>CM021105.1:311457890-311648152 GCA_007115665.2 Sequoiadendron giganteum
CAACTCTTTGATTCTATTCACCAAGATAACTTGATGTTCTTCAACATCTTCTTCCACTTGTTGAATATCCTCAATGATATTCTTGATGGAAAGTATGCAATTCTTAATTGACTCCTTAAACTACACATAATTTTTTTAGTTGGGAATGACCTCGACTTGTACTAACTTACTCAATTTCACTTCCTTTAACTGCAACCATGATTCGAGATTTTACTCCATCTACTTTTTCTCATCAAAAAGTGTATACACTATTTTATCTATGTCTAGCTTCATCTTGGAAATCTGAGCAAACTTCTCTAGTACATCAATTATGTACTTTGAGCCCTATTCAATTATTCTATCAGCAAACTCATAAATGATTTTACCTTTTGAAACATACTTTTCCACCTTTTCAACAACTGGTTCCTCAATATTCACCATGGCCATAGGTTGCACATTCTTTGATGTTCCTATGATTTTCCTTAACATTGATGCATAATTCTCAACTCTTTCCTTGTACATGTCCCTAGCTTTCTCCATTTATCAAGCCAATCCTCCAATGCATTAAGAGACACTTGATCATCTTCTATGGTGCTTGCATTAGTGACCTTCCCAAGATCAATCCTTGTCATGGTGTATTCCTCCATGATGACCTCATCTTTACCTTGTGGAGGTGCTAAAATGTTCACATATTTATGTCTAGATTTATCCACATGCAATCTAGAATGAATCCTGGAAATTGCCTCATGACAACAACATACACCAAATAAGAGGCCATGTACAATTTCAAGGTTGTTTGCACATTGATTAGTTGTTCATGAATCTCATCACTAATTTGTGTACCCCATTTTATGTGTGCCTTCTTCCTCCAAATGATTCTAATATAATCATTCATCCATTCCCACAATTTGGATGAGACGAGTAAACGGTTCACCTTGCTAAGAAGAGTCACCATGTCTCGAACATCTTCTTTGAAGTCACTACGCAGAAGACCTTTAGGCCATCTATAAATAGTGGGACTCTGAGTCTTCAACCATTGTGTGTTGATCAATTGCTTAGCTTTGTTGTGATATTTGTCATAAGCCTCCTGACCTTGTTGAATGGAGATGTTTGTATACTTTTCCATGGTTGGGACCATGAAAACTATGTCAACGAATTTTGGATCCAATCTCATCATAACTTGCCCAGAAGAGTCTCTAACATTCCTATCGTCCCTAATATAGTGTGAGGCAACTTGTAGGACAAATTCTGGGCAGTGAGCAGCTACTGGAAATGAATCCACTTGATGAAGATTTTTGTGAATGATTACTTGCAAGTCTCCTTCCAACGACTGCTTTTTTGTTCTCTTTACAAAGTCCTCCATGTCAAGGTGACCAATTTCAATGTCCTTGATCTCATCAATCTTGGAGGTTACCACTGTGGGTGAGTAGATACCTTGATACTTATACTTCATATAGTTTTTCTTGGAAGATGAAGGGGATTCCTCTATTTTTATTAAGAACACAGGAGATCATTGAAAATCACCTCCAGAGAATACCTGATAGGAGCTGAAGAAAACTACAAGGAAACATGGATTTGTTCAATGTTAGGATCATATGCATTACAGGAGTAATTTGGAATGTGTGAAGCTTTGCAAGCACTTTGGAGTGAGTAGACATGAGCTATGAAGCGATAAAAATGGAGCAAATGTGAAAAGAAAAAATCTTAGAAAGCGATTAAGAATGATTTTGAGCGTTAGTGAAACTTCTGCTATTTGTGCAAGGGTGCTCAAAATCAATGCCCTTACACTTGGAAGAAACTGCATTTCATGTAATGGTGCTAAAAAACAATTTCTGGGAAGATAACTTCGTGCATTAGCTTTGAAAAACCCCAGTTTTTCATCTCCTTTTATACATAATAGTTGGCATGCAAAGGCAGTGAAAATTACCGCTAGTACATGAGGGGTAAATGTCTCAAGTTTGTAGGAGTGGTTATTTTCATCGCTCCTACATCTAAGAGTTGAAAGAACTAGTGATATATGTCAAGGTGGTGAAAATCACCACCCCAACACCTGAGACTTGGTGAAACATTGCACATGTGAAGGTGGCAAAAAATCACTACCTCAATATCAGTACATAAGTCAAGGGAAAGACAAATGCAATAGCAGTGATTTTCATCGTTGTTACAACATGATAAAATAGTCTAATTCCAAAATGATGATTAATAAAACTTTGACATGTGAGGTTAATCAATCTAATAGCGCTAAGTGAAGTAGTTAATAAATGAAACAATGAGAATCTGGAAAAGAAACAACTCAAGAAAAAAAGAAAGAAACATACCTGAAGGTAGAAGAAAACACAAACCCTAAAATGATGAAGAAACTCAAAACATGTGGTTCCTTCAAAATCGGGCTTCAGGTGTGATCTGGGAATTGGAATGTATTCAAAGGAAGTAGAGGAGGACGAAAATAGAATGAGATGCGAAGAAATGAAAGCGAAAATTCTTAAAAGGTGATTAAAAAGTTATTTAAAACCCGTTATTAATGAAGTGCAAGTTCATTAATTCACACGTGGAAGATGGGTGGGAACATGCAAGGGCAATGAAAATTATTGCCCCAGCATGTTCAAAATTGTCAAAACACAAAGGTGTAAAAGTGATGAAAAACACCACTTAGATATGCCAAAGACCTTAATAAAATAACACATGCAAACACGCTAAAAAACAACGCTCTAATATGTGATGAGTGAGAAAGAAGTGTACGGGCATTGAGAAATATCACTCCAACACTTAGAGAATTTTCTTAATTTTTTCTCATGTAAGGGTGCTGAAAAACAACGCCCTTGCATGGAAAAAAATTCTAACTCCCAGAGATTGAAAAATGACAAAACATTCATTTTGAATGTTTTTAAAAAATGATGAAAGATGAGCGCTTGAAGGGACGATTTGAGGCTCAATAAATTGAAATTCACCTCATTTTGTGTGCTTAGAGTGCATAAATCTATAAAATAGACCAGTTTCATAGGGGTTATCTCATGAATCAAGTGCAGTTGGATTTGAGGATAACACTACCATCGACTTTCTTCTCCCACTTGCCTTGGTTCGATGTATTCTTCCTCTAGAATGATCTCCAGGTTCCATGTAATTTTTCTTCCTACTTCACGATCGAGGGTTTTTTTTCTCCCCATCATTCTAGGTATCTTCTCCCTCTTCTTCATTTTGACAGAATCTGCATTAAATTTTAGCATCCATGCCTACCTTAGTGTCATCATCCACTTCCCTGCAACATTAGTTTCACCGAGACGGTTACACCCTTTCTGCACCATCATTTCATGCAACTGTCGACTGAGGTGATTCTCACCATGACTGGCATTAAAACTCCACTGTCACACTTCTCTATGTTTCGTTGTGTCGAGGGGATACCAAAACACCTCTCCCCGAAACCTGAGAGTCTCGTCGAATAAATTCCCATCGGGTCATCAAAGAGACTCAACATAACTCACTCTGATACAAGGTCTCCTCGATGAAGAACATCCTATCATCCCACTCAGTCATTTTTCACCACATGTCAGTCATGACATCACTTTTCTTTATCGTCATCCCTTAGCCTGGACCTCTTATCGACATGTCGAATGGACTCCACATGATCTCCCATTGAAACATGTTTGTCTCCACAATATCAGAATATCAAAGGGACTTGCAACCTTGTCAACCTGAAATCCCATCATCACCTCGATATGGTTTCATCACTCTTTCAGAGGGACTCCAAACATCGTCCTACCTATATATGAGCCTCCCTCCAATAAGAATCCTTTGTAACTGTTTACTACAGTTTCCTTCATCGTCGGTACGTCAAAGGGACATGGAACAAGGTGTCGTTGAAACCTCCATGTCACTCTGATAGCCTATTGAGCGAATGTTGAATGACAAAGTTTGTTACTCTTAAGCCCAAATTCTTGTAGACCCCCATACTCAGCTAACTGAAGTTGATTCAACCCTTATTCGAAAATAAACATCACCTTTGTTTTCGGTTGATGCAAGATTGCTCACACCCCTTGGATGCTCCTACATCACTTAGCTATTATCCTTT
Source organism: Sequoiadendron giganteum (assembly GCA_007115665.2). NCBI lineage: Eukaryota > Viridiplantae > Streptophyta > Pinopsida > Cupressales > Cupressaceae > Sequoiadendron > Sequoiadendron giganteum. The sequence goes on from CM021105.1 coordinate 311,461,936, forward strand.
AAAAATAATGAAAACATCAAAAATACCTTCACTTAGTCATACAAGAGACAAATAGCATTAGTTATTTCTCCTTGCCTTGTGGTAGTTGTAGTATCACACAATACGCACTACCATGCATGGGGGTATAAACTAGGCTTTATACAATCATATTTCATCTAGCAAGGAGCAACTTATCATCATCCATTGTGGGATTATCTTTGTCCCTACACTTGGGGGGCAAGGGGTTAGGTAGCCTTATGGTAGGTGTATTCCTTTTGGAAAGGGATCCCATTGTGTCTCCTTAAAATGTTAGTGTAGCAAGTACACTAACATTTTAAGGGGTTCATATAGTCCTCCATTTATTATTTGCATGTGAAATGGTCCCTTTTTAGTGATGATAGCATACCACTCCTAGGAAGTGTGACCTTCTCAATGAAATTTTGGCCTTCTTGATCTATGTTGTGTCTCCTTTGTGGTGATATTGGGATTTATATCCCCTAAGACTGTGACCTTTCTCATCATATGATGTTACCCTTGGCGATAACACTATGGCTAATATTCCCTAAGGTGTAAATTATTCCATTTCATAACTAGTCCTCTCTTGGTGGTGATGTCATGTGTGATATTCTAATATGTTATTAGGATCTATGACAATTGCATGTGTTTGCTTAACATTTATAATGCTTAATTTGAAGTCCTTAAATCATAATAACGTAATTGTATTGCTTAAATGAACATAGCAATAATAAAGTGATAAACAAAATAAAAGAGAGATAGAAGAGGGAAGACAAAACACAAGTTGATAACAGAGTTCGGTAATATGGCTACGTCTATGGGTCCCTCTCCAATAGAGTGATCGATCCTTGATTATGCTCCAAACAGTTACAAGGCTTCAACTGACAAAGTTTTGAGTCTCCTATGAGTTACAAGTTGATCTCCTTCTAGTACAACGACATGACACTCCTTCATTACACATAAATGAACACTCAACTCTCCAAGTACAATTTTCTCAATAATCACCACTTACTCATTCCTAAGCTACTCCCCCCTTTATATACATCAAATTTACCCAATATGGCCCATAACCATATGATTTACAAATTATCCATATCCCCCCATTTACAATATGAAATCTTTGAGAATCCCCTTAAAATCCTTTTAAAGTTATAACCCTTCAAATAAACCTTAAAAATCGACCCCCATATAAAAACCTTTGGCTCATAATAATTGAGCCCTAACAATATTATTTGGTCTCTTAATATAAAGGTTTCGGGTTTTATTTACTCTATACTTGTTAGGTTAGATGTTTTAATTTAGATTTTATGTTTCATTTGGGGGGGCTCGGGCTTGGTCTGAGCCCTCCAATATCGACCTTATCCCCGGGGGTCTTATTGTTATACAATATTTGCTAAATCAAATCTTCAAAATTGTGCGGGCATAATGGTTATAAGGAAAGAGTGGGAGATGGGGGGTAACAGGTTCAACCCCCATGATCCCCTTTATCAGATTGCTACACTTTAAATAAACAGTGTTCTCAACAGGTATAAGTGGAGATCTCGCAGTGCGTGAAACTTGTATAGTCGACCCCCCAACCATAATTTTAGGAGTTCGTTCAACCGCCAGTGGTGCCACATGTCAAGATATAATTGATCGAAAGAATGCCATGTGTATAACAATGATTTGTCCATGTGCCCAACTATGACAGTGCCATGTCACCATGTATGTTGACTATGCTGCCATGTCACCATGCTGACATCATGTTGGTCAACCCTTTTTGCTCATAACTTTGACTTGGCATATCTTTTGCATATGAACTATGATCGAGGCAAAATGAGAAACGTTGGGATCGTGGCGATGAGCTCTTTGTTTTGACATCATTTTCAACCAAATATGAAATGATCAATTTTTTCCTTTGTGTCTTACCTCTAGTACCCTGTTTGACCCAACTTTGAATGAGCATATCTTGAGCGTACGAGCTCATTTTGAATCCGTTCATTGGGTTTGTTTTTTCGAGCACTTCGACATGGTGATAATTTTTTGAGCATATGGAACACTTCAAATTTTGATGAAAAGTATCGACTTGGATCAATCCTCCCCACTAGAGAGCTTTTGGACCTCTGAAAGCTTGATTACTCAGAAAGTAAGTGAGCGTAAAGTTCCCTCACTTTACAAATCTCCACCTATTTTTCCTTGCTTGGATTCATCCCCTTCATTCCCACTCTGAGGTACTCAACAAATCCTCTTCATGAAGTCCTGACATTCATGTCTAGGATGACATCCTCTTGCGGTTCTATCATATACTCAAGTGAAAGATCATCGACTGATGGAACCAAAATGTTTTTGTCTTCATCCAGTATGATTGGAGGCTCATATAACTTCAGATTCTCTACATTTATAGCGGAGTAGATATGCATGTATGGAGGAAGATTTAGGTGGAAGCCATTGGTAGTGATCTTTTCCAAGATCTCAAAGGGACCATACTTGATGCGCTTGAGCTTCCTTCCTTCGCCTTGCATCTTTCCTTGTTGATATGTAACCAAACTCTATCTCCAACCTGAAAAATGATGATCGATGTGATGCTTATCATGTTGGGCTTTGTACTTTTCTTGGCTCTTCTCCAACTATGCTTCCACTACCTAATGAATTTCTTGGACTTTCTGGATGAACTTCAAATCCTTTTCTGCATCGTGGCATCCATCTTCAACATCAACCTTTCCAAAAGCAAAGTCCATCGGTGTTTTTGGTAGATGATCAAAACAAGTCTCAAAAGGATATCTTTTTGTATAAGAGTGTGTTGCATGGTTGTAGGCATGTTGCACATAGTGTATATTCTCATCCCACAACTTAGGATGTTTACTGCAGTAACCTTTGAGAAGATGCACAACTGTCTTGTTCATTGCCTCTATCTATCCATCAGTCTGTAGATGGAAAGTTGTACTTTTCTTTAGTCTAGTATCCATGAGTTCCCACAATGTTGATCAAAATTCCCCAAAGAATTGAGAATCTTGATCTAATACAATAGAAGTAGGAAGCCCAAAATGAACCCATACAAATTGAAAGTACAAGTGTGTTGTCAATTCAGTTGTGACCTATTTTTTACACGACATTAAAATACACATTTTTTTGAACCTATCAACTACCACAAACAGATAATCATGAATTTTCTTAGACATTGATAGTCCCCCAACAAAGTCCATAGAAACACTTTCCCATGGACGAGATGGTACAGGTAGAGGTGTGTACAACCCTAATTTCCTATTGCTAGGCTTGCTTGTTGCACACATTACACAACCTCTAATGTACTTGGATACAATTTTTTGCATATGAGGCCAATAACAATATTTCTGCAGTCGTTCCATTGTTTTTCTTACCCCAAAGTGTCTAACAATCAATGACGTATTTTCTTCTCTGATTACTTGTTCCTATTCATCTTTTGGTATACATAAATTTCCCAAGTGATATAACAATTTATCCTGCACATAGTAATTTTTATCTTCTACATGTTTGCCTGCAATTAGAGTTGAATAAATATCCTTAAAGTCTTTGTCGTTAGCATACTATTCCTAAAAAAATTCATGGACCATAAAACTACCTTGAAGGATAATCATAGCATTCATGGCAGGAGCCCTACAAAACATATCTGCTACTTTATTATGGGCACCTTTTTTATACTTAATTACCAAATGAAATTGTTGAAGAAAACCCATCCACCTAAAGTGCCTACTTTGTTGCAGTTTGGATTGTGAGTGCAAGTATTGAAGTTGTTGGTGATCAGTGTGGATTACAGTTTCTTTCCCCATTAAGTAGTGTTTCCATTTTTCAAGACTTTGAACTAATGCATTAAGTTCCTTATTAGTTACTTACCGCAGTTGTAAAGGTTTTAGAGTGATAGTAGATTGGTTTACCTCCTTGCCGGAGTACTACTCCCATGGAAAACCCACTTGCATCTGTCTCAATCTCGAATGGTTGTTGTAAATCTGGTAAAGCTAAAACTAGTGCAATGCTCAAATTTTCCATCAAAGTGTTGAAGGCCTTTTGTTGTGGACCTCCCCACTAGAAAATTTTCTTCATACTGGTTAATGCATGCAATGGTGATGCAATGTAAGAGAATTTGGTGATGAACTTCCTCCAGTACTGAATTGCACCTAAGAAACTCTCGACTTTTGTAGTTTTACTTGGCTTAGGTCATTTTACAATAAATTTGACCTTCGCAGGGTCTACTTTCAATTGACCACCTCCTATAATATAGCCTAAGTACACTAATGATGTCTTAGCGAATTCACATTTAGACATCTTTACAAAAAAATAAAAAATTCTCAATACATAAAAAACTTTCTTTACATGACTTACATGATCTTCCTAAGTTTGATTGAATATAAGAATATCATCTAAATAAACTATGACAAAAACATCAATAAAAGGATGAAAGACATCATTCATGACTCTCATAAAGGTAGTCAGTGCATTACATAGCCCGAAGGGCATGACCAACCACTCGAACAGTCCATGTTTTGTCTTGAATGTAATTTTCCAAATGTCATTTTCTTCAATTCTTATCTGATGATATGAACTACGCAAGTCTAACTTAGTGAAATAAACTGCATGTTTCAATTGCTCAAGTAAATCATCTATTTGGGGAAGAGGATACGTGTTCTTTACCATTATCTTGTTCAAGGATTTGTAGTCGATGCACATTCTCCAAGACCTGTCCTTCTTTGGAGCCAACACAATTGGAGAACCACAAGATGTATTAGGATGAATAACTCCTTTCTAAACTAACTCCTGAACTTGCTTTTTGATTTCCTCATTCTGCAAAACTGATAAACGGTACATGCCAATGTTTGGAAGAGGCACATCCTATTGTAACTGGATTTCATGATGTATCTTTCTCTTTGGTGGCAATCCCTTTGACTCCTGAAATAAGTCATCATAGGCAGAAACTACTTTGACCAATTCAACTTTACGCTCTAGATCACACCCTTTGAATGCCTCAGATTTTTCATCCTCTTTAGATTTTACAATCATTAATACAAAGTTCTTACTAGAATTGACTAACCTCTTCATTTGTCCAATATTCACCAATGTTAGATTAGTCTTTATCTTATGTCCACGTACAATGTAGTATATACCATACTTAAAAATATTATATTTGTTTTCTCCCCTATAAGAGATTGTTTTTCGGTCATAAAGATAGGGACTCCCCAGTACAAGGCCACAAATATCTAAAGGGACTACATCAGATTCTACCTCATCTATAAATTTTGCAGTGATAGCAAATCTCAACTTACATTGCTTTGTTACCTATAATTGCATATCATTGAAAACCCATCCAAGCGGGTAGGGTTTTGGATGAGGTGTTATAGTCAAGTTAAGATTTTTAACATCTTCAAATATCAGATTTACTTGAGATATCGTATCAAATAAAGTATCAGCCTTAGTATGCTTTGTTACAACCCGAATGTGAAATAATTCATTTCTTTGCTTATCAACCTTAGGTGGAGAAGATTCTTTACTTGCACTTGCACTTGCATTAGAAGAAATTGTATTAGAAGAAAGAGATATACCTTTTCCTTTACCTTGGATCCCGGTAGCAGCAATCTTTGTCTCATCCCCGAAATCAGATTTAAGATCCTATTGTACTAAATCAATAGTCTTCTATTTGCCTTTGTTACCTCTATATTTCTTCATTCTTAGTTTTGGATGCAGCTTCCAGCACTTTGAATCATCATGCCCCTCTTTCTTGTAATGGGAGCATGTGGGCTTATCACCCTCCTTAACTGTAGCTATCTTTTTCCCCTTTCCTTTGCCTTTGGATTTACCTTCAAGCTTAGATGGCTTCTTGTCAGACTTATCGACGAAAGTACTCTTACCTCTTGACTCTAAGTGTGTGGCTTGTACACATACCTCATCCAGATTACTACGATTCAAAACCAAAATGGAATGTCTTAGATAAGAGTGAAGACCACCTATGTACTTAAGCAATGTATCCTGGGTGTACAATGGGACATTTAGTGCATTAGCCCTTTTCCTAAATTCATGGGTGTACTCTTGGGCAATTTGACCTTTCCCTTGCCTAAATTTTTTTCAGTTCATCATTAATTGTTGCATATGGACAAGGGGATAAAATTACTTTTTAAGAGCATTAACAAATTTTGGCCAAGTTAAATTGACTCTACCATGTTGTAAAATTTATGCCTGAGTTCTACTCTCCCACTAGGTGAGATTTGTTCCTCCCAACTGAAGAGTATCTAACTAGATCCTAGAAGCATCATCTAAGAGACCTTGAACTCTACAATACACTTCTACTTGTTGAACCCAATCATCTAATTTCTTAGCATTTAATTCTCCACAATACTTAGGTAGATCAAATTCTACATCCAATTTAATTTTAGGCTTATGTGCACCCTTGAAAGGATTAGAAGAAGAAATAGAAGACAGAGAAGAAGGAGAAGATGGATTTGGAGGCATTTTAGGAGGCTCATGATCACCTCCAGGTCTTTTCCCTTTGTCCTCTCGATCTTCATCATCATCATGCTTTTCTTGCTTTGATGTTCCTTCGTGCTTCTTCCATTCTTGTTTTTCCTTATAGAGCTCCTCCACCATAGCATTCATGTCAATAAAGGCTCGTTGAAAACTCTTCTCATCAAGCTCAGTACTTTTCCTAGGTTTTGTTTCTTCCATCTTTGGAAAAGTTCTTCGTTTACCAATCTCAGGATTGTATTTTGCAAGCTTGCCTTCACCTCACTGGCTCTTGGATCACATTAGCATCCACTTTTGTAATACTAGTCAAACAAAGATTTGATACCAACTTGATTTGTTATTAGGATCTATGACAATTGTATGTGTTTTCTTAACGTTTACAATGCTTAATTTGAAGGCCTTAAAATGTAATAACATAATTGAAATGCTTAAATGAACATAGCAATAATAAAGTGATGAATAGAATAAAAGAGAGATAGAAGAGAGAAGACACAACACAAATTGATAACGAAGTTTTCCAATATGGCTACGTCTCTGGGTCCCTCTCCAATAGAGTGACTGATCCTTGACTATTCTCCAAACAGTTGCAAGGCTTCAACTAACAAAGTGTCGAGTCTCCTGTGAGTTACAAGCTCATCTCCTTCTAGTGCAACTATGTGGCACTCCTCTATTACATAGAATTGAAAACTCAACTCTCCAAGTACAATTCTCTCAATAATCACCACTTACTCATTCCTAAGCCACTCCCCCCTTTTTATACATTAGAGTTACCCAATATGGCCCATAAACATATGATTTACAAATTATCCATATCCCCTCATTTACAATATGAAATCTTTGAAAATCCTCTTCAAATCCTTTTAAAAATGTTTTAACCCTTCGAATAAGCCTTAAAAACTAAGCCCCTGTATAAAAACCTTTGGCTCATAATAATCTAGTCCTAACAATATTATTTGGTCTCTTAATATAAAGGTTTCAGGTTTTATTTAATCTATACTTGTTGGGTCAGATTTTTTAATTTAGATTTTATGTTTCATTTTGGGGGGTGTGGGCTCGGGCTTGGTTTGAGCCCTCCAATATTGGCCTTATCCCCGAGGGTCTTATTGTTATACAATATTTGTTAAATTATATCCTGAAAACCCGCGTTGGCACAGTGGTTATGAGGAAAGAGTGGGAGATGGGGGGTCACGGGTTCGACCCCCTAAATCCCCCTTTATCATATCACCACTCTATAAATAAACAACATGCCCAACAGGTATTAGCGGAGATCTCACGGTGTTATTGGTTGAGATTGGTGGGTCAAACCATCAACCATAATTTTTGGAGTCCATTCAATCGCCAACGATGTCAGTGTCGAGATATAATAGGTTGAAAAAATGTCATGTGTATAACAATGATCCATCCATGTGTCTAGCTATGATAGTTCCACGTCACCATGTCTGTTGACTATGGTGCCATGTCACCATGCTGACGTCAGCATGGTCAACCCATTTTGCTCATAACTTTGACTTGGCATATAATTTGCATACGAACTTTGATCGAGGCAAAACAAGTATCATTGGGATCATGGCGATGAGCTCTTCTTTTTTATGCCATTTTTGACCAATTCTAAAATGATCAATTTTTTGCCTTTGTGTCTTGCCTCTGGTACCTTGTTTGACCCAACTTTGACTGAGCATATCTTGAGCGTACGAGCTCTTTTTGACTTCGTTCAAGTTATGTTGGGTTCTTTTTTTCTATCACTTCGATATGGTAATGATTTTTGGATCATATGAAACACTTCAAATTTTGAGGAAAAGTATCCCCCTGGATCATATTCCCTAAGGTGTGACCTTTCATATAGTGAGTGAAGCCCTTTTGTTATTTTTGTATATCACCTTTTTGTAGTGGTGTTGTTATAACACCCCTTGAGGTTTTGGCCCTATATTTTCATCATTAATGCACCTCCTTAGGCTAGTTTGTGCACCTTCTTAGGTGAGTTTGGCATTTTTTCTTCACTTTGTTCACACATGTTGAACTTAGTGGTGCATTGACATTGGCATGTATGCTTCACTTTGTTCATGCACATTGAACTTAGTGTTGCATTGGCATAGCATCTTGATCATTTTGTGGCACCTTATTAAAATTATCAGGGAATATAACTCTTTGTATGGTTGTCAATGGGTACACACCTAGTGAATAACAAACTTCATTAGACCTAGTGTGTTTCTCATTTTTCTACGTTGTCTTGGGGGCTCACCTAGTGAATATTGGACTTCACTAGACCTTGTGTTGCCTTAATTTTGTGATTCACCTAGCAAATATTATAATTTCTATGGTGTGAGTCATGAACACCTTAACATGGTCATTGAGAATAACACAACTTATTTTCCAATAGAGCTATGTGTTTTATAAGTGTTCATCATAACAAAGTTATTGCTAGCCTTGTGAAACCCATCATATTGCATGGACACCTAGCATAACACAAATTTCTAGCCAATAGATCCATTTGGCTCATGAGTGATGTGGCATTATGCAACTTGCTAGTCCTCATGGGATCATTCCTTTATTCAATGGAAGACATCTGGTATTTGAGACAATTTAAGACTGGGGTATCTTTACCTTACCGACTCAAATCCTTTAGTACTAACCTTGTGTTTTTGTTGTGTATTTATTTGTGTGTCTTATTTGTGTTTTCATTGTGTTTTTGATTTTTTTGTCATCTATATGATATGTTATGTCACGTGTTTTCATTGTGTATGCTTCATGTTTTCGACATGTATGTTTGTGTATGTTATCTTGTTGCATTTCATACATGTTTGTTTTGTGCTTGTGTTTTTTTACCATGGAATTTTGGATCTTGGGGGCTTGCTTGCTCCCCCTAGATCCTTTGTAATCCTATCTCTTCAACATTTGGACAATCGGACCTCTCTTGACATGGATTTTCTACTTTAGTGTGAGTCTGAACATAAGTTCATACTCTCACTAAAGTGGGGGCTAAATGTAACGTCAAAAATTGTCAACCTTGATAATTTTACACTATGTTTTGTTCCCCCTAAATTATTGAGCCTAATTGACCCCCTAATTTCCTAAATTATGCATTTTGAGGCCTATTTTTAATTTTTTGACAAATTGCAATCATAGAACAAATGCATTTATTTAATGTTTTTCCCTTGACACCTTAATTTCTAGAAAATAGGGAAAATACAAGGATGCCCTATGGAAAAAATGTCCCTTTATTATGTTTCCCTCCAAATATGAACATGTCAATGTCAACATTTTAACATTTTAAATTCAAGTTACAAAGGTCGGCTATTGGGATCTAATTTTCAAAAAATTAGCATAATTGCATATGAAATACCTAGTTATTGCATTATTTGAAATCTATCTAGCAACAAGTGAACATTAAGAGCAAGAATTATTGTCAAGAGAAAGTCAAAAGAAAAGTTTCAAAGATTCATAGCAACATTTCAAAGATTCATTGCAACAATTCAAGATCCAAGCATCATGTCAAATCTTATGTGAGTTCATGTATGTTCATGTTATCATTGTTTGTGAAGGCTAACCCTTGTTGTAGGTCTCCTTGAAGCAATTAAATAATTCAAGCAAGCAATATCCAATACCTGGAGGTGATGTGCATGACTTTAGTCCTTCAAGGAAGCCATTGAAGGGTGGTGAGTTGCAACACTTTTTGGATTCATCATTCCTTCCTATCATTTACCATTTCATCATTGACATTGCCATTATGGAATTGGAAACACTAACATGGGGTTTGACTAAGGAAAGCCCCTAAATGGCACAACCTTTCATCTCTCTTTGAATGTGCAAGTTTAAGTTTTGGAGAGGATTGAAAGAAATTTGAAGATCATTTATCCATTGTTGCATTTAAAACCCTACACCTTGTTAACTCACAAAAACTCACGTATAGAATTATCTGATAGTAGTCTGAAAAATTTGTAGGTGGGAATCAAGAGCTCAAATCCAACATTAGAAGACTGCAAAAATAGATCCAAGACACCCCTACAAGGGCATAGATTCCCTTGGGATCCTATGTCCTTCTATTTTGAGTGATACCAATTTATATGATAGGTAAACAACACTCTGTCCTTCCTAGATCTACCTACAAAATCTTTGTTACAGTCTGTTAATTATCGAAATCTTGTAATTTTCATATTAAGGAACATAGTCTAATTAGGTTAATCAAGGAAAATAAATTTTTATCCATTTCCAAGACTCAAAAGGATCATATATAGGTCGAATTGACTTACCTGCATGGTTGAAAGCCAATCTAAACACCTTGTTGATTTGCCTCCTAATGTACCCTTGAAAAAGGCAAAAATTAATCCTAGGTTTTATTCATTAAACTTAGGGTTCCCTTTTTCTATGTTACAATTATTTTCATAATTTGACTACCCATGTGTACTTTTAACTTAATGCCAGTATAATGTGCTAAAAGCATATTATGGTGATAAATATCACTTAATTAATCACCTTATTTCACAATAAAAGGTAGATATACTACTTGCTAATGTAAGAATATAAGTTAATTTAAAGTTTTACTTTTTGCAATCAATTTTTTTAAAATAGGCAAGTGCTTTTTCACCTTTTCACTTTAGATTTAAGTACACGAATGTTAAAAACTATACTATTGGAGCTAAATTTGAGCATAATTTTTTTGTGCAATTTTGGAACTCAAATGTAATTAGATATTTCCCTTAGTCAATGGTAAATAGAATTGCCCGCTACTACAAATTTGTTTCACTATTATTATGGAGAAAGACCAATAGTGAAGATGCAAACACATGCCACTTTTAACAATTTATATTTTACAACCTTAAAATTTCTTAACATTTATCAAGATCAAACAACTTGAATACCAAAAAAATGATATATGTAAATATCAACTTATAATAATTCTATTAAACTTATATTACAACATAGATTGTATGTAACGATCATTTCTAATAATATAACTAAACTATGAATACATGATCCAGTAATACATCAAGTTACACATGCAACCCATCAAATGTTCATGATATATATATACCAATGTAAAAACAACATGCCAATATACCACATATATAATAGTGGTATAACACAATATTGTGTTGGAGTTAATTGTTTTTGAAAAGGTAAGCAAGGTTTTGAAAGGACCAAGAACCTTTTACAGCACACAGATAGTGCCTAAGAAACAACACCAGCAGAAACACCATGGAAGAACAACATAGACTGTTGGAGTTAATTGTTGAACCACACAACTGATAGAAATTTCTTGCAACCAAAAGGAATATCACATTACGAGAGAACAAGATATTGATCGTTGAACCCCACAACTCCCAATAATCACCTACAACCAAAACACATATCACATCAAGAGAGAAAAATTGATTGATTATGTTATACAACCTTGAGAATTTAATTGATCCAAAAGGGCTCCATGATTGAGCTTTTGTATTGAATAATTAATACACTTAGATGTTGGATGATTACAATGTACAATAATGAATTCTTATAAAAACAAAAATAATCCATAGATGAAACCCTAGGTGAGGATTAGATTAGATCATGACAATTGTCCTCATCCTATGCTATGAGACAAAGAATAACATGACCAAGAAATAGAAAATCAGTCCTAATTTTACCTTATGTGCAATCAAGTAAAAAAGAGGACCTAATTAATTAGCTAACAATTAATTAATAAATTAAGTGATTTCCAATCTTACTCAAATACCCCCCCTTAAGTACAGCTTAGGGAGAAGCTAAGATATAATGATGAATGCATGGATGGGTACTGATTGCAAGGCTTGATGAGGTACCCATGTACAAAAATATATATATCATAATCGAAGAAAAGGAGAAAACCTCATAGGAAAAAACTCCTCTCCAAAAGGGAAAATGAAATAAATGTGTACTAGTGAAATAAGGAAAGAAAGAGGACTTGATATGACCCCCAAGGATTGCTTCTATTATATAAGTACAATGAATATCCCCTCAATAAGAGAGATATAATGAGAATATGAATCCCCCCATAGAGAAGTGGCTTCTATGCTAATGAAAAAAGCCTAAGATAGAAGATGATCCACTACTTACAAACATGTATCCCATTCAAAAGAAACAAATCCATTGGTGTTTGGAAAATTTGTTCTCATAAGCTAGATGAATAAGGAATCCAAATCCAAATGTGTGTATTTGAAAACTACTCAAATATCCACATGAAATAATGAGATTATGTCAATCTAGAATCACGTGAAGACTAATGTAGAACAATCTCTAAAGATAATTATGATGGGCTAATGGTGATGATGTGGTTGTCATGAAAAAGCAGATGAATACCCTCAAAATAATCCTCCAAATATAATATGAAAATACACATACGAGGATGATATGTCTCCAAGATATAAATCCCAAGTAGCTATGTCTAGAAGAGAATGAATATCTTGTTGTACTAAATCAATAGGGACCATAGATGTGGTGATACTAATTTGATAAAGAAAAACAAAATATGGATAATGGGTCTTGATACGAAGAGTAGGAACAAGGAGACAAGTTTATGAACCATCAAAACATGCAAGACCTGTGATATACTCAAGCTCCTCTAAATTATCATCCTCAAAGGTTATGAAATTTGCATCATCAAGGGGAATGAGATAATTTGTAGCAAGAACCTTTGGGAATAGAGAGATACAAGGGTCTCCATATATCTCCTAATGTCTAATCCAAAGTGTGTGTAGACAATCAATGTCTGATACTACATAGTTTCATGATCAACTATCAGAGCCAGGTTCATACACTGGGTACTCTGGTTTAATTGAGCTCATTATGTTATCCTAGTGCATAGACTCTTGAGCCTATGTTTTCTTCCTTCTGCCATCCTTGCTTAGCAACCCAAGATTTGTCCTTTGGTGGTGTTGGATCAATAGTGTAGAAAACCGGTGGAAAGGATAGGACCCTTGATGTAGTGCGCAATGCAATGGTATTCTTCCTATCGGGGATGCATTATGGACCCTTCTGTAGCCTTGTGATGTGTTTCCCAGTGATGTGAATTTGTGTGTGTATTTATATTTTGTGCCTTCCTTTCGACATGAGTGGTTTTTACATGATGCTATGTGATATTTGTTCTTTTGTAGTTTTTGTTGAATGTTGGAGATGGTGTGGAGTGTATGTTTGAGCATCTTGGATGTAATCTCTTAAATGATGTTACTAAGTTAGATGATGATTATTACACCTTTTTTATGTTAGTTTACTATTTTGGGTTGGTTTTGGATGATATTTGATCATACTTTAATGTTCATGATACTATTGATTTATGCATATGTTATGATGGTAATATGGATGTATTTGTGTGTTCGGATTAATTTAATTATGAGTATCATGTGGTTATATGATTATGTTTATTATGCATTTAATTCATGATTGATCTATGTTATTTACGATGTAATTGATGTTATTTGTTGATGTGGATTATTTTTTGAAGTGTCTTGATGGGAGGGACAGTGTAGCATTACTCGTTCACGAGTACCCTACTACACTATGATTTCCTCTCACAGTGTGTTTGATTGTTTGATATATATATATATATATATATATATATATATGTTGTTCGATAGTTTGTGTGATGCAGATTGCAGGTACCAGGCATCAACTCCACCTGAACTGTCAGGTTTGAGTGTGCCTTAAAACCCAATGAAAATGTTATTGAAAATAGAGATAACAAAAAGGTCCCCTACCCATGCCATCATTCTCGATGAGGATGAGTACCTGTTTAGTCATCTTGTCAGTCGTGTTTGTGATCACGGTTAGTGGTTCTCATTTTTTTTCCTTGGTGATATTGGGTTGCTTGATTATTTGATGTTGTTGCATGTATGCATAGAAAGTTGAATGTGGTAATATTTGACAAATTCTAGGATTAATGTGTGTGTTTTATTTAAATCTTGCGACTTTCAGGAGTAAGTCAAATCTTAGGGGGGGAGGATGTAGTGCCCCTCCGTGATTGGCCCTTTTCATGATGTTTGATAAATGATGTTTTGGGTTGTTTAGTCTAAGTCGTTGTTAAATGGTATTTAAGTTGCCTTGGATAATTAGATTAAATTAAATTATTGTGTTATCTATGTTTGATGTAGAATTAAATAAGTTATGTTATTAAACGGGTGTATATGTTGTGCTTGGATAATTAAACTATTAAATTTAAATGATTAAATTATAAAGTGCTTTCACAAATAAATATAGAAATAAATTATTGTTAAAATTAAGTTTTAATTAATAAATTTAATTTGCGAGGAAATTTTCATGGGAAAAATAAAATATTAAAATTAATATTAATTTCGGATGAAAATAAATGATAAAGAAATAGAAACAATTAAAAAGTGGGAAAAAGACTTGTCGAAGCACATGTGTGGCTTCGAACGGGGATTTTGTTTGGAAACATGTTGTTTTTATGAGTCTTTTGTTTTTGAAAAATAAAAGATTTTCTTATTATCATTTAAGGGAGATTTTGGTTTTTATCTTTGATTTTTAGTTTTGAAAGAAGGAAGAAAAAACTCTCTACAAGAAATTATGGGTAAAATAATTGCGATTTGTTGTTGATTCAAAAAGATTATTCTAGGGGTTCGAAGAGTTAATTCGGGTTGTAGAAGTTGGATCTCGGCACCAGATTCTTGTATCAACTAGTGATTGAACTAGGTTGGCTTCATTTTTCTCCTTGTTCATTCTTGATTAATGCAATTTAAATTCGTTTGCTAACGAAGACTTGCATGTTTGATGTTTGCTTGTATTTCCTCCTGTGTGGCTTACATTCGATGTTACATTCAAGTATTATGATTCAAGGATCATTAACCTAGATCAACATTATTGTGCTATAAAGTTATACTCTGCAATTATCAAGCCAAATCTACGATATTATACTCCTGTTTTATCTATATAAGCTTGATCAACATTGGTACTAACGCCTTAGCCATCAATCATCATGGTTCAAGAACCGACCCAAGATCCATTGTCATTCATGCCTTATATATCTTGACTATTGAATTGTTGGGGAATGGTCGAGCAATTACCTTGTTTCCTTCCGATCATGATCATCACAATATAATCTCAGTTGCTTCAATCTCCCTGGTCGGTCTACCCGAAATCATTGAACTTTAGATAAATAGAAATATACTTATTACTGTATACTTCAAATCCAATCGATGGTTAAGGATGGCAGTCGAAACTTTGACCTGCATAGGTTTAATGTTTGAAATTTGATTTCTGGTGATGTCTTTATTTGATGATCATGTATTCTATTTTATATCAGTGGTATCGTTTTATAATATTTGGTGCTTTGTTTGTAACTGTATTTTATGTTTCTGTCGATAGCCTTCTTTGTATGATTGGTAGTTGAATATGTAGGCTGTGATTTTTGTTTTCCCCGGCTTGGTATGATGTTGATGGCGTCCTCATTCTATTGATCGCGATTTCATGTTAGTATTGACCAATGTTGTTTGAATATCTTATGGCGACTTCATCCTATATTTTATGATTTCTATTTTTCGCGCATCATATTCAATGTTGAGGGTTTCAATTTATATTGAATGAATATTGTTCATCCCCTGCGCCTACCATAGATCCAGAATATTGTGATTTCATCTCCATGATTTTATTTGTGATTGATTCTTAGTTTACTTTGGATATGGTATACACTTAATGTTTGATGAATATATGCTTGATAATCGTCATACTTTCCTTGTGTTCGATATTCGGTTTCCATTCGATGACCCTTGGTGTTTTACATAATTGAACCCCATGGCTTCACCTTGTGTGATGTTTATATTCGATGCTAAATATATTTAATTCCTTTTCAATGGCCTTGTTTATGATTGGAAATCAATGATTATGTTTTGGCATTTGCCTTGATATTCAATGTTGAACACATCAATTTCAATTTTAATGGCTATATTTGTGAAATACATTTTCTTGTATAATTGACATCTTTGGCATTCAAGATTTGCATTTGCTTGAAAGTTTCTAAAGCCTTTTCTGTAATTCATCTGTGCGCCCTCCTTCTACTCCCATATTCCTCATACTTGTCTTTGAAGGGCGCTTATAGTTGTAACTTCTGACAGAAATTCCTCTATCCTTCTTGCTTCGAGGGATGTCCACCCATTCTTTCAGATTATTTCATTAAGCATCACCAATATTCTCCACAAGAACGACGTCGTTGTTCTAAATGATGGAAATGGTTCACATCTCTCAAAACAATTTCTCTTAGAGATGGATTTCGGTGCAGCATGGCAATCTGAACATACTCGCCATGTTTTATTAACCAAATGCAATTGCTAACCTTTTTCTAAGCGGCAGATAAATGATTCTATTTTTCTCTTCTGTAGCATTAAGTAAATGTCTTGAATCTGGAAATACCCTGTTGTCTTCATTCACCAAGCCAATTCTTCAATTCGTGCCCCCTCTCCTTTACCTTGTCGTTGCCTGGCAGTCATAAGACTTTGGCAGCGCATGATTTATTTTCAGCATTTGATTTTAGTCATATAAAACTAAATTGCTTATTACTTCTCTAACTTCCGTTGTTCTTTTTTTTGGTGGGCATCTGAGTTTATTTGCATGGCATTCGATTTGGCATTCAAATTGGATGGTCAGAATGTAATAAGCCTGGCAAATTTTTATGCATGTTGAATATGGGGATTCTTTTATATTCTACATTTCTTACTCAGCAATGTGTGCTTTGATCTATATCAAAAATTATGATGTGTGCTTGAAATCGACGCTCTTGCAATTGTTGGAAATCGTTGTACATATCTGGTGTTGATGGGTGAACATTACGTTTTGTAAATTCGTTGAAATAGTTATAATTGAATTTCGATTCTCATATGTATAGTGCTTTTGAATCAAGCCTTGTAGCCTCTCTCTCACGGAAAACAAATATCCATATAATGTTGTCTAACTTATTTAAGGATATTGAAAATAAAGTCGGTGATAGGAAAATTAAGGGTTATGATCTTTTAATGAGTCTTCCTTAAAATGTAGATATTCTCTCGTAATATTTAAATGATTCAAGAGTTACTTTGAAGCTCATTTCCTTCACTAGAAAAGATTAGGAAGGGAGTGAATATCTCTATTAATAAAGTCTCATGTTATGTAAATCTTGCATGGTTGCTAGAAAAGATATAATTTAGATCAAAATGAAGAATGTAAAATTAAATACTATTCTAATTTTAGGATATTAAGTATTTTATTTCTTGATTATTTGTGTATTTTATTTTCTTTGAATTTCATGAAAGTGAAATGATTTATGTAAATAGATCACTTATTGACTTCCAACCTTATGTTGCCATTTTATAATTTGAAATGTTGTATTGAAACTGCATTTTGTTATTATATATATATATTATAGTTATTGTAAAAGGTTATTTATGTTTAGGTGAATTAATTGATTTAGTAGATAAAAGAATTGGAAGATTAAATAGGGGAAGTTGATTAATTATATTTAGATAAAGGAAGGGTTTATGTAAATGAATGAATTGATGATCTTTTTAAATGTTGTTTCCTCTCATTTGAATGATTGGTTGCCTTGTTCATTTGTGTGCTTGCATTGAGTAATGTCTTTGAGTTTCGGAATTAGGAGGAATTGGGTAATGTTCAATGTGGGAGTCATTGTACCATGTGGTTAAGGTTTGCTTCTAGGGGCTTAGGGGAGTATTCTATTGGTTGAATTTTATGTTTTTTCCATGAAATTGGTTGGTAATATACCTGAGATGTGGACATGATGGTTTTATTCATGCACTTCTTAGTCATCATTATGGTCGATTTTTGTGTGCAAGAGGGTTCAAGCCTCGCTTTATGTGTACATGCATGTGATTTGTGATGTTGTACAATTGGCTTTGCCCGATTGGATATGTTTGGGTCTCCTATTTGTTAGTGATTGTGAGTCTCTTGTTGCTAGTAGGGAGAGTGGCTTCTCATGGGGGTCGGAGCCCTAAGTGGTGTCTAGAGTAACCCATGTGGGATTTGTGTTAATTCAATGATAACATGATAAATAGTTAGGGGGTTTGGGTAGCACTCACATTAATATAAGATAATGGATGCCTCTCTCATGGCTCAAGTGCTCATTTAGGCTTGAAATGAGATGAGAAGACCTGGAATGGCAAGATCAACTACCTTGTCTTCATGAAAGGTATGTTGATTCTGCATGAGTTAGAATGGGGGTCGGGGATTGGTTGAGGTTGTCAGGGTAACCTAGGATGGGGGCTAAGACCTAGGAAGATCTGCAATGGGTAACCCATATCGAGCTATGTGATGAAACTCTTCCCTATAGCAACCTTGTATGCCTTGTTTGTTTTCCCTTTGTTGTTCATGTACCTTTGTAAGCATTTGTTTCTTTGTGTTATTTTTGTTACTCTTGTGTGTTGTAGTCACGTTAGCCTATGTCTACTTGACTGTGTGTGTAGTGGGTCCTTATTGTCATCTCCTAGCACAGGGGGTGGACCTTAGGGCTCCATATGGTCAGGTTGAATGTGCTATGCACTCCATTGGGTTCCTAGTTGATGTTTGTGAGCATGGAGTTGTACCTTATGCAGTGGTTCCAGATCTTGCACCAGATCTTGTGACAACAATGATGTTATTTGATGTAATCATTTTAATTGTATCATATCATGTTTTGATGTACCCTTCCCATTGTATGTTGGGAAGTATTGTATTTATGTAATCATGGAATGTTGTATATTTATGTAACAAAAGTGATGGATGTACTCTTTGGGTTTATTATTTAATCGTTGATGGTTTTATATTTAACTTGATGTATGGATGTATGAAGATCGTTTAACTTATGCTATGGTTTTAATATGGACACTAGTAGTTAGCTTAGCATCATTATGAGATTAGTTTATGTTGGGAACGTTAGCATGTAATGCAACCCTGATACCCTAAAGGAAACAGTTAGAGATTATGTATGTTAGATGCATCATATGTTAGTGTTGTATGATTTACATCTCATGTTAGTTTCTTAAAAAATGTCTCATAGTTGTTAGTTGAAGGGTTGTCCTTTGGGGTTTCATGGCAGGGCATTACATCAACACTAGAACAAACCAATCCTATAGCATGGTCAATGATGTTACCCCATTCTAATCTACTTCTTGGTGTGTCTAGTTCAAGTATGATTCCATAGAGATAAGGTAAAAGATTAAGCCACATGAGATGTGTCAAGATGTCATTTTTCCATGACTCATGATTATCCATTTTTAGGATTACCATGTAAGGATGAATATAAAAACCCATGATACCTCCTGAAATAATAAAATCAAAGACTAATAACCTTAATGCATATAGAAAGATAAATTGAAGCCATCTCATGCAAGCATAAAATTTCCAAGTGGCAAGATGTCAAAGTAATTAACCAAAGTGTTAAATCCAAACAAAATAAATAAAAAATACTTAGGGTAGATTATAGAAAAGGTACATGGATAGATCTAAAGATCTCTAAGATACATTTCCAATGTTGTAAGAATCACAAAAATCAAAGATATAGGAAAAAAATTATGAGGTTAGAAGCATAAAATAATAATTTGACTTCAATAGGTGATAAATTATACAAGCAATGAAATTTGATGATGAGACTTACACCACTAGAAATTAAGTGGAACTAGATTTTTGGTGATATATTGTTTTCAAAAATCTGACTTTGTATGTCTAAGTTATGTTGAAAAGAAAAAATAGCTCCTTTAGTGTAAATTAGGGCTTGAAGGGGTCCTACAAAGTACAATGTTGACATCACGTTGATGTCAAGTTCTAGAATATGTCCCTATTTGCTAAAATATTCCCACCTATGTTGAAAAACCATAAGTTTGTTAGAAAATTGTTGTTATGGGTCAAAATCATTCAAAAATACTACAAACCATCATCGATTTGTTAGAAATTGCTTTCAAGGATCCATGATTATTTTTAGAGTAATAAGATGAAATTTTATGCCATTGGAAACCCTATATTGTCATTGTCATGCTTGAAATGACACTGATAAGTTTACAACTACCAAAAACTCGGATGTTGCTAACAAAAAAGCAATATCAACCAAACACCTAATTTTTTTAATAAACTTGTCACTACAATATTTTAATGCCACCTCCAAAGTTCAACTCATACACTAGAATTTTTATGCCATAGTGTTGAATATATGTACAATCACATAGGATTGAACTTATGTTAGAAATTTGACCTACAATAATGACAACCCCCTGCATAATGTCAAACAATTGTACAAATTCATATAGTTGTATGGAATTATATGCATATAATTTAATAAGCCTAAAAATTTCTTTCCTTTTTTTAGTTGCTTAAATTTGAGCATTTGGACAAGTGAGTTTAGGGTTTTTGAGCATTATGGACACAATGGTGATGTTCATTTTTCTCCAAGATGCAACAATTTTTTCCTCAAGGCTAAATCTCTCAAAAGAAGGATATGAAGTAATATATATGATGGTTTGATACCATGTTGGAGTTTATTGTTGAACCCCACAACTAATAGAAATCACTTGCAACCAAAATTCCTATCACATGAAGAGAGGAAAAGCCATTGATTATGCTATTCAAGCTTGAGAATTGAATAGATCCAAAAGGGCTCCATGATTGAGCTTTATATCAAACAATAATACATCTAGATTTTGGATGATTACAATGTATAATAATCAATACTTATAAAAGGAAAAAGCAACCTTAGGTGAAGATTATATTAGATCATGACAAGTTTCCTTATCATATGCTATGAGATAAAAAATCATATCCCTAAAAATAGAAAATCACTCCTAAGTTTAGCTTAAGTGTAATAGAGTAAAAAAGGGGACCTAATTAATTAATTAATTAGGTGATAAACTATTTTAATCTAACATATTGCAATAATCTAAGTGCAACGCTTACTAAACACAAATAAATTCCTCCAAACATATGTTGTATATGAGGAATGATGAGGTCATTGTAGTGTTTTCATTTACTCACCATTTAATTCTTATTAATTCACACTAGTGTCCAAATACAATCTACAATAAGTTTCTAAGTCTTGATGGTAGCAAATTCTACTTTAAAATCCCTAACCTATCCTATTGCTACTAAAACTAGAATCAAATCTATTCTATTGATGTTGGAAATAAATACATTTGTTGAAAAGTAAACACACTTTGTTGAAATGAAACACACCTTGTTGGGAATGGAAAAACACCTTGCTAGAGTGGAATGGAATATTTGAATGGAGATGCTTGTAGGTCTTTATATGAAAAATACAAATATTGAAATAGATTTCTAAACATGAACAAATAGTGGAAATAAAATAAAATAAACTACTTAAAATAGAAATAAATACCACAAGATCTTCGCCTTCAGGTAAATTGGGCCCTACTCCCCTTCTAGATTGATCTTCTACTCTTTTGATGATGTCAAGATTTCTTTCTTTTTATTTGAAAATGGTAAAATAGGCTCTTATGTATTTTTTTGCAAGTGTAATCTAGTTATCTCCTATTTTGACTTTCTAATTGAATTATGCTTACAATTGGATGAATTTTATTTTTGAAATATATAAAAATAAAAAGGATTATTGATAAAAACCTAGCTAATCTAAGCCTACCAGAGCACAAATACATGCAACAATTCTTTACTTTTACAACTAATGCATGAAAGAGATGAGTTCTAGTCTTAACTAAAGATTTTTTTCTAAATTTTAGATAAGAGGTGGTAATACTTTAGTTAAATTAAAGTTCTCCTAGATATTAGGAAATAACTTAAGGTGTAACACTTCATTTATACAAGTGGCTAAAGTAATTGAATCCTTGAAAAATCAGCATGTATGTAGGTGCCCCAAAATAGGCAATGGAAAGGCACTTAATAGCTGTGTTAGTTGAAGATAATCAAAATTGACTCATACTTTATAAAACTTATGTCATGATCCTTGGACAAGTGTTACAAGTTGACAATTTATGCTTCAAATTGAAAAATTAATGATCATGCATGTTTTGGAATTGACTGGTCAAGTCCAGAGCCATCTATTTGTATACTCAAAATCCCTTATGCAGAACTCTAGAGTTGAGCTCCAGTTTATTCTAGTCCTCAAAGTAATCTATATTTGACATGAATGACATGGATATATATAGAAAATAAGATGTTACATGATTATTTTGGTATATTTAACAACATGAAGAAATATCACAATCACACTATTGGGTTCCAAAACCACTAAGCCCCAAAATGTTAAAACATGATCTTCTTTTCAAGTCTGGGGATTATCATCATGAAAGTAAAGTCAAGGTTCATCTACAAATTATAGAGTGTTAAAATCCATTGAATGAGAGTGGATAAATTCTCTCACACTTTGGGCTTAGATTAAACCTAGGAAGATATTCCTTGAGGTGATCCTAAAGAGGATTGAGGGTGTACAAAGGTAAAATAATAAAATAGATTTACAATTGTATCTAGGGAAAGCTTAACTCCAACAGTTGTCACTAGGTTAAATACTAGCCAACTACACATATAAAACTTAAAGAGTTGATAATAACATTATTGTAGGATATGAAATATGATGGCACAAGGACAAAATTCACAAATTATTTCTACTAGTAATGCTCACATATAATATTTCCCCTAGTTTTTGTAACTCAAACATGAATGTGAAAAAAATAAAATAACCCTAACAACTAATTAAAGAGTTTGATTGATTTTAAAAGAGTGATATTGGTCAAGTTCTTCCAATATTAGTTTCTATTTATTGGGTACAAATTCACAGTTATCATAATGAACAACAAATTGGTAAAATAAGGGAAGACAATTGTGTATTTACACACACCAAAATAATATCATAAAAATATAGAACATGTTTAAACATCCATCAAGATACTAGAAAAGTTCATTTGAAATGTACAAGAGACCATTACTAGGCTTGTAATAATTAAAATTCTATTAAATTTACCAAGTTTATATTGCAATCATACTAACAAGTGTGGTAAGAGAAACCCTAGCTAGAAGGAGTTCCCTAAACATTTGTAAGCATTCATCCAGAGATATTCAAATACATGTATCATATAAAAAATTACAAATCCCTAGATTCACAAGCAAGCTACTCAAAATGGTTTGGATTGGCATTGTTGGTAACTCTTCATAGCTCTAGCACTCATAAGCATCTAGAAATAGTAAATAGAAACCAACCACCTCAAAAATCACTATAAAAAATCAAAATAAACAATATTAGTAATATCCCACTCAAAATCCCCTCAAGGTGGATGCATTAGATTAATTCGAGTACATGGTAGATAAGAACAAACCATTGCATTCATGGTGAATGGATAGGGTAGTTGATAGGAGTAAACATTTTACTGCATTCCTTTATTTTAATACTTTGAAAATTTAAAAATATCAAATCAATCGTCATATTTATTGGGCTATTTTTGGTTAATTTACATTTAGACATATTACTAAAATAGTTTTATTTTAATATATGAGCCCCTTTTACATTCTTCAACATCATTGTAATCAATGAAGACTCTTGAGGCCATCCACCTTCCAAGTAGAGGAACCTTTATTGTTCCAACCTATTGTTGTGCAAAAATTTGGGTGATCCCACAATACCGTGTCTCACTTTTTGCCCAAGATGGACATTTACATCAATATTTTTAATTGAATCTTCATCTTCTAAGACCTATAGAAGCTAAACTATGAAGAATTTCAAGATGATGCAAACTAGTGATTTGTGGCAATTTCTGTGTAGATTCTAATTTTTTTTATTTTTTTAAAATTCTAAAATAAATTATGAATCTTTCAACATCTTTAATAACTACTTTTAAACAAAAAACAAAATTTTCAAAAGTAATGTTTGTGTCGCAAAACAATTTTTTTTCTATAAAGGATAAAATTCTAATTTTTGAAATATAGGTTCTCAACATCAATACAAAGGGAATGGATATTTTTTCATAATTTTTGGTTACATTTTTTTTTTAAATTAATTTTTGAAGTCACTATAACTATAATTTGGACATGCGTGTGTGTCATACAACATAACTTGTTATGTATATATCGAAATCCAATTTTATTTTTTTTGGTGAAACAAGAGCATCAATGCGGAGGGAACGAATATTTAAAAAAAAAATTGTACAATGTTTTACTATTTTTCAACCTTTGCAGAATGAAGATCTCGATGTTTAGAGAAAAACCTATGTTTAGTAAAAATTAAAAATTAAATACATGATAAAATTAAAACATATCAAAACTATACTTGTTGGAAAGTTCATTTTGAGGGCTACAATCTTGCAAAATATCTTGTCAATTTAAGCTCATTTGCAGATCCAACCCAGGGTTTGAAATTGAAATTTCTAAGGAGATTTTGATGTAGATACATAATTTTTCATTTTTGGCACCTTCGCTAGAAGGCACCTTATATCAAAGGTACCTTCGATCAAAGGTCTTATCTGTGATAGAAGGTCCCCATGCAAAAAAATCCATTTTATAACAAAAAAAAAAATTGTATGGAAACTACCTTCTATCGAAGGTGTTTAGTTGCATACCTTTGCTCGAAGGTGTGCAAGTGAATTTATCCTGACCACTCCAAAAATTTCTTCTTTCCAAAAGTGAGACACAACTCTATGATTTCACCCATTTACATCAACATGTATACTCAAAGAATCAACATGAGCAATAAGAGATGATCCTAATGAAGACTCAAAACCATCAAAAACCTATACAAATAGAACCAAATTCCCTTAAGCAATCATAATATCTAGATCTTGTAGCTCTCTTTAATGACCACATCATGTGGAGAAAAATCTACTATATTTCCATCACCAGAATGCAAATTTTGATAAATAGAGAGAATGTTAGTAGAAATATCAAGAATAAAAATATTATAATTGATGCAACCATCTATCAAATGTATAGTTCTTGATCCAAAAAACATGAGTTTTGAAGATTCCCCAACTATAATCTTTGAAATTCTATTACCAAAAACTAAAGCAACAAGTTCATTAGAATGAGACATATGGTGTGAAGCACATGAATCAAGTATCCAACTAATTAATGATACATTCAAATCTAAATTAGAAAGGTCTTGAAACTTACCAATGGATGAATGTTTGAAAATAAAAAATGTATGCAATTGTATGGCTTCCTTTGATGCCTCTAACATCTTCCAATGCGTAGATTTATCATGTCCAAGTTTTCCATAAAAAATATAAGTTTCACTATACCTTTTCATTGTGTTGGGGGGAGACTTCTCAAACTTAGAAGGGCGAGGGGAAGTAGATTTTGGATTATAATTTTGAGTAGGTTTAGATTTATACTCACAACATGGAGTGGATCAAGATTTTTTCCTATTTACACCTTTCCCTTTGGAAGATTGGCCACAAATTATTCTTAGAACTAGGGATAACATCTAATTGTATAAGTTTAGCATGTTCCCTATTAATATTCTCATAAAAAACTCAAAGCATACATAGTGGAGTAAAAGGTAGAGGAGAACACTTGAAAATGACCCTTCAAGTTTGATAGAATAAAAAATATGCACTCTTCATAAAAAAAATTACTTTCCACATCCCTTTAATTGTGACAACAATAACTTTAACTTTGCAATGAAAACATTGACAAAGGGATGCTTATTGAGTACAAGTTAAGACAACTTTAATTCTAACTACATTACTCTAAATTTATTGATCTTCCAATTAGATATAACATTTTAAATAGACTCTTAGGTTCTTGGTCCTTTCAAAACCTTGCTTACCTTATCAAAAAAAAATTAAATAGACTCTTAGACTATAGTAGTCATTTTATTTTTATTTTTTATGTGTGATAATTATGTAGAGTTAGGAGCTCAATTATCCCAAGTCTTGCCATTAGGACGAAAAAAGAAGAAGGATCAATTAAATTGTTTCCTACAACACCCAAGAATTTTTAATAACTTAAAAATATAACCCCCAATAAAATTGATTTGACACTTCATAACTGGTGTGAGTATAATTGATCTCAATGAATTTAGGATTTCCAAAATATGTTACAATGTGAAAAGTATAATTCTAAATTAAAATAAAAGGAAACCAATAGCACCATTATGATGTACATGAAAAAACACATTTTTAAAAATTGCACCTAAAAAAGTATTTGTATGTGCATAAATAGAACCTCAGAAGGTCTCAATATGGGAATTGTGTAGCATTGCCTGATGAGAACAAGTATTAGCTAGTTTTATGTTGTTTAGTTCATACTTTTAGGCATTTCCAGATACTCATTTCATATACATTCCTAAACATTATCTATCTTTTTATATATTTCATGTAACTTGAAATTGGTTTTGATGTATGGGAATATGATCATGATATGTTGTTAATTGCATGATTAATTGTGTGAGTGTGTATGAAATGCAGTATGGATCTATGTTTAATTTGTGTTTATTAGTATTGTGTATATGTTGGATGAACTAACCCCTTGTAGTAAAGAATCTAGAGAAAGCATATTGTAGCCCACAATAACTAGGGAGCACAGCCCACAACCAAAGGATTTCAAACAGTAATAGAAGGGAGATTCTAGAATAAGAAGAACAAAATAGTTGCAAAAATAGAGGCGTTCATTAATGAGGATGATTGTGAATCGCCATGTCATTTAATAAGACCACTGAAGGGAGAAGGAGTTTTCTTTGATTGGGAAGCTAACATGATTGTTTCCATAGTCCATGCTTTTGTTATGTCATTGAAATGGAGTTCCAGTCCTAATCATCTTCTTCCACCTTTTCAATTATGTTTTTAGTTATGCAGACTTTGTTGCAAAGATGGTTTCCATTGCACCAAAGATCAACCTGTTAATGCCCAATGCAATAACCAAAGTTAATGAATCTATGGGAGGTGGTTAATCCATGTCACAAACTCGAGCACTATGTTGCATAGCACAAGGAGATCAAGGGCGCACACCTTGCAACAATTCCCTTAATGCAAGTGAGGGGTTCAAACCCATGACCCAGGCTTCGATACCAATTGTTGCAAAGACGATTGTCATTTCACCAAAAGATCGACCTGTTAATGCCTAATACAATCACCAAATTTAATGAATCCATGGGAGGTGGTTAAGCCATGTCACAAACCTGAGCGTTGTGCTACATAGCACAAGGAGACCAAGGGAACACACCTTGCAATAGACTTTGTCACTCTCTATTTTATAGGGGAGTGGTGATCTACATTTAGTTTGATATTTTGAGTCCTTGTTTCAATAAACCTCCATCGAACCTTTATAGTTGGCTCGGTTCTCAAGGAGTAGATATAGTGTGTGGATATATTTAGATAGTAATAGTTTTTATTACATGGACAAAACTTGTTTTCTAGTTATGCTTTCATGAATAAGATATCTTTGAATATTCTTGTTAGATTGTGAAATCTTGTTATATGCAATGAGATGTTTTCAATTTATTGTTATGTTCAGTTGATTCAAGGAGTTTAGATTTGAGTTTACTTCATGGATACAATAACTTGAGCAAGGGCCACTCAAGGTAACTGTTCTCCACCATTAATTTTTGTTGTTATAGTAGATACTTTTATTTATTGCATTCATCTTAATTAGATTCTTCATTTCCTATATGAGAATGAGATCTTGTCTTGTACTTTATGTTTTGTTTTGTCTCAATATGTCAACCTCTAGAGTGATTCAAGTCATTAGAATTCATAGTTGATAGTTTTAGTAGTTGTAGAGTTCAAGTTTTAACAGTTAACTTAGTCATAGTCTTTAGTTGTAGGTACCCATAGCAATAGTTCTAGAATTAATCTTTTTCCCGTTTCACTATTTTATGTTTTTCCACATGTGTAAACACCTATACTATATGACATAGTCAGTATAGAATCTCAGGATGCACATACAATACCAGCATCATCACAAGCTTATGTTAGCCCTGGTCGATAACTAAATGGATTCTTTACAAGGGTTTAGTGGATTGTTCAGTTAGTAACCACCTTTGAATCGTGTGTTTATCACCAAGTTTACTGAGAATTAGTTGGGCCTTACATTTTTGGTTCCATATAAACTAATATATTTGGAAAAACTATGTATAAAATTAAAAAATAATTACACAAGTATAAAGTAAATAAGAAAAATATCCTAAACAAAAAATGCATCACAATCACAACTCCTATGGCTAAGAACAAACCCAACACATTCAAGAGAATCATAATACATCTAAACAAGTTTATCACGCTAGTATTTCCTTCCAAGGACATAATTAAATCAATACAACATAGTTTAAACTCACGAGATGATAGGTCACAACTCCAACATACATCATTGAGTCCTCTTATATCTATCATTATCTGCAAGCAAACAAAATACAATTGGGGACTCTAGTCCCATCCAATCAAGAAAATAATCTAATGCAATAATTTTTTTCACATGAAATTATGCACACTATACAAAATGATGAGTACATGGTTAGGGTTCTGAAATTTAGGATTCATTATCAATGAAATTCTAAAATATGCATCATTCATGAATCCTATGCATATGATAAAAAACTCTCTCAAATTTTAATGTGTCATTCACCAAGAAATTATACTATACTTGATTTAATGCATATACTAACATTAATATATTATCTCTTTTTAGAATAATTTCAATGATGTAACTCAAATAATTACAAAGATACATAATATACATGGTATAATGACTAGTAGGTATAGGTCTAATTATTTCAATACATAATATACTACAAATTACAATCACATAGAGAACATGCTATGTAACTATCATTAGTTGCATACAAAAGAACCTAGTTGAGATGAGAATATATATATTGCACATATACCATACAAGGAGTATCCAATAAATCACAAGTTCTAGGCATTATAAGGCACTTTTAGATCCAAACAACCCCTTTTATATATGAATAAGAGCATAGAGAAAACTATTCGCATTACAAGATTTATAACCATGAAGATAGAAGTGATAATATTAAATCATGCTTACTTTAGGATGTCCATAGTAAATTCCTCAATTCAACATTGTGTAGCTAAAAGTTACTAGATTAATTAATATCTCAAATTTATCATTCACATATGTAGCCTCATAATCAAAGATAAAATCAATATATCCATAATATGCAAATATATAATGATAAATCCAAGGATAGTATGATCCAAGTGGATCTAGGAAACCTAAAAATTTCATAGTCTCATAATCTCACAAAACCAACATCATTGGGTAGAGCTCGCCAACACGGTCCTGACACAACTTGAACGGGCTCAAAAGGAGTCTGTATGCAAAAGTTATGTGCAGTCAAAGGTTCGGTCAAACAGGCGAATCAGGGGGCCAAGAAAAAGGTGAAAAATTCATCATCTCCAAATTGGTCAAAGTCGGTGTCATGACAAAGGGCTCGTCACCACAAGTCCAACATCGTTCATTTCGTCGAAAATAGAGTCTGAACGAGCAAGATACAACTAGTCAAAGTTTTGGTCAAAATGATGGCATGACATCACCAAAACTTGACACTTGGCGGGACATATGACATGTGATGTGGTAGGAGTAGTGAGTTGGCATAAATAACGATTAAACCATAATTATTAAAAGAAAAAAATGTATTGTTTAAAAAAAAAAAAAACAATAAGGAGGATTTAGTGGGATTTGATCCCATAACCCATGCCTTAAAATCCTCTTTCCTTCCCACACTTCATGAAAAGGAAAATCCCTCCGTATACATAAATCTTTAATAAGATTTATTCTCCTAAATATAATGTCAACCTTAAAATAATATTTAAAGGGGTTTTAAAACAATAACCCTATAAATAAGGGATTAACCCCTCAAAAGTGGAGGAGCCCCAATTAAAAAGGGGATGGGTTATATAAAACCTTTTTAAAAGGAAAATAGTATAATAATCCCTATAAATGAGGATTTTAATCCTTTTAAAATTTTAGAAGCCTGTTACATGATAATTAAGGAGGCTTAAAATAAATTAATGGCTTATATGACTTAAGGGAGTTTTTAGGCTTCCAAGAAATTATAAGGGCCATTCGGGGAAAATATTAAGGAGATTATTATGGAGATTTTCTTGTAAAGGGGGAGTTTTCAAATATTTTTACTTTATAAAGGAGATATGGGTATATTTACAAAATAATATGGTTTTAGCCCATATTAGCAAATAAATTGGTATATAAAGGGAATGTTTTGGCTTGGGAATTAATCAAGTTTACTTGGAGAAATAATTTCAATGTGATAATTTTTGGAGGAGAAGTATTACAAGGTGTTATTATACACCAAAATTGTAAAAGTGAGAGAGATTGTGAAGAATTTTGTGCAAGTTTTGAAGCTTGAATATTGTAAGAAGGTATTTTTTAGGTGCTTGGCGATATTAATGAAAGCGGTCCAACATTGAGAAGCAGACCCAGAGACGTAGTCCTTTGAAGGATGAACTCCGTTATCAACCTGCGTCTAATCTTTCTATCTTTCGTCTCATTCTTCTTCTATCTCTTGTCTTACATTCTCTCTAATTTCATTTCAGTTTATTTTTCAATTCAGTATTTGATTTCTAATTACAACATTTTAGTAATTAGTAATTTCCTTAATTTATGTAAAAGTGAACCTAGTCTATAATTTCAATGGTTAAACAACATAGTCATGCAATTATG
Organism: Sequoiadendron giganteum; assembly: GCA_007115665.2. Taxonomy (NCBI): domain Eukaryota; kingdom Viridiplantae; phylum Streptophyta; class Pinopsida; order Cupressales; family Cupressaceae; genus Sequoiadendron; species Sequoiadendron giganteum. The sequence continues at coordinate 311,492,971 of CM021105.1, forward strand.
TCTGGATCGAGAATAATTGTAATTAAGGTTAAATACATTTGCATTGTAAACCTCTAATTACAGATCATATTATCAATACATAAAATATATGGCATACATATAAATATCTAACAAAACTAAGTAGGAGAAGGACTAACCGATAAGGGCATAGTGTAGCCGTCAATTCATAATATAGTTGTGGCGACCACCAAGGTTCAAACCCTCATTAGGTTGCTAAGCTCGTAGGTCATGTGCCTCCATCGGGCTAACCTGCTTACATGATGTGTGCCTTTGTTGGGTCGTTGTGGTCATGAATTCAAACAAAGGTGATAAAGCCTTAGGGACTAAGGCCCCTATTAGTGGTCTCAACAATAAAGTCATTGGGAAGAGATCTCCTTGTAAGTGATTTCTTTGGGCTCATACTAGGCTAAAAAATTGAATAGCCTGAATATATCAAAAACTGAACAAGGAATAGCAATAGATCCATAAAACACCAACTAGATACTACTTACCTAAAAACAACATGATCATATGACTTAAAGTTGTGTGGGATAAGAACTACCTAATTGGTGTTTAACCAAATAACCAACACTAGGCTAACTACCTCAAGATTATTATTCCTAAGAAGCAAAATACCTCGTAGGTTACTTTTATCTCTCTTTACGAGAATTACCATCAAAAGAATAACCTCTTAGAGATACTTATTTAGGTCAAGGAACACTATCCAACTACCGTCAAGCCTACTACTCATTACAAAAAGCTTTATGCTCACCTCCCTAATATCCCTAGTAAGGGCCAAGCCTTTACACTTATTATAGAATACTCAATGGTTGTGGAGTATTGTTTGCAAATATCATTGACATAATCACTACATCTTATGCCCCCAAATGACATGATTCACCACTAGTTGTGCCCTTTTCTAACAAGGATCTTCCTCATTCCCTACTCCTAAAAGGCTAGAGCTCCTTAAACACTCACTCTATAAAATAAGTAGTCTCATGATGATGTGGAAGATGCTCAAACCCCTACCTTGGGACATCTAAGACATGAGATCCCATATTAGTTGTCAAACATGAAGATTGCTCCACTCAAGCCATCATGACCCAACACATGGGTTCTTGGGTAGCATGGTCTATATGGTATTATCCTACCACATTAGACAAGACACAAAATTCAACACACAAGAAAGCTCCAAAAAGTATACACACAATCTATACCACACAACTCAAAGTTGTAGTGTTGTAACCAAGGCACTTTAATACCAAATGTAATACCCGGGTATGTGCAAGATCATGATGGACCAAAAAGTGGCGATATGTAAGTGATATGATGGCCCATGTGGCTAACGACTTTTTTTTTACCCAAATTTGATGAAACGAAAAGTGTTTTTAAAGGAGATTCTCAGTTTTCCACCAATATAAATTATGCTTTACTTTGAATTTAATAAATTATTATTATTCATTTTCTATTTGAATTACGACTAAAGTCTTAATTGATAGGCTGATTGAAAAACATCTATAGCTTTCAAATGGTATCACATTTTTTGAATCTGAAACATGTGTCACATTCTATCCTTTTCATACTATAGGATTACAAAAAATAAAAATTAATTTCATAAAGTTTTGACCAAGTTAAGGTGGTCAGACATACGAGTTTTTATATTTTTCAAAAGTTGTAATAAAAAATTCTTAATTAATTATTTACTTGGAAAAAAATTACAAAAAAATATGCATCACATCGGGACATGAGTCCTTTACTTATATATCTAAAATATTATCATTTTATTGTGGTTAGGGTGGTTAGACAAACATTTACTTCTTATTTTTTCCTTGAAATTTAAGTACTACTCCATTGAAATTTCAAATTTTCATCAAATAGATTTTTATTTTTTAAAAATAAACCTAGTAGTTTAGAAACTACATTCAATTTGCTATAGATTATATTCTTACATATTTTTGAAATAATATAGATAACTTATTCAAATTTTTACATCAAGTTTCCTAACTCTGATTTTCTGAATTTTTATCGCCACTTAAGGGCCTATTTTTCCATGATGATCCTACACATACCCACCCGAAGAAAATACCAGATACATTAATGGATAAAGAACAAGCTAGAATTTTTTATATTATAATTGTGACACATGTATATCACAATGCATATTGATGCACTCAAAATGATCCAACACAATGTAACACTCAAGGAAGGTGATCTCAATACACAAGGCATGAATGCATTATTAATATACTTATTGTGATATGACTTCCTCATGATGACAAAATGAAAACATAGAGTTTTATTTTCTTAAATATAGGGATAAAACAACATTTTCTACTTAAAGGAAATTGAAAGCACCATTTTATCCCATGATTCAAACCTAGGAACAATGACATAAAAAATGATGTAAAAAAAATCAATCTAGAAACTCATTCACCTTAGTCAAGCAAGAGAGCAAATATTTTCACTCAAGGGCACAATCATGATGCTAAACTAGAAATAAGAACAAAAATGATAAAAGACTTCACTAAGCTAAGTTGATGGGAGGAAACAATAGAACCTAAGGTTTAAATCTCGCTTAGGAATAAAAAAGAAGTCATATAACTATTCATTATTGGTCATTCACCCCTTTTACCAATGTTATGTCACTCTAGCATATGGGTATTCACCTTGTTTGGAAGAATGGATGAGTTAGAGTGGGGGGTAGATAAAATATGATAATCAAGTTCCCATTTGAATCCAAATTTGTTTTTGGGCATGGCCAAAGGATCCTTTAAAGGTATAACACCTAATCTAACCCTTAGAACTAAAATTCAAACCTTAAAATCATCTCTTAAGGAAAAAGGTCAAATTCATATACATTTCCAACAAATAAATAAAAACCAAAATAACCTTTGAATTCTAAACCCAAAAAACTTATGTGAAACAAATAACACCAGTTAAATGACATTTTAAAGCATCAAAATCATTGATTCAAAACACCAAGCATTACAATTTAAAAAATCATGTAAAAAATACTCTTCTTGCACCTAGTTAACATGCTTACTAATACAACTAATGAAAAAAAATATTAATAATGTAAATAAAACACACTTAAGAGCATATTTATCCATCCAATATAGCTAGGAAAGATCATGATACATTGAAATTATTCATTTTAGTAACAACATTGTATTCAAAAATTAAATCAATTAAGTCCATTCCTTCCAATTAAACATAACAATAACTATTCAATGCATGGGTACAAGACTTTCAATCATGTTACAATAACATAACATTTTAATCATGTAGTGTAGGAAAAAGTATCCCTTTTTCACACTTACTTTGGGAATTAATCTTAAAATAAACTTAATTATGCCTTAATTTAGTGTTGTAATATGTATTTTACATATTCGCATTGAGTTTAGGGATCTATTAATAAAAATGGACTTAATTGAGCCTTATTTTAGTGTTGTAGAGTGTACCTCTTTACACTTTCACACTTATTTAGGGATCCATTAATTAAATGAGGTTAATTTGCCTTAAATGGCCCTTTTAATTCAAATCCAAGCCTAATTAATTGCAATTTTCGAAGAGGAAAACCTGACATTTATTAATACCATAACATAACACTTCTCATTGAGAAATGTGTGTCCTAGGTAAATGATCTAGGACCCATTTTCCCATGGGTGAATGGGTCCTCACTTAGACCTAGGACCTAAATTTAAATTGTGTTTTTGGAGGTATTTTAATGATTTCAGATCTATATTCATATGTTGGATTGTGTTATTTGAATTTCAGGAAATTAATAATACATACTTATAAATATAAGGTCATTTCACTAAGTTTCATCTAAGAGTTTTCAAGCAACCTAGCAATTTTTATGAGAAAGTGTGATCTAAGCAATCTAGAGATTTCAAGAGCATTTTAAGGCATTCAAGAGCATATTTAGTGAATAATTATTGCATCAATCAAGATCCTATTGTCATGTTAAAGTCTTCTTGCATTATACATGTTATTGGAGCTAATATGTTGATGTAGTGTTAAAATCCATTCAAGCATTCAAGGCATTATTTCAAATCAAGTTTCAAGATCAAGATCCACATCCATTGAAGTTATTTCATGCAAGTTGCAGATTTACATTTCAAGGTTCATCTAAGGGTGTGGCGAGTTGTGATATTGCTTTGTCCATTCATCATTCCTTCATGTTTCATTGTTTCATTACAAGGTTTAATTACCAAAATAGGGTTTGACGAAGGCAAAACCCCATTCACCCCATTCACCATAAACAAAACATTTTTTCCTCTTGATTTGTGTGTGTATATTTAGGTGGAAGGTATCTTGAAGATCTCTTGAAGAGAAAAATTGAAGAAGTTGTCAAAGTTGTCAAAGTTGTCAAGAAAGTTTTCATCTCACGAAAACTCAATTACAAAATTTATTTCCAGCACTCTGAACCTGAAACCTGGGCAAATTGAGAGATTTAGATCTATTACAGAGGCTCCCAAAAGCTACAAAAAAACCCTAAACCAAGACTCATTTGCCCTTGGGAAAATGAGTCCCAAGTCAGCTTCAATAGAGAACTTTTGGTGACTGGTACATACCTTCTTTCGTTTCTTAAATCTACAATTTGATTTATGGTTCCATCAGTATTGAGCTTAATCTTCAAGGTCCAAGTTGTAGATTGCATTTTGGAGTTAGTTTGTTATTTTTAATTTTTCTCCCTAAAGTGTTGTTTAATCAAGGCCCCTGTCCTTGCAAAAAAAGGAAATCAGTAGATTCACACTTTGACTTGACTCATCTCAAGCTTGATAGTCTTTTCATTATGTGGATCTCATTTCCTAATGAATTGAAGAAGAATAGGTCCATCACCCCCATTTTTCATCAATTCCTTTTTATGGTGAACCTATTTTTCTTTGTTTCAAATCATAACTCTCTAACATTAAGAATTAGGCAAATAAAATCACACCATGAATTTCAAATAACATTCACACCACATTCATTAAATAAATTATCACTTTTGCATGTGTTCCCAAAAATCATGAATAATAACATCTACAATGCTCAAATGAAGTTACCCACTTACACATGTACTTCCATCCATATAAAATATTACAAAAAAATTATAATGTTAACCCCACAAGATACAAGGATGGGCATATTTCAAGGTCGTACCCAAGTTCAAATACAAAATTACATAATTACATGCTTAAAACATAGTTTACATTAGATCTCAAGATATGACTTTACAATTTAACAAGAATGAAGACTATAACTAGATTGAGAGAATGAGTAGGAGGTAATTTAAATTCTCAATCATAATAATAAAAATACTCTTCTTGCACCTAGTTAACATGCTTACTAATGCAACTAATGAAAAACAAGCTTAATAATGCAAATAGAACACACTTGAGCATATTTTTCCATCCAATATGCCCTAGGAAAGATCATGATACATTAAAAAAAAAAATTTAGTAACATTGTATTCAAAAATTAAATCAACTAAGTTCATTCCTTCCAATTAAAAATAAATTTAACTGTTCAATGCATGGTTATAAGACTTTCAATCATGCTACAATAACATAACATTTTAATCATAACTCTCTAACATTAAGAATTGGGAAGATGAAATCACACCATTGAATTTCAAATAACATTCATAACAAGTTCATTAAATAAATTATAACTTTTGCATGTGTTCCCAAAAATCATGAATAAAAACATCTACAATGCTCAAACAAAGTTACCCACTTACACATGTAATTCCATCCATATAACATATTATGAAAAAATTACAATTTTAATCCCACAAGATACAAGGATGGGTTTATTTCAAGGTCATACCCAAGTTCAAATAAAAAATTACATAATTACATGCTTAAAACATAGTTTACATTAGATCTCAAGATATGGCATTACAATTTAACAAGAATGAAGACTATAACTAGATTGAGAGAATGAGTATGAGGTAATTTAAATTCTCAATCATAATTCAAACTAGGAATGATGATAATCAATTATGTCCACTCATCATTCACAATATTAATCAACTACATAAATTTAATGCACAATTTCACACATTGGATTCACATAATCAAATTCAACCAAGGAAGAGTAGGTCGTATAAACACGTGGAATATTGTCGCTATAGCTCATTTAGTCTATCCTCTATCCACTGTTGTTATCTATTTCATGACAATAGAGTTGAGAAGAGGAAGAAAGCCACACCAATTCTAACTTCTATTGATATCCTAAACCCATGCTAAAACTATCACTTTTCACAAAATGAACTATGAGAAGGGGAACATTGGGTGACATCATCATACCTATATCCAAAATCTAAATAATTTTATTTTCCAATAAACATATAAGGTTGTAAAATAGTAACTCTTCAAATACTCAAAATTTCAAATTTAATCTTTTTCAAAAAAGCAACAAGAACTAAAAAAGCCAAGCTCTACCACTAATGAACCTCAAAATACTTTTCACCCAAAACAAAAAAACTCACAAATTTAAAAGTTCAACCATACCTTATAATTCTATATGGGAAGGGAAGTCCACATTTATTTTATTACGCCGAAGGCGTTTCCTTATTTAAGCTTGTGAAGCTCATTTTGCTCGTGGATGTTGAAAACGCACTATAGGGCTTGCAAGGGGGTTAATTTCTTTCTAGTTGTTGATCCTCTTCACCAACTCCAACCTTCACGGTGCAGGGCAAAAAGATCATTGATAAGATTGTAAGCACGCAAATTACAATGAAAACTTACATTATTTAATGAATGACAGTTCGCATATGGAGTCAGAAAAATACGTTGGTAGGCAGATTTATTTTTTATTGCCACAAAAAACAAGACTTCTATTGACATCGCACATTTTCGATTGATTTGGTTTTACTTAGGCTAGCATCTACGGTGGTCAAAGCATGTGGAATGATGCAAGACGATAGATATTATTTCGTCCATTTGTCCTCTCGTCGTTCTTTTCACCGTTTTTGTTATTTACGTTCCTCCACTTTTTCCCGTCACTTTTTTTTCTCGAGAATTGTAATATTTTTCGTGCAACTCTGCTCAGTTATTTTCATTTATTTTGCACTTGCAATAAATAAAACAACCTTTTTTTTTACCAAATGGGAGGGAGGTATTAATTTTTTATGTTATTATGAGGAGGGAGATTAAATAGGTAATGCGCTTTTCTTTTATTTGTTTTTAATAAATTAATTTAAATTGTATATTATTTTTTTTAATTTTTTTTATAAGTGTTGGCAAGGGGGCAACTCCCATCAAATAAGATCTAAAAATAAAAAATGCATGCCCTTTCCACCAGGGGTGCACCAACACGGAAAAACTTGTATAAACTTGTAAAATCCAAACCAAACCAACTTTCCTAACCTGAAAGAGCCATTAATAGATCGAAAATGGGTGAACCCTCAAATTATAATTCCAAATTTCCTACTTTCTTTGAAAAACTTAGGGACATTGGATGCTTTTGTTTTGAAGATGGAGTTTTCTTTTTCTTCACCTCTATCCAAGCTTGTTCGATATCCGGGGATATCTATGGACCCTTGCACGATTCCATCAGCACGAGAGAAACTGAAATGCATTCAATAGAGGAGGTCGTGAAAGGTGAAGAAGATGTAGTCTTGGAAACCTCTAAGGGTGGAGGAGAAGCAATGCAATCATTGATTGTCTTTGTACCAGGCGTGGTCACAAGGTCGTGGCCATCGTCCACAAAAGAATGGGCAGGAACCATATTTTGAAGAGTGGGAGAGAGGGCACTAGAAGACTTTTCTGGAGGAGAAACATCATAATGTTTGGACTCAACCCCTTCCCACCATGAGGGTTTTCTATTTGGGACAACTTTGACATTTGCCCCCAATCTTCTTTTTCCACATTGTGCAGTAGCATGATCTGTAGCAAAGAAAACTCTACATCTAAATGCAATCTTTTCATAATCTATCGGTTGACACCAAAGCCTATTTCCAAGTTTGAGAAAGATTTATGCTAAGAGACCTTCTGAGACATCCATTTCTACGCACAGGCAAGCAAAAGTGGAGTTTTCATAGTTAATTGTTTCTTTGGAAATACTGTGATAATTGCAAAGACTATTGGCAATCACCTTGAGACATCCAATTTCCCAAAACTATAGAGGGGAGTATGGTAAATGAACCCATAAGAAAGCCGATGAAAATTTCTCTATTCTCGGATCAAATGAGGGGGTCCAAGGCTTCATGCACATTAAATCACCCTGAAAGAACCAAGGTCCAGTTTCGAGCACCATTTCTTTGTCTTCCGTAGATTCAAACTCTAAGATGAAAAACCCCTTCGCACATGGGTAAATGTTAATTTCATCTTGGAGATACTCTTTCTAGTTTGCAGCAATCCATGAATGGAGATCGCATAATTTGGGCCATACCTTGCTGAATCTGCAGATCAGGTCGTGATCTTGCAAATAATCTTCTCTATCACGGACAAGACTGCCAAGGCAGATCTCTCGAGTAGAGGAATTGTGAATGATGAAGGGCAAAGTAAGTGAAGCTCCATCGTGAAGCAAATGAGGCTCAGAATGTTGCTTGGTTGGGGCCGAACCAGCATCCTGCGCACCCTGGGTACCATTTTGCAGAGAGGGGGACATAACTGCAAGGGCTTCAACAAAGCTCATTCTCCTTGAGCAGCCATCAACACCATCCCAGCCCTGACCGATCACATGGTTAACAATACATGTGGCACCAACCTCCTGACGCAAATGTTCAGCCCGCTAGGGCATGGGTTTTTTGCCAGGAAAGTTGATTCTGCCACATGCTTGACCTCACCCAGTAGAAGAGGCATCTGAAACCCAGGTGGAAGAAGGATTGCAGAGAGCCTTGGTAGTTTTCGCATCCCTGAGGGCTTCATCGCAGTCGATATTGGCAAAGAAGGGCTCGCAGGCATCCGGAGCAGATGCAAAGGCTTTCAGAGCAAACATTTTTAGGAGTAATAATAATTGTTATTCATATATTAATTATATTATGTTTCATATTTTTAATAATATATTATAATACATAGAAATATAATTTAACTTTTATATATAATTAAATAATAAATGTGTTAAATATTTAACATTTAATACAAATATAATTTTTAAAATATAACATATTATTAAAATATATCTAATAATTTATACTATATAAAATTCAAATATACTATATAATCATAAATAAACATTATATTAATATATACTATTATATTATATTATTATATAATATTACATTATAATATAATATTATATTATTTCTATTATACATGTAATTATATTATTTAGATATTTATATTTATATTACGTTATATTGTATTATTTATATTATATTTATGTTTTCATTATTTAATATTATATAATGTTATTTATTATAATTCTATTTATAATATATATTTTTATATTATTTCTTATATTTATATTTATATTATATTATATTAATTTATATTATATATTATTTATAAATTATTTATTATATTTATATTTACATTATATAATATTACATTATTAATTGGAATTTAGTTTATTTATTTTACTTTTTAATTTAAATTTAATTTTGAAATTTATTTTAATTATTAATGTTTTTAAAGAAATTATTTATCTTATTAAAAATTCTAAATTTTGTAGAATAATTATATTTTAATTTTAACTTTAATTTTTATAATAATTAAAATTGTAATTGTTGTAGAATACTTATATTTTAAATTTTAATTTTAACTTCTATAATAAAAATATTCAAATTTTGTTATATTTTGACTTTGCATTTAGCTTATTCAATTTTACTTTTTAATTTAAATTATATTTTAAAATATATTTAATTTAAATAAATTTCTAAATATAATTTAAAGTTAGAATTAATTAATTTATAAATATTTGTTTTATTAAAATTTTAATTATTGTAGAACAATTATATTTTGAATTTTTATTTTATTTTATATAATAAATAAACCTCAAACTTAAAATCTACATTAAATAATTTATAGAGTGAGAGAGAGCAAGGGAGAGAGAAACTAACTTTTTATTAGTTGTTCATACCAACAATCTCTATATCTATCTCTTTATCTCTCCCTCCCTCCCTCCCTCTTTATATCCATCTCCATATTTCTCTCTCTCACTCACACACACACTCATCGTTTCTATCCTTCTCTCCATTACTTGACTCTGTCTCTAACTCTTGCCCCTCTCTATCTCTATCTTCCAATATCTCCCTCTCCCTATCTATCTATATTTCATTATCTTTGTCTCTCTTTTACTCACTCCATCTCTCCCTTCATCTCTATCCCCCTCTCTACCTCTCTGACTATATCACTTTGTATATCTCTATCTTTCTATCTCTCCATCTCCCCCTCTCCCATTCTCTCCCTCTCTCCTTCCATCTATATCTATATATTTGTCTCTCTCTGCTCTTTGATACACATCCCCTTTATCTTTCCCAAGTTATATATATATATATATATATATATATATATATATCCTTTCTATCCCTATCTTTCCCTCTCTCTCCATCTCTAGCTATCACTCCCTCTTTCTATATCTCTCTACTTCTCTCTCGTCTCTTTGTTTTCTCTCCCTCCCCCTGCTTCCCTCCTTCACTCCCTCTCTATCTATTTATATATATCTATCTCACTCTATCTCTCTCCATATATCTTTTTTTCACTCATACACACACACTCTCTCTATTTCTCTCTCCCTATTTCTATCTCATTATCTTTCTTCCTCTATCTCACTATCTCTTTCTATACATATCTCTCTACCTTTATCTCCTTATCTCTCACTATCTCTCTCCTTGTCCATCTTTATCTCTCTACATCTCCCTCTATCTCTATTAATCCTTATCTCTCTCATTCAATATATGTCTCCTTCCATCTCTTCTACTCTATATCTCACCCTCTCTCCATCTCACCATCTATATCAGTATCTATCTCTTCTTCTCCTTCTCCCTATCCCTCTCCCTCTTCCTCTCTCTTCCTCTCTATATATAATCTCTCTCTAACTTTATCTCTCCCCCTCCCTCTCTCTATATCTCTACTTATAGACCAAAATTTCCCCTAATTGAACTTCAACACCTCTTCGATGTACCCATTTCACACCTAGGTGCGATTGCTAGTTTTAAAAAAATTTAAAGTTACATTCACAAATACAGGTCATATGCATATCTCAAACAAAGTAGGAGTATGATCAAATCATTCTTTCAAAGTAAATATATAATTTTAACAAAATGAAAGAGTGATCCTCCCAAAATGCAATCCATAGTAGTTCTTTATAATCCTCAATTTTAAGGTCCTCCTTCAATTTTCATGCCAAGATTTTAAAACAAGGGTTTGTTTATTCTCAAGTTTTCTTTTAACAAGAAAAGATGAATGAATATAAATGTGTTCCCAACATTTTAAAAAAAAAAAATTGACTGAAAATTCAAACTCATAAGATCCAATATTTTATTTCCAACTAAAGCTAGTTCTTGTATAAAAGAACATGATACATTTTTCCTTTTAAAATAAAAATAGATTTTAGCCTTTTTAATATACATTTAATTAAAATGTAATATTTAATACAATTATCAATAACTCGTATAATTATTAAATTCTCTTTTTAATTATTAATTATAAACTAGTCAATTCAAAGGAATTATTCAACATTTAAAAAATTCACATAGATACAAGTGCATATAACCAAATCAATTGCATTTTAATATTATTTTTAAATCATTAAACTATTTCAAACCTTCAAGATAATTAAATTTATTTAAAAATAATATAATGCACCAAAAATTTATGCAATTCATGTGTTTCACGCAAAAGAGATCTTAAATAATAGACATTTTTTAGATTGATGGAAAACTAGGCAAACACACTACAAATCTCACCCTAATAGGGTTTAAATAGTTTAACATAATCAAATACACCCAATACTCACCTCTAAATTAAACACCATTAGTTTTGTTTATGCTTTTACTCAATATAAATGTCAAGTGCATTTGCACAATACCATACTCAAAGTTGCATAAAGATAATCAATGAGAACATGTGATCAAACAAGGCATATATCTATTGTGTGATTACACCATATCTAAATTAAAACTCTAGTTTATTATATTGCAATTGATCATGTTAAACTAATAAACTAACTTAATGTCAACATATATTTATAAAAATAATGAAGTTGAATAAGCCATGAAGGTTCAAACATAAGACACCATGTGTAGCCAGTTTATGTTGATAACTACAATCATGACATTGTTTGGATGCTAATGATAGAGTCTTTTAAACATTTATCAACTAGGTCGAGAAACATGTTCTAACCTAAGTATCATTGGAAGATCAAGACAGTGGAAGAAAAGTTAAATCAATAGACTCATCTCTCAATAAGGTCAACATAATGTTGAATGCACAAGACAAATAAGAGGGGGGTGAATCAGTTGTGCCTAAAAACTACAAAACCCTCACAAACATTCAAATTCACATTAATTTAATTAACCCTTAATTCGTTAGAATGATTTATCATGAAAGTAGATAATAGAAACAAAACCAAAGCAACACAATGCACAAAGAAACACTAGATTTACGTGGAAAAACTAGGAAGGGAAAAACCATGGTGAGGATTAGTTCACAATATAAAGTAATATCAACACTGATTACAAAGGGCTCAATGCCCAAAAGAAAGAAAGGCTCACTACCAAAATAGAAAATAAGATAGAGAATAGTGCTACAGTAAAAAATTCATCTCAATGCAATAGAAAATTCCACCACAACATCACCAACACCTTCAAAATCTTATTGAAGATCGTAGACGCCTTCTACTCATTGTATCCAGTAATCTCACATGAAAGCTCGCACTACACAACATAAATTCACACCTTACAACTCTGCAATTCACATCATTCACATCACACACATCTATCTTGTCATCCCTCAACAACTCAACACATATTTATACCATCTTCAACCTTTAAAACATTCTCGAAGGTCAACTATGCACCTCAACTATGCAAATTCAAAGTAGGTCAACACCAAAACATTCCCACGGTGGAAAGGAATGAAGGCAAACCACAACACACCTTAACTGGAACCTAAATCCACTCATACATGTCACGCCACACTTCCACAAACATCAAAGCGACTCCACAATTAGTGTAAACACCCAAGGTCAGTCAAACCCATGTAAACACCATTAAACAATTAAGTACACGCTTCCTCAAATCCGAAGATGACTCACAAACAACACACTACACTTGAACACAATCTAGAATATTCCACAAACACCCTAAAATTTGTTACACCTCGTTGTGCTACTACTTATTTACTTTTACCTAGTTGGGTGAAAATGCTTTAGATGAGTGAATTTATGCTTTATGTGTTTGGAAATTTGAAGAATAAATGTTGATTCAATTTGATGTTATGAAATGTCTTGATTGTGAAGCAAGTGAATGTATAGTTTTCAACTAACTACTATTGCAAAGTGTAAAGTTGGATGTAGGAAAAGCATCAAGCCTCCTAACGAGATGGGAAGTATCACTCAAGGAGAAGAAATTGGTCTGGTAACCTTTGATAAAAGACCTAAACTGAGCTTTCACACACACAATTCTAGTTTGGTCATCAGAAAATAGTTGGGGAATAGTAAGTTATCTTTAGTCTTGCTTGAATTTATATTTGTGGATGTTCTTGCTTAGGAGTCTAAGTATTGAGTCTCTTTGATATATGTGAATTCTTCTTTTTGTGTTTTTATTTAATCGATGGAATATATATACATAATATGTATATATGTGTATATGCATGTGTCAACAAAAAACTCATACACATGAGTAAATACATGCATAAGAATATGAAGATATACATATCTACACATGCTCATGTACAAATTACTCATATGCATGGGAATACCATTTGAACAAGGAGACATATACATACACGTATATATACATATCATGTATATATGTCGATTGATATGACTATGAATATATGTGCTTAAATATAAGATGTGATATATAAGTGTATATATAGTATATAAGAATATATATATAAACTTACGAGTATGCAAATTTATGAAAAGGATACATCCATACTAGTATGCTAATATATATATATATAGGCTTACATTAATATGTGAATGTGTATTTGTTTATCGAATAATGTGATATATAAACTTGTGAATCAAGATATATAAATATAAATATATATATACATATACATATATACATATATACATATAAACATATATACATATTTATTATAAATATATATAATCATTAGGTATATATGATAATGGTATTGCTGAATTATTTAACTAGTGCATAGCAATTAAAACATAAACTATGTTATGTAATGTGCACAACATAGTAATAAAGGGTTTAGCATTATGTAAACATCGCATATATATTATCAAGAGATGCTTTAAACATTTAAAAGTGTTGTAATGTGATATGGACAACGTTAAATATAAAGCTTTCCAATGTGTAAACTTGGTTGCCAAGACTTTGTCAAAGAAAAACAATAGTAAATGATCATGCACAAGAAAGTATCGACCAATCCAAATAAACCAACAATGACCATGAAATATGGTGTGAATGATAAAATGTGGTGCCAACTGAGAAAGGCATGAATCGATTAGAAGTCTATCTTTCAATATGAATTTCTAGAATGTGAAGCATTTTGAGATATGCAGTAGTCAAGCACACAACTGTGACAAGTAAGTCAACCTGTAGGAGGCAATTTCCTTGCATTTTTTATCATCATATTTGTTGTCTATTTTAGCATTGACTCATTCACCTTGGCTGCATATGTGTTTTCTATGCAACGAATTTAGTTGCCACCTTTTCTTTAGATTGCTGAGTTGAACCTCTTGAGTTGAGAAGTGTCATTCTTAATGCCCTATTTCTAGCCCTTAGTTTCTAATTCCAATGTATAAATAGAGGTGCTCTCAGCCTCAATAGGGATGCATATTTTTTGCATTCATGTTGTGTTTTACTGGTGATTGTAATTTGATTTTTTGAGTTGTGTGAGATTTGAGAGTAGTGAGAGGAATTTGAGATTGAGATTTTGGTGTAAGTGAAAAGGTTTATTTGGGAAATTGCAAATTGAATTGAGGGAAAGTTGTGATAGGAATCTAGTACGATCCATTGGAGCATTTCTTAAACAGGCATGTTGATTTCTTCTCTTTTATTCTTTTTATGTTTGAAATGATTATGTGATTTTGATTGTTTAGTTTAAAGAATTATATCATCTATTTATAAGAAAAGATTATTTTGATCTTATGTAAAATGGAAAATATTTCTTATAGTACTTAAAGTTAAGATCTATTTTGATTGAAGTGTTTGTACATATTCCATATTAAGGAATAGGTGGATATAGAGGGAATACATATTATATTGGGGATATAGCTTTCATAGCTAATAGTTTAAACTAGTTGAGTCGTAGAGTACTATGATTTACTTAGTAGATGAGATAGTTAAACATAGAGGTAATAGGTTGTTCCAGAGGTTATGATAATGCAATGAAGGGGATAGCCTATGCATAGATTATGAATGGTCAATACAAATCGATCTAGGAAGGTGGGTGAAGTAAATGACATCCACTCGAGATACTAGGGGATAAATACTTTGGCCAAAGTAGTGTAAGTTGCCACTATTCACACTGTTATTTCATTGTGATCCAAATTTACATACTAGGTTGAGGAATGTCATATGTGTAGGTTGTAGCCACTGTGTGAAAGATATAGATATGTAGGACACAACACCAAGCTCAAAAAAGGTCAACATTTATTATGAGGTAACCAAACCAATCTCTTCATCAAAGGGTAGGGCCATCTACCAGTTTGATAATTATGCAAGGGACCGCAGTTAGTCCAAGGTTGGTGGAAAAGCGCTTGAGTGATGCTTCCCCTCATCAGTAGGCAACCAAGATTTGGATGGGGATTTTACAGGTATTTGTACTTTTTTTGTCAGTAAGCTCCGTG
Organism: Sequoiadendron giganteum; assembly: GCA_007115665.2. NCBI lineage: Eukaryota > Viridiplantae > Streptophyta > Pinopsida > Cupressales > Cupressaceae > Sequoiadendron > Sequoiadendron giganteum. Next base: position 311,508,880 of record CM021105.1, read on the forward strand.
GAGCTTGTTTATGTATTTTGTATCCATTATAATGGAAATATTGTAAGAAGAGAAATGATATCATGTTATCATGTACTATGTAATCATTACTTTGGAAAGTTGTAATGCTTTGGTATAATGCAATGACAAAGTTTGGAAAAGATATTATTTCAAATGTGCATACTTTCTTTATAGTTTGAAAGAAATAATTTTATTTCTCTTAAATGGTTAGATGCTTAAACTATTTACTCAAGGTTAAAACTTAAGAAAGTTACTGTGAAAAATAATGGGCATGTTATAAAATCCAACAAATTCCTTTGCAATAACTTTCACTTGAAGAACACAGTGGCACTCCCATTGGGAAACTATACCAATCATCGTGCATAAGCTCAAGCTACGTTTATTAGTATCACTTGTATATGTTGGACAAGGGCTACTCCAAGCCGTGGGTCGAGGGTGATTCCCTTAATATCATTAACTGCTTACTTGGCACTCAGACGCCAAGTTGGACAATTCATCAACTGATGGGGATTCTAAAATGATGCTAAGATCTTTTGAAGATTCTCGTGTCATGCATATCTATAGGGAGGGCAACTCCCTAGCAGATTTTTTGCAAAGGAGGATATCAAAACTTCATGATTTCAAGGCATGGGAAGATTACTCCCTCCTTCCTAAGGATGCCAAGGTTTTATTACGAAATTATGGCTATGGTTGAGTTTGTATTCTGGGTTGTTCTTTCCATTATTGCTTGTTTTATCAGTGCACACTTTATGGGTGGTGTTTTGCCTGCTGTTAATTTATTGTTTGTTTCTATTCTAGGGTTTCAATTTATGGTGACAGTTGATGTGGGGGGTGATTGGAGCAAAATTAAGACCTTTTCCTGTGAAAGATGGAGGAATAAACCCAAGATATGGAGAATTTTTGAACATGGGAATTTCACGCCCTTTCTTGAAAGGCTCCAGAACCATGATTCTAGCGCCTTTGCGGACTTTTTTCGCTATTGGCATGATAGAATGTTACAAGTTAAGGGGATGGAGTTTGTAATCAATGAGGATTTTATTTTCTCCATTATTGGATTGTCGATGGATGCGCAAAAACATTTCAAGGAAAGAAAGAGTAATGATGACGCCATGGACCATTTTTTCAAAGATAATGAACGAAAGAAACTAATTAAAATTCCCTCTTGGGGCTATGAACGTACTTCTTTGAAGAGGATTTGGGCTGATATTATGGAGGTAATGATGCAATACGTTACCCTAGATGGATGATACACTGCCATTTTAGGTCACCACTTCACCCTATTGAATCATTCCAAACATGGTCTTCATGTTTTTTTTCCTTTCTTTCTTCTATCTTTGTTGGAAGTGTCTGTCTATGCTCATTTGAGAATATAAGGGCTCCTATTCTTCATGAGGGCCTCATACTACTCATTATGGAGCATGTGAGAGCCCATATTCCTGCAAAGTTGATCAAAGGAAAGGAGAAGGCTATTAGTAAGGATTCATTCTCGACTAGTTCAAACACCAGTGTTGATGAGGAAGCTGAGTGGAATGAGGAAGGTGGTTCATCATCCCATGTGGTGGCCCCCTCTAAAACAATAAAGGGGAATCTTAAGAGGAAGAGTGTTGCCAAGAAGGTAGTTTTGCAAGAGTCAAATTCCCATGGGTCCCCTTCTACTGGCAATAATATTGATATTGTTGCGGGTGGCTCCCATTCTAAGGAGAATAATGTGCTTCATGGGTAGGACTCAAGTGTGGTGGGTTGCATGGAGTAGGTCATGCCTGATGTTGCAAGGGTTAAGGAAGGAAATGAATTATTGTGAAGTGCATCCAAATGTATTGCAATACTACAAAATTAGGTTGTGAAAGGTGGTATGGAGAGTGATAAGGCTCCGGGTGAGAAGAAGAGTATCGAGACTGCTGTTGAAATTAATGACTCCCCTATCCAGTAGTCGCCTAGTGTGGATATTTCGGGTGATAGGTCATTGCATAAGGATGAAGGGGTAAATCTGAATTTTGGAAAGCTTGAGCCCCTGAAGATCAACCCTCCCTCTAAGGAATTATCTTACCTGAATGAGGATAATACTTCAATGTTTGAGCTTCTGGATATGGCATGCTCAGGGGCAACATGTACATTCAATCTTGCCAAGTGGGTGCTTCAGGAGTTTAATAAGGTAAACATTAATATTAGGGGTCTGAAAGAAAATATGAAAATTTTTTGAAGGGTTCTTCTTCGGATATTCTAGTTGAGAGACTAGCTGATTTGGAGTGCTCCTTTTCGGACTTTAAGTCCCTATGTGAGAATCACCTCTCTGAAATGGAAGCCAAGATTAATGAAACAAATGCAGATATCAAGAAATTATTGCAAGTTAGTCATTATTTGGTAAAGAATAGTGTGGAATCCTTCGAGGTCTTATTTGGTAAGATTAGTCAATTAAGGGAAGATCAAATTTACTTTGTGGAGATACTGGAGAAAGACCAGTCTTCAAAGGGTAAAGAGAAGAAGGGTGGAAAAGATGAGACCAAGGGCTCATGTACCAAGATGAGGGGAAACCTTAAGAAAACCTTTAAGGAGGAAAAATAAGAACTACTGAATATGCTCAATCTTCATCGAAATCAGGAGATCGAGGTGGCTAACACCTTGAAGAATATGAAGTAGTGTCTTTTTCTGTGTTTTTTGTTGTTGTTGTTGTTTTGTTGATGGTTTACTTTTGGTTGTTGTTGATGTTTCAATGTCTTTCTTTTTGAGTAGCTTTCCTTCTTTTGTGTTGTAAAGGGTTTCAGGTCCTTTCAAAACCTATTTTTCCAATATAATCAAAACTTTCACTTGAAGAATGCACACACCCAATACACTCAAATAATTTTATCATACATTGTAACTCATGAAACTAACTTTTGAAGCACCAAAACTTAAAAAAATTCAACTGAAGAAAGATACAAACACTATCGACACCCTTCTAGATCCGCAAGACCTGAAACCACCTGTAGAGAAATACAAAGCAAAAAAATTCTCCCAAACATCTCTGCAATAAATAGTTCACACACTAGTGAACACAACTTCCTCTACACATCGATCTAGCACACCAAATTCTATATATAGCACCACTTAACAACTCTGATCAACATATCCAAACCACACAAGTAGATCTTCATCCTAGAAGAATTGTGGAGCAAAACCAAAATGCTGCTTTGCAACACAAAACACCACTACAACACACTGTTTCCCTATTTTATTCAAATTTTCTCAAAAGCACTTGGAAACCAAGGACAATAGACACATCCTCAAAATATTTAGCACGTCCTCATCACCACCAAGCCAATTGCAACATAGAAACTCAACCACACATCCATAGACAAAAGCTTATCAAAGAAACACTAAAGGTTGACACTAGTAGCTTACTAATGACAACATAATGCAACTAATCAAAGCATCATCAGAGACAACACCAACTCAATACCAACTGCACATCCTTGCAAAAAACTCGTCATACTATTGACACCAAGATAACACATAAGCTTGTTGACATCAATGACAACACCAAGTGCACATAGTTGCAACAATCTACCCCTTTGCATTTAATGGCAACACATGAAGTGAATCCATCAACAACAAACACAATAACTTTGATCATCAATAATCTTTCTCTATACCGACTCTTCTTCTCTTTGCTTTTACTTTCTCCCCCTTACACAACTAGCTCATTAATCTCTCCCTTAACATCTTCACATGACTTTCTCTCCCTTTTATTTTTTACATTACTCTCTCCCCCTTTGACATCAATGACAAATGGTAAAAATATTTGCATCATTTATTCTCCCCCTTTCACCATTGCTTCGCAACTTCCTTTCCTTTATTGCTCTACACAATCCCCCTTAGGAGCACACACCAAATTGCATCAATCAACAACCACTACATAATGAAAAACCTCACTGCTTACTACAACAATCAATAATTCCACTACCTATGCCCCTTGAGAGGTAGCCACCAACATCAATCTAGACCAAAGAATGAATCTTGAGATCCACTGGACTGATGCATCTAGTTCAAAGGAGGGGAATAACCCCTAACTTTTCTCGGAGATACTCAAAAGTATATTTAGGAAGAGCCTTAATAAATATATCAACAACCTGATTCTTTTTAGGTACATATTCAAGCTTTACTTCATTCTCTACAACCTTCTCTCTCAAAAAGTGATACCGAATTGAGATATGCTTTGTCCTTGAATGCATTACTAGATTCTTTGATATATTGATAGCACTTGTATTATCACATAAGATAGAAATTGGTTCATCATATACCACTCTGATATCCTTTAATGTTATCCTCATCCACAACACTTGTGTGTAGCAAGATGCTTCTGCAATATATTTCACCTTCGTAGTAGATAAAGACATCGAATCTTGTTTCTTGCTTAGCCATGACACCAATCTACATCCAAGAAAGAATGTACCACCACTTGTACTTTTCCTATCATTTGCACAACCAACCCAATCTACATCTGTGTAAGCACTTAGAGTAAAGTTAGTATCCTTTAGATACCACGTCATGATTTGGAGTGCCCTTCAAATATCTAAATATCCTCTTTACTGTTGTAACATGTGACTCTCTAGGATCTTCTTAAAATCTATCCACAAGATAAATTGCATGCATGATATCTAGTCTAGTAGCAGTTAGATATAATAGTCCTCTAATCATTGATCTATACTTGCTCTGATCAGCCTTAGGGTATTCATCATTCTTGCTTATCTTGCAACTAGTAACCATAGAGGTACATTCTGGTTTAGAATCTTCCATTCAAAAATTCTTCAACATTTCCTTGACATACTTTGATTGTGAAATGAAAATACCTTTATCTATCTAACTGAATTATAGCCCAAGGTAGAAATTCATATCCCCAAACATTGACATTTCAAATTCTTTTTGCATCTCTTCTACAAATTTCTTACACATAGCTTCATTTCCTCTAAAAATTATGTCATCAATATACACAACCACAATCAAGATTTGATATTTTTCAACTTTGAAGTAAAGGTTGCTATCTGTGGTACCTTTATTGAATCCTTGTTGTAGCAAGTACCTGTCTAACCTTGCATACCAAGCTTCGAGAGTTTGCTTCAATCCATATAATACCTTCTTTAATCTGAAGACCATATCCAGTTTATCTAATAACTGAAATCCTTCTAGTTGTTCTATGTATACCTCTTCTTCCAATTCTCCATTCAAGAAAATGAACTTCACATCCATTTGATAAACTTTGAAATCCTTATGTGTTAGAAAATCCAAAAACATCCTAATAGCTTCCATCCTTGCTACTAGAGCAAATGTATCCTCAAATTCAATTCCTTCTACTTGTGAGTAGCCTTTACACACAAGCCTTGCCTTGTTTATTACTACTTCTCCACTCTCATTCAATTTATTCTAGAATACCCACTTAGTTCCAATTACATTCTTGTTTGTTGGTCTTGGGAAAAATTCCCAAGTCTGGTTCATCTCAATATGAAATAGTTCTTCTTACATAGCCTTGATCCAATACTCATCCTTGCATGCATCAATCACCCAAAAACATCCTAATAGCTTCCATCCTTGCTACCAGAGAAAATGTATCCTCAAATTCAATTCCTTCTACTTGTGAGTAGCCTTTACACACAAGCCTTGCCTTGTTTATTACTACTTCTCCACTCTCATTCAATTTGTTCCAGAATACCCACTTAGTTCCAATTACATTCTTGTTTGCTGGTCTTGGGACAAATTCCCAAGTCTGGTTCTTCTCAATACACAATAGTTCTTCTTCCATAGCCTTGATCCAATACTCATCCTTGCATGCATCAATCACTGTTTTAGGTTCAATTCTTTAAAAAGTAAACATAGATTTACTTGTTCTTCAACAACTTTATTTCTTGTCAGTACACCTTTTCTCTTATCACCAATGATTTGTTCTTCAGAATTATTATTCTGCACATACTGCAGAGTTTTAGGAATATTTTTTAGAGGTTCTTCCTCTTCAATCTACACTTCTTTTTCCTTAGCTTTTTCTTCTTCTCTACAAGTAGACTCATTTGATTCATATCCATCTATCACCATTGATTCTTCTATAGGTCTTCATCAAACTTGACACTTGCACTCTAAAAAATATTTCTTAGCCTCTTGTTGTAGCATCGGTAAGCTTTACTTTTAGTAGAATATCCAAGGAAGATACCTTCATCAAACCTTGCATCAAACTTTCCTAAGTTTTTTTCATCTCTTCTGATATAGCATTTGCTTCTAAACACTGAAGTATTTGGCAGTAGGAATCCTTTCATACCATAGCTCATAGCGAGTCTTTGTGTTGTTTACTCTTGCCTGCACTCTATTAAGTATGCAAACAATAGTATGAATTTCTTCTCTCCAATATACTTCCAGTAGATTTGCTTCTTTCATCATTGTCCTTGTAGCTTCTTGAATGGTCCTATTATTTCTTTTAACCACTCCATTCTATTGTAGAGTTCTATGGGAAGATAAATGCCTCTTTATTCCATGATTCTCACAAAAGATATTGAACTCATTGGAGGTGGACTCTCCACCTCTATCAAACCTCAAGCATTTGATTTTCATATCCATTTCATTCTCAACCATAACTTTTAATGCTTTAAACTTATCTAGAGCTTCCATTTTTTCTTTGAGAAAAGTAACCGATGTCATTCTAGAATAATCACCAATCAATAGCATGAAATACCTATCACCTTGAAGAATTCTTACTCTGGTAGGACCACAAAGATTTGTATGCACCAATTCCAACAGTCTGGTAGAAGATTGTTCTTTGATTCTGAAACTTATTTTTTCTTTCTTTCTAACTTGACATTCCTTAGAGATAACATTGATAGGATAAAATCTTTGGTAGATCTCTCACAACCTGAACTAAACTTATTCTTACGATGCTATCAAAATTGATGTGACACATTCTTCTATGCCATAGCCAACTCTCATTGATCTGAGTCATGAAACAATAACCATTAACACCTTTGAGCTAATTTGTCCTTCTTCTAGCAATAATCAATTCCAGAGCCTTTTCTGATCTCACAACCATCATCCTGAAACATAAGATTGTATCCTTTGCTACACATTTGTCCAACAATCAAGAGGCTATGTCTTAAACCCTTAACATAGAGAACATCATTAATATTATGCTTGCCATCAAAATTGATTGAACCATTTCCACATATCTTAACAAATGTATCATCACCAAACCTAACTAGTTTTCCTTCATATTTTTCAAGTTTAACAAAATTACTCTTGTCATTGATCATATGATTAGAGCATCCACTGTTAAAGATCTAGTACTTCTTCTCCTGTCTAGCATGAAAAACAGACACCAAAGTGCCTTCAATATTAACACTTGCTTCCGAAGCACTTTGATTCACACATCTCTCAGAGTTAACATAATTAGTTTCATCTTTTAAAGCCATGAACAAGCATTCATCATCCTTATCATCCCCACAATCAGATATAATGGCATCTTCTCTAGCATAATAACTTTTCTTAATCATCTTACCTTTGTTCTCCCTATTTTTGTCATTCAAAGCTCTATTTGGACATCTTGAAACATAATGACCTATCTTTCCACAACTGACAAATTTAAAAGACAACTTACCTTTGTAATTTCCAGTACCCTTTTTCATTTTTCTCACAAATTTAGCTTCCACATCATCAAGATCCTCCTGATCTGATTCCATAGACTTCTCTGATTTTCCAACTTTAAAAGCAGTCTCATCTTTTGCATTGCTTGGACCAAATTCTCTCATTTCAAAAGTAGTTAAAGAGCCATACAACTGATCTCTAGAATATTTGCTCAAATCTTGAAATTCCTCAATAGCATAAACTTTATGACTATAATATTTAGGAAGAGTTCTGAGTACCTTCTTTACCACTTCTTTTTCTTTCAGTTCTCCACTAAGGTCTTTGATGGAGTTGACAACTTATCCACTTTCTGCATGTAGTTTGTGATGTTTTCATCTTCAAAATCCCCAGGGTCTCAAACATAATCTTAAGGTTCTGCATCTTAGCTTGCTTGACCTTTTCATCTCCTTCATAAATGCTTTCTAACTTTACCCAAATTTGTCTAGCAATTTTCAGATTCATAACTTTTACTAATTCATAATTAGCAAGACAACTTAAGAGAGCATACCTTGATTTTCCATTATTTTCATAGGCCTTGATCTCATCATTAGTGCTTATACCACTTGCAAGTATAGTTTATCCAATCTCAACAGACTTCTAGATTTCAAATCCGAGAGAAACCAAAAAAATTTCCATCCTTGTCTTCCAAAATACATAATTCGATCCATCAAATAGAGGAACATCTTTCTTGTGCACCATCCCAGATCTACCTCAAGTGGTTAAGATTTCTTCCAAGGAACCTTACTTTGATACCAATTGTTGAATGCACAAGACAACTGAGAGGGGAGGGTGAATTAGTTGTACCTTAAAACTTCAAAACCCTCACAAACATTTAGATCCACATTAATTCAATTAACCCTTAATCTATTAGAATGATTTATCATGAAAGTAGATAACAAAAACAAAACCAAAGCAACACAATGCACAAAGATACACCAAATTTACATGAAAAACCCAAGAAGGGAAAAACCACAGTGAGAATTAGCTCACAATATAAAATAATATCAACACCGATTACAAAAGACTCACTACCCAAAAAAAGAAAGGCTTACTGCCGAAGGCTCACTGCTAGAATAGAAAAGAAGATAGAGAAGAGTGTTACTGAATGCAACAAAAAAGTAAACCACAACATCACCAACACCTTTGTAGTCTTACTAAAGATCGTAGACACCTTCTGCTCACTACATCCAATAATCTAACACATGAAAACTCACACTGCATTGCACAAATTCACACCTTAAAACTCTATAATTCACATCATTCACATCACACACATCTATCTTGTCATCCCTCAACAACTCAACACATATTTATACCATCTTTAACCTTGAAAACATTCTCCAAGGTCAGCTATGCACCTCAACTGTTCAAATTCAAATTAGGTTGGCACCAAAACATCCCATCATGAAAATGAATGAAGGCAGACCACAACACACCTTAACTTGGACCGAAATCCACTCATACATGTTACACCACACTTCCACAAACATTGAAGCAACTCCACAGTTAGTGTAAACACCCAAGGTTGGCCGAACTCGTGTAAACACCATTAAACAATTAAGCACACACTTCCTCAAATTCAAAGACAACACACAAACAACACACCACACTTGAACACAATCCAAAATATTCCACAAACACCTTGAAATCTAACAAATTCCTTCACAACAAATTTCACTTGAAGAATGTACACACCCAAGACACTCAAATAATTTTTTCATACACTATAACTCAAGAAACTAACTTTCAAAGCACCAAACCACAAACAATTTCAACTGAAGAAAGATATTAACAATATCAACACCCTTCTAGATCCGTAAGACCTGAAACCACCCTTAAAAAAAAAATGTAAAGCAAAAACATTTCTCCTAGACATCTCTGCAATACATAGTTCACACACTGGTGAACACAACTTCCTCTGCACAATGATCCAACACACCAGGTTCTGTATATAACACCACTAAACACCTCTGATCAACATATCCAAACCACACAAGTAGATCTTCAACCCAAAAGAAATGCAAAACAAAACCAAAATGCTACTCTGCAACACAAAACACCACTGCAACACACTGTTTCCCTTTTTTTATTCAAATTTTCTCAAAAGCACTTAGAAACCAAGCACTAGAGACACATCGTCAAAATATTCAACACTTCCTCATCACCACCAAGCCAACTGCAACATAGCAACTCAACCACACATCCATAGAAAAAAGCTTATCAAAACAACATTAGAGGTTAACACTAGTAACTTACTAATGACAACATAATGCAACTAATCAAAACATCATTAGAGACAACACCAACTTAATACCAACTACACATCCTTACAATATACTCCTCATACTATTGACACCAATGACAACACATAAGCTTGTTGACATCAATGACAACACCAATTGCACATACTTGCAACACATAATATTCTATTTATGAAGCGATCACTAGTCTCTCATTTAATATTCCACAAACACCTTGAAATCTAACAAATTCCTTCACAACAACTTTCACTTGAAGAATGTACACACCCAAGACACTCAAATAATTTTTTCATACACTATAACTCAAGAAACTAACTTTCAAAGACAACACACAAACAACACACCACACTTGAACACAATCCATAATATTCCACAAACACCTTGAAATCTAACAAATTCCTTCACAACAACTTTCACTTGAAGAATGTACGCACCCAAGACACTCAAATAATTTTTTCATACACTATAACTCAAGAAACTAACTTTCGAAGCACCAAACCACAAACAATTTCAAGTGAAGAAAGATTTATCATGAAAGTAGATAACAAAAACAAAACCAAAGCAACACAATGCACAAAGATACACCAAATTTACATGAAAAACCCAAGAAGGGAAAAACCACAGTGAGAATTAGCTCACAATATAAAATAATATCAACATCGATTACAAAAGGCTCACTACCCAAAAAAATAAAGGCTTACTGTCGAAGGCTCACTGCTAGAATAGAAAAGAAGATAGAGAAGAGTGTTACTGAATGCAACAAAAAAGTCAACCACAACATCACCAACACCTTTGTAGTCTTACTGAAGATCGTAGACACCTTCTGCTCACTACATCTAGTAATCTAACACATGAAAACTCACACTGCACTACACAAATTCACACCTTAAAACTCTGTAATTCACATCATTCACATCACACACATCTATCTTGTCATCCCTCAACAACTCAACACATATTTATACCATCTTCAACCTTGAAAACATTCTCCAAGGTCAACTATGCACCTCAACTGTTCAAATTCAAATTAGGTTGGCACCAAAACATTCCATCATGAAAATGAATGAAGGCAGACCACAACACACCTTAACTTGGACCGAAATCCACTCATACATGTTACACCACACTTCCACAAACATTGAAGCAACTCCACAGTTAGTGTAAACACCCAAGGTTGGCCGAACCCGTGTAAACACCATTAAACAATTAAGTACACACTTCCTCAAATTCAAAGACAACACACAAACAACACACCACACTTGAACACAATCCAAAATATTCCACAAACACCTTGAAATCTAACAAATTCCTTCACAACAAATTTCACTTGAAGAATGTACACACCCAAGACACTCAAATAATTTTTTCATATACTATAACTCAAGAAACTAACTTTCGAAGCACCAAACCACAAACAATTTCAACTGAAGAAAGATATTAACAATATCAACACCCTTCTAGATCCGTAAGACCTGAAACCACCCTAAAAAAAAAATGTAAAGCAAAAACATTTCTCCTAGACATCTCTGCAATACATAGTTCACACACTGGTGAACACAACTTCCTCTGCACAATGATCCAACACACCAGGTTCTGTATATAACACCACTAAACACCTCTGATCAACATATCCAAACCACACAAGTAGATCTTCAACCCAAAAGAAATGCAAAACAAAACCAAAACGCTACTCTGCAACACAAAACACCACTGCAACACACTGTTTCCCTTTTTTTATTCAATTTTTTTCAAAAGCACTTAGAAACCAAGCATTAGAGACACATCCTCAACATCTTCAACACTTCCTCATCACCACCAAGCCAACTGCAACATAGCAACTCAACCACACATCCATAGAAAAAAGCTTATCAAAACAACATTAAAGGTTAACACTAGTAACTTACTAATGATAACATAATGCAACTAATCAAAACATCATTAGAGACAACACCAACTTAATACCAACTACACATCCTTACAATATACTCCTCATACTATTGACACCAATGACAACACATAAGCTTGTTGACATCAATGACAACACCAACTGCACATACTTGCAACACATAATATTCTATTTATGAAGCGATCACTAGTCTCTCATTTAATATTCTGAACACAACAATACATTAAATTCAAATCTTCATCAATCTTTATACATTATCAATTACATAACTAAATATATCTATTTCTATTTGCATTCCTCCATTTAATAATTATTACAAAATATTTAATTAAATATATTTATATTATTAGATTATTACTTAATCTACATTAATTGGACTTCTATATTTTTATGTGTACATGTAACAATGCCGAATGACCTCACTCCATGTGGGTAAATGTATAGAATAGAATGTAAGGTTTTGTAGAGGCCAAATGATAATTGACAGTGGTAAATCGCAACTGAAAAGCATTAGTATGATCCTCTGAACACTCTTATAGAATTCTACTCCATTTTCTTCCTCGTACGTTAATTTTTCTTGCTGATAAGGGTACAGCCGTAACAACTGATATTTTGCAACTTTATTATTTGGTATTGTTGTTTTCGTCAGGGGAATAGTAGTTTGAATGTAGATGTTCTGTCTAAATAGTATTAGATTTACACCTTGCGATTTATGGTCTTGCAGGCTTTGATAAGTTAAAAAGATATGGTGCAGTTTTTGTTGCAAATTAAAGCGGAGTTGGAGAATCTCACCAATTTTGAGCCTCAGGGCGGCTGTAATGATCCTGATTTCTCATACTATTTCAAGGTTGGTTTCCTCTAACTTCTGTTCTAGGATTTTGTGAGTGACCATATGATGTATAAATCGTGGTTTGCTTGATTATCTGTTGTTAACAATGACTTGCGATGAATTGATTATATTTATGTCGCTTCTCTTTCTTTTTTTTATTAGCTGAAATGTGGTAACTGTGGAGAAGTGAGCCAGAAAGAAACTTGTGTTACTCTGTCAGAAATGGTGGAGCTCCCCAAAGGCAGGGGTTCGGTCCATCTTGTCCAGAAGGTATGCTAGTCATTTTCATTTTATTTTTTTATTGAAGCTCTTTACCTGCGTTTTCTGAAAAATGAAATTTTAGTAGTCTAGGGTAAAGACTTCTGAAATTGATCCGAGTTATAGCCCAGGAGTCTATGAATTGCATGCGTGAATTATGAAAGATGATCTCAAAATCCCTTCATCTTCACAAGACTTCGGTCGTTGCAGCCTACAGCTATAGAGTTTGAAGCATTATTTTTTGGAAATATACCATGCTTAGATGTGTGTACTATATGAATCAAAAGGCATGTATTATAAGTCATATCTCTGCGATTTGAAAGATCGCACCTTTTCATTGCAATCCTTGGTAACTAATGATGCTTACTTAAGTACATAACTTTGATTTCACAGCATTGTTTGTATTTTGCTCTATTTGTGCTTTCAATTAAGGACCGATATAGGTTTAATGTTATGAATTTCTTCTCATCTTTTAATGAACAAGGAGGAAATTGTATACACTTGCTGGAGACACTTGAGTAGTTTATTGGTTACGACCCCTATCTATTCGATTGAGATTATAAGTTATATTCTATGGCTACATTAGATATTTTATGTGTCAATTAGTAACTAAAAACATTTCTCAAGGGGTATTTATTATTTTTCTTCAAATCCGTGTTTCCTTTAAAATGGATAAGTCTACTTAAGATTTTTTGTATTTGTCCTGGAACGTAGTGCAAGTTCTGTAGCAGAGAAGGGAGTGTACTGATGATTGGAGGTCGAGGCCGACCATATACTATTGAAGATAGCGAGGCTCAGGCATTTGTGCCCCTAATGCTATTTGATGTTAGAGGATATGAACCTGTGGATTTTGTTTTCAAAGATGGATGGAAGGCAGTATCAGTAAGTGATGTAATTTTCTTTGTATTTCAGAAATAAGAACACAAATTCTTGACGAAAAAAAAAAACTGCATTCATAATTGTAACTGGAACAGATAGAAACTTGCATGTTCAGATAAGACACAATTCTATGGGACTGTGACTGCTGCTGAATGGTGAAAACAGTCTTGGAAAACTTATATTGAAGCAATAACTATTTTGTTATGGACCATTTACTGTAGAGATGATAATGCTATATCCTTAAAAGCATGTTGCCCATGCCTATCTGTTTTGTAAGATTCTATTATAACCGCTTGAACTTCACTTCTATTGCTTACAGTTTAATTTGTGAGTGATTTAAAAAGAAATTTGACAAAATGCATACAGATATTTCTTAGAGTCGTCATGTACAAATGGCTTAACCTTGAGTAACATTAGAATCAGTCTTCACCCTATCCGTTCTTTATCTCTTTTATAGGATTAACGCTAAACCCAAAATGTTTGGTATGATGTTGCTTACACACTTACTTTGTTTAAACAATAACAAATAAGGATTTACAGAGGAATTTCACTAAATTCTGATACATGTTAAAAAATCTGCCAAAGAAATATTATTTTATTACATATTTTATCCGCTGGCTGCACCTCAACTATAGGATGACTTAGATAACAGTTTTAACTATATTTGGTCCTTTTATTAATGTTTTTATAATCTAAAGCCATGGCTTTGTTTTTTGTGACAATATGTATTGTCCCTTGCTGAGGACCTGGAAATGTCTGGAATCACATTTAAAATGAGAGAACATGACAAAGATTGGACCCCGGTTTCAAATTGCCATGTAGATTACAGTGTAGACATGAAAATGAAAGGTGCTAAACAAAGAGTTTGCGATTGATTGGTAACATCCAAGAAAAATCTTGTGAGCTCAAGGAAACACCACATTATTGATGGTTTATCTACTGGTAATATGAATATCTGAAATTATTTGTGGAACCATAGAAAGACTTCACTAGCAAAGGTGCTTATAAGTAAGGGTTTGTGCCCATCCTTCAATTATTTTATAAGGCTTTGTGTCCATCCTTGAATTATTTCACTCTCCTTCAGTACATAATCACTTACTTGATTACTATAGTTGTTGTTCTTGATGATTGGCAATTTCAAACATAATTAATGGTAACTTATTTTGTTGTCTACTAGTCCTTCATTGTGACATTTTTTGTTGTTGTCAACATATCTTTTTAAGTATGTTGTTTTCAAATAATTTAGGGTTACATAGCTACGAAGCTAGCTACAGAAGAATTATGGCATTTACTTCTTACATTTGGATTAATTGGGAATACATTAGAGCCATACTATTACCACTGATTAACACTTGACTTATTTGAGTTGGATGCGATGATGTACCTAATGTCCCGATCACTTCTGATTGTGCCTTACAGTTAGTCCTAACAGTTGGGAAGCTTCAGAAGATGAGATCCTTAAGAAACAACCTCCAGTTTTCGGCTGTCTAACCCCATCCTGACATTAAAGTTGTAAAATTATTAAGAGATAAAAAAAAAAGCAGAAAGAATAGGCATACAGACGCCAAGGTAGTTGTGATCTTATGACTTCTTGATTATTATAATACATAGAAATTAAGTTCTGCAACATAACTAAATACATCATCCACTGAAAAAACACTCCAGAATATTTCAGAAATCATAGCAGCAAAAATCATTCTTGGGAATAAATTGGCAAACCAAAAGATAATGAGTTTTTCAAAAAATCATGATTTAATCAGGAAAAAATGGGAAAAAATGGGGTTACTGTTGGGGTTTCTGGAAAAGAAAAGAAAAAATTGGACAACATACAGATTTAACACCAAAAATCAGGAATATGTGATTTTTAGTGATTTAGTTGATCAAAAACTTGCAAAAAATTGGGAATAAATTGCCAAAAACTGTCTGAGCAATTTTTTCTGAAACCTGTCATTTTTAGCTTTAAAAAATCAATAAAAAGAGGCAACCAGTGAGAAATCATGATTTATTGCAATTTCTGCATCTATGGCAGAAGTAATATGTGAATAAGTATAACACAAAGAACACATAGTTGTCATTGAGCATTAATAGTCAAATATCAAGGGAAATACGCAGAGTTCAGAGCCTGGAAGGCTTACAAAATGCTTGCAGAAAATAAAACTAAGGCTGAGATTTAACTACTGTAATACATAGCTAAAACACAAAGAGCCAAAAGATATTACAAGTGAGCTCAAGGTTTGTTTTATAGTGAGGACATTATTCATGTTATTCAAAAACCTATGTGAATGGTCCACTGCATTTTCTTACTGTTGGTATGTTGCCAGATATCTGATGTCTTTGGAAGGTATTGCTTTCTTTAACAATGCCTTTCTACAACTGTTGTTTTGAGTTCACCAAGTCATGGTTATCTCTATGGAGGATTGTTGCAACAACCCACTTTGTCCTATTTTGTTGACAACATTACCTAGTTTTTGTAATGATCTTTCTTTGTGCTGTATCAATTTCTTCTAATTGTGCCTGAAAGTCGTGCAGGATAACCTAAAATTCCTTTCATGACTAGGCTTGATTCTTGGAAGCAATTGAGGGGGACTACTGCTGAATTTCATCACATGTTATTTGAAATTTTTGCCTTTAGATGTGTTGACGTGTTTTACAATCACATGCAACTCAGATAAAATTCCAATGAGCTCTACTTCTCTTGAAAGATAACTATATTCAGAAATAGAATTTTATTTATTCCAAGGCTTCAATTGTCAGGTCTTGACTCACTAGATTACTTAGAGGTTTGTTGTCTACTGTTTTACAAAGGGACTTACGTGCTTAGAGACTGCAAAATAGGGTTATAATTGGAAAAGAACAACTTAATTCACATATTCTACCTTAAATAAGTGCTTAGTGATCTATAATCTGATTAAATTTATGCATTTTGGAGCACTCCACATCATCTGGTCTGAATATTTTGATGCCCAAATTCTTTAAATTTTGATTTTAGATTTGATGAAAATAAAATAGAAAAAGAGAGGGTAAGAAAGAGAGGTTAGAAATCCTAATTTCTTAGAAATCTTGCAAAAACATATTTTAGAATCGCAAAAGACATCACAACCAATTGATGTTTCACTATAATTACTCACAGTTACACATAATTGGTGCAAATTTCAAAGGAAATTTTCAAAGTAAGAAAGGAATCATAGCATACTTAGACAATGACACAGTGTTGTGATATTTCAAAATGTTGATAAGAGATTTACAAGTCATTTAGGATTTACAATGTGCATGACTCGATTGACATCAAAATTACAATTCTGCAAGTATAGATAAACAAAACCATTGACCTAATTGAAAGGAAACCATGAAGGGAACAACGTAATGGAAATTCTTCATTATATGTCCCACAAGTATCAACAATTTCCGATCCCAAATACAACGGAATGATGGCCCTTTTATAGAAACAAGGCACCACAGTTAGTTATAAATAGACAGCTGAGATTATCTTGAGAATAGACGGCCAAAATTCAAAAGGGTGAGAGAATAGTCCAAGGCATCAACATCTTCAATTGGGAGCTGGCATAAGTACTTTCATATGCAACTATTTCACAAAGGATGGTGGCATAATCTTTGCAAATAACTTGCATGGAAGAAGGTGGACTCTCATGTGAACTCTCAATTCAACACAAATGTTATGTATTAAGGATTTATAATGTATATGATGAATGTTTTATCAATGTTATCATATGAATATTTGAAATTTCCCTATTTTTATATAGGGGTCCCCAAAAATAGCCCAAAAAAGAGCCATCCCCTAAACTTGTCCCCCTGTCCCTTGTTGTCCCCGTCCCAAAAACTCGAGGTAACAAAGGAAAATAGTGATATAGAGTAGATGCAGAACTAGTAAAAGAAAAATATTTGCAGGAAGCCTTACAGTTTCACATCTTCTTGCTTTGAGTACATTTTGATAATGTATTGATTTGGGTTATCTCAAATTTGTAATAAACATTTTTAACCTTTGAAGAGAGAATGATTAAAGGCAAAATTGACCTTGATTGAGTGTCTCCATATGAATGATGTGCATTTGTGGATTTGTTGCTGATTAGTTGGTTAGCCAGGTGACTATAAAATACTTGCAAAACTTTTGTAAAGTATATCTTTTAGGACAATAAAGGAAATGTATAGGTGTGTTCATGGATTACTAAGTAGACTTATTTAATATTTTACAAACATCTGTTGTCTTTTCGAATGTATGTGTAGAACCTAGTTTGCTTGTGCATTTTGGAAGGCATAGTCTTTTGTGGTATCTTCATTAAGATATCACCATTGGTTTTAGTTATTGCATGTTTTTATGAATTCGATAACTTTGTTGCCTAATGAATATAGGCACTAGTTTACTACCAACTCCACCCCTCCAATCATGTCACTACACACCCAAAACAAATTAGTTTAATCATCTTTCTACTTTTTCTGATATAGTGTGTTCCCACTATCATGTTTGAATGCATAAAACAACATTAGGGGCTATTATTAAAAGCATTTCAAACAACTAGTGTGGCGGTTCATTTTCTTAACCAAGTGCTTGACCTTGAAACCCTCAATCCAACATATAGGCACAAAGTACAACAGAAATAGGGGTGCACTATGCAATGGGTATGGTTTGTGTCAATGTAAGTGTTTGGTTTCTGTTGTGATATCTATTGTTGTACCTTAGGGAAGCCTCCCTTGGTTTAGTAGAGCCAAAAGTGAAGAAGGTTTTACCCACCTCAATAAATGGTCCATTGCTGTCCAACCTAAACATAAATTGTGGTTTTCTTCTCAAGTTTGATATCCTTGGGAGAAAGTCAACCTTTAGGGATTTAGGACCTACAACTCTGGTCACCAATACATGCTTCAATCCAGATGGCATGGCATTATATACAAAAGGTCACCATTTTGTGGTAAACAGGGACTTGGCATTATCTTCCTATATTATTTGCACGCAATAGTGGCCTATGAATCCATAGTGGCCTATGAATCCATCTATGAAAGTATAATTTAGTAGTGAGCTACACCCTCAAGAATTTCCTCAATAAATGGGGTCAAAAAAGGATCATTCATGCAAGCTTCATTCAATGAGTGAAAGTCCACATAGATCCTTATCCTTACACCTTCTTGATGCTAGTAACCATTATATTGATCATAGTTCCACGGGGACGTGTCCCCCTCGAAAAAGAAGCCGTCTCGGAGACGGGGACGTTTCTGAGACGCGGAGACGTTAGGGAAACATCCCCCCACCGTCCCCCCGCCGTCTCCCTGTCCCTCCGCCGTCCCCTGGACGTTTCCTTCACAGGGAGTCTTCTTTGCGTCTCAGAGTCTTTTGGGCGTCTCCTTTGGGAGTCTTCTGGGAGTCTCCAAGCCTCCGAGTTTCCCACGTCCCCTATTAATAATGAAAGTCAAGTGTATTAAAATTTAATTAAAATCAAATTTATTAAAATTTAACTATTATGAATTATCATGTAAGTTAAAGTTTTTTGTTTTAACTTTTATCTCATTTCGAGCGACGGTTCTACCCTACCTGTGCGTGCCTATGCGAGCATTCGAGACTGCTTGAGAGTGAATGTGCAAACTGCAAACTGAACCAGAGGAGAGATCAAGGTTTTCGGATTTTCCAAGGGCGTCATTATTCAACACTCAGTAACACTCAAGTCTCAACAGGTATTTACGATTTCGGATTTAGCATTTTGATTTCAGCCGCTAGGGCATTCGGCATTGGCAACAGGAGGTCGGGAGCGAATCCCTCAAAGGGATGCCAGCTCATGGAAGAGGCGACGATGTCGCCTTCCATGAGCTGACATCCCTCGATGTTGCCTTCCATGAGCTTGAGGGATGCCAGCTCATGGAAGGCGACATCGAGGGATGTCAGCTCATGGAAGGAGACATCGTCGCCTCTTCCATGAGCTGGCATCCCTTTGAGGGATTCACTCAAAGCCTCAGCATGTCAGCCTCAATTTCAAATAATTTTTTTTTTGAAAAATTTTAAAATCGAAAATGAGATAAAATTTAAAACTTAAAACTAAAAACTATTATTTATTTGCTGGCATTTTTGCAAAATGTGGAAGCACAGGTAAGGTATGTGAACTGTTTGACACTTGACACTTGACAGTGACTGAATGCATCAAGGCAAAGCATTTTAAATTTTTAACTGTGAACTGTTTGACACTTGAGTCCTTGATAGTGATTGAATGCATCAAGGCAAGGCATTTGAACTGTTTGACAATGACTGAATGCATTCAGTCAAACAGTTCAAATGCCTTGCCTTTAGGTTCTACTCTACCGCTCCCCCGCCGCCCCCTCGCCGCCGTCCCCTCGCCGCCCCCAAACTTAGGCCCCCCTCCCCTGCGCCCCCGAAACCCGTCCCTTGCCATCCCCCCGTCCCCGTCCCCGTCCCCGAAACTCGGTGGAACTATGATATTGATCTATTTTGATTCCTTGTTGGGAACATTACTCTTGCAATTTTCTTTTTGTCAAGTGTTACACCCCATCTTGTTGTTACCGATTTACTTTTACCTTCATGGGTAAAGAGGATGGTAAATGCAATCATGATTTTGATATGATAAATGGAATACTGAAATAGGTATTATGTAAAAGTGTTGATAAATGCTTTGAAAGAGTAATTTTGTTTATATTGATGATGAGCATGTACTGCTATATGTATATGCTTAAGTTATGATGCATATGGATTTATTATGAACGTCTAACTACCATTGCAAATGTGTTGAGTTGGTTGCAGGGACAGGTTGATTCCTCCAAGTGGAGGGGAAGTATCACTCAAGAGAAGTGATTGGTCAGATAACCCTAAATGAAACCTATCTGAGCTACACACACACTCACAGTAGAATGGTCGAGTCAAGTTATTGTGTTGAGAAATGGTAAGTCATCCTTAGTATGAAGTGTTGCATTAGTAAGAGTCATGATTACTGTTGAATGCATGCTTGGATTATGTTTATATGTTTGGAACTTATGAGTTCTTCCTTGTATTACTATGCTTGATTGTATGGTTAAATGAGTTTTTGGGATATATGCATATATGCATATATCTGCATATGCCGACATACACATACGTTGGATATAATGCGATGTCCATGTGAGTATGACAACATATGTATAGATATGCATATATGTGTATAAATATGTTATGATAAATATAGTTGTATGGTCATAATCATTTCGGATATCGAATGGATTATTTGACTATTAATTGCTATAGAATATATATATATATATATATGCACGCGTAAACGTTAATGCTTATTAGAGAAGTGTATATATAATATATATATGTACATGTGTGTGTATATACACATGTGTTATTGTTAGTGAAAATGATAATTTGATCGTAATCATTCGATTATCAAATGGATTATTACTTTATTACTTTGAATGATATGTATAATATATATATATTATTATTGTTATATGAATGATAACTTGTTTGTATTCGTTTATATATTGAATGCATACATACTTGATTGACATGGCATATATGTATATGTATATTACATATATATATATTTATTTAATTTAGAAGGTAAGTACTATCATGGGGATGACTCCCATAAAACACGAATCAAAAAATAGAGAAGATGCAAGCCCTTGCCACCAAGGGTGCAACACAAGACTACCCACAATGGGCAGTCCAAACCTACTACTTACATAATAATCAATGAATCATTTTCTTTGAAGATCTTAATGCCATTCGGATTGCGGGAAGAGATTTCTTCCGCCTGACTTCAGTCCAGTCTTGTTCTGTTTTAGAGGCGGAGACCGATGCCATACACCCTATCTTGTTCTTTTCATCGTTACATATGGTTGTTGGAGATATAGGGGGAACCTCAACACTCACATTGGCAACCGGCTGCGAAGTCTCTGGAGGAACCAAGGAGGCTTTTGCTATGCTTGCATCGGAACATTTTTCTTGCGAAATGACCACCAGAGAGGATTCCTGAGAGTTGGAAACCTCCAAGGATGGAGGAGAAACCACATCGCATGCAACATTTGATTTTGAATCTGAATCGTTCTCAAGATTGTTACCCATCTCAGTGAGCACGTTGGAGGACCGAGTAGGAACCGAACACTGAATAGAGGGAGTAGTAGGAGTTGTAGGCTTCGTAGGAGGAGAAATGGCGTAGTGGCAAGTTCAGCCCCTCCCCACCATGAGGGTTTGTAAAAAGGAGTACCATTGGCTTGCACCCCCACTTGTCTTCTTCTGCACTGAGCGGTACCATGGTCTGTGGCAAAACAAATTCGACATCTAAATGCGATCTTTTCGTAATCTATTGGCTGGCACCATCATCTCTTTCCAACTTTGAGAAATATTTCTGCCGGAAGACTTTTTGAGACATCCATCTCAACACATAAGCGAGCAAAGGTTGAGTTTTTCGTAGTTGATTGTCTGTTTTGAGATGCAGTGATATTTCCTTAGGCCATTGCCGATTGCTTTTAGGCAACCAATTTCCCAGAATTGTAAGGGGAGGTAGGGCAAATGCACCCACAGGAATGCTGTTGAAAAAGTATCTGTGTGTGGGTCAAAAGAGGGGAACCAGGGTTTCATGCATAAAAAATTACCATTGAAAAACCACGGACCAGTGTTGAGCACCATTTCTTTATCTTCCATTGATTCGAACTCTAAGATGAAAAAACCCCTTTGCACATGGATAAATACTGATTTCATCCTCCAGATAGTCCTTCCAATTTGCATCAATCCATGAATGGAGATCATAGAGTTTAGGCCACACCTTTGTGAACCAACATATTAGGGCATGATCCACCAAAAAATCCTCTCTGTCATAGGCGAAGTCATCTAGACAGATCTCTAGAGAGGACGAAAGCCGAACAGCAAAGGGAGGACTCACTGAAGCACTGCCGTAAGACATTTGAGGATCAGAAGTGTGTGTTGTGGGAGACAAACCAGAATCCCGCAAGCCAAATTTACCCGCCGTCCCATGACAAAAACTTTGTGGAGAAACGAGGCACCTGGCAAGGGCATCCGCAATTTTTTTTTTTACCCCCAACAACGCCCAAATTCTGAATACCAGCCATTGCAGAGTGAGGAAGATAATCATCAGGTTTCTTTCCGCCATCATCTAGATGCGAATCGCCCCCACTCGAGCGCCAAGAGCCAACCGATGGAGAAGAAGAAAAACGGAGAGGGCTTCCTCTTCCCTCTCGCAAATATCCATGCACATATTGAGACGCCTCTGGATCTGCCTTAGGGCATGAGGATGCCAACGTCGCACATTCGGAACCCACCATGCCATGGTTTGTCACACTGGAGCGCCCTTGGAGATTCTGAACGGAGGTCGCAGAAGCTGCAAAAATATTTGGAGCAGAGTGCGCCATATAAGCAATAAAATTGCATCACACACACACACACTATATATATATGTGTGAATTATTGGCATATATATATATATATATATATATATATATATATATAATTATTGGCATATATATATATTTGTGATGCTTGGAGGTCAGTTATTATATATACTTTGAGGCTGATTTATATATGAATATAAGCCGACTTATATCTTGAGCATAGATAGATTTATGTATGAGATATACAAAACATTTAGAGGCTGATTTATTTACATAAACATAGGCTGATTTGTATATAACATACACAAAGCATTTAAAGGCCTAATATATATATATTGGCATTGAATAAAGATCGAATTATATGCAATGTATAGCACTGCAATTAAGTCGGTATAGCATGTAAACTTTAGTCGATGCTATGGAATGACATCTTTGACTTAGTAAACATCAATTTACTTAACATTGGACGCTTTATCTTAAAACGATGGAATAATTACCAACAACAAATAAAGTGAAACGCATGAGAATAGGAAGTGATAACAGCAAGGCAATGAATTGGTCAAAGTAATTTATATGCCAAAGCGACTCATCATTCCTTTGTTTGCTGCAAGCTTAGACTTAGTCGACCTTGTGCAAGTGTTGCATTTTGAATGAAGACTGTTTCAATGAGTAAAGCCATGCCAAACAATAGGGAGAATGGCTGCATACTTGGCTCCAGGATATGAATTTCTAAATGCTGTAGAAGTACATTTTGAAAACAATTCTATTGTCATCATTTGATCATGTGCAGATTGAACTAGTCTTCTTCTGCTGTCAACCATAGAGGTCGATCTGTGGCATTATATGCTAAGTATATTCTTTGAATTATTGCCACCTTTTAGCTGAGTTGAGTGAGTCGACTTGCATGGGGTTTGCTGTCATTTTGCATGCCTTTTCTGTAGGCTGCAAAGTCTCCTTTTTGCTGTATAAATAGAGAGGCTTATACTCTCATTTGGGACACACTAATTTGCATTATTCTGCAATTGCATTTTGCTGTATTTTGTGAGAGCCTTGAGTATTTGTGAAAAGCTGTATTTTGTGAGAGCATATCATCAACTTGTGAGAGAAGTCAAAGTGAAGTATTGCTTTGAGAGAGCTAAGTGAAGCTAGGAAGCTGTTGCTAGAAGGCTGTGCATCAAGTCAGTCAACTGGTTAAGCGTATTACAGGCATGGGGATCTCATCTTCTATTATTTGTCTTTTATTACGAAAGAATGAGCTTGATTGCTTTGATTGGAATTGCTTGAGAGTGCTTGCGATAGTGAATCATATTTTTTGCTTATGAAAAGGAATAAAAGTTGTTTTATGCTTTTCTATAGAAGTGATTGTATATACTCCATAATAGGAGTGCTTGTTTATCATTGGTATTATATACCAGGAATGATGAAATAGGATTAGCTTAAAGAAAGTGTCTTATTACTCATATTTTCCCTATATGGGAAGAAGCTATTGATGATCTATACATAGATAGTTTAGACTACGTGTATAGTGTAGAAATGTCAATGTCATGAAGCGACTTGGCACTATTATCTAATTATGCTAGAAAAACCTTGGGGATGATAAGGTTTAGCTATATAGCCATAGAGATGGTATGAAAGATATGATGTGACGTTATGCAAACCACATAAAATATCTTTACTTGAATGATCACTTGATCATACTATACTTTTGAATGGAACCCTAGGTTTAGGATAACCTATTTGGGACGAGAAGTTCATTTGATTAAGAGTGAAACCTTAGGTTAAGATTTACCTACTGGGTTGGGAAATGTACTTGACTACTCATTGATACCTATAGTTTGGAAATAACTTACTTGGTTGGGTTGTACATTTGGTCTTGATTGGAACATATAGCGTTAGATTAACCTATATAATCGGACTAGTCATTGGTTGATGACTATATCCTAAGATTAGGGTATATTGAGGTTGAAACTCACCTAAGTGATTAAGTAAATCACTTGAGCTTATGAGATACTATATGTAAGGAGACATAGGTGGGTTTACCTATTGAGTTAGAGTTACTACTTGGGTAGTTGCTTTATACTCTTGTTATGAAGTCATAATGTTGACAAGATTCTACTCTTGAATGATCCTTTTTACTAAGGAGATTACACTCTCAAATGGATTCATCTATTGATATGATTATTCTTTGATTGAGGTCATTCATTGGTGTGATAATACTCTTGGTGAGAATCACTTATTGATGTGATATATTACTGAAGGGAGTCAGTTATATATGAATATTTAATCTATGATTATGATGAGGCTTATGTAGCCATACTCTAGATTATAAAGTTATACTTGGGACTAGATTGTCTTTTGAAGTGAATAGCTTGTTTATGTAAAGTTATTGTGTTAACTAGTAAAGCTCATATATTATACCTGGGATAGGAATATCCATTGAAGGGGTAACTTGTGCTTAGGCTTAATTGTTAGAGATACCATAGTCTTTTGGGTAAAAGGGGGATAGGTTATTTCTGGGGTTAAAGATTATCCATTGGAGGAAATTACCTAAGCATAGTATATGAATGGCCATAATCCAAACCGAGCTGTAGTAGTGTATGTTAATGTGAGGACTGTCACTCGAAATACTGGGTGAGAATACTTTGGCCAAAGTAGTGTAAATAGCCACTGTTTACATTGTTAGTTCACTGTGTTCCTTATATGCATTCTAGTTCAAGATTTTCATACTTGTAGGTGTAGCTACCTAATGATTAGGTTCTGGTTTGTAGGACACAACACTAAGCTCAAATAGGCATTTGTTATGGGGTTTACCAACCAATCCCTTCGTCAAAGGGTAGGGCCATCTTGTCATGTGTGACAGATGTGTGGGGGACCGCATTTGAGTCTGTGGTTGGCGGAAAAGTGCTTGAGTGATGCTTCTCATTAGTTGGCGGCCGAGGTTTGCGGATGTTTGCGCTAGCATTGGGGACAGTTGGAGTGTATGCACCAGGGAGCGGGGACATCCAGAATGTATGAGCCATTGCAGCGACATCGGGACCAGTTGTATATCTATTGCCAGATGAAGCTCAAAAGAGCTATGTATGTATCATGTACCCATTTATATGGAAGGATGTAATCATGAATGATTAACTTGAGTTCATTCAGTATGACATCTATGTTTTGGAAAGATTTGTGAAATTACAATGGAGTGCAATGGAAGTTTGGAAATAGTGTTATTTCAAATGTGCATGTAATTTACATTATGGAAAGAAATTTTTTTATTGGTATTTTATGGCATCATGGTTTATTCACTTGAGGTGAAAACATTGGAAATTTTACTGAGTAGAACACCGGGGTTGTTACATCAAGCATTATCTTCCTATATTATTTGTACATGATAGTGGCCTAAGATCCATCTATGAAAGTATAATTTTGTAGTGAGCCACACCTGCAAGGATTTCCTCAATAAATGGGGTCAGAAAAGGATCATTCATGCAAGCTTCATTCAATGAGTGAAAGTCCACATAGATCCTTATCCTTGCATCCTTCTTGATTCTAGTAACCATTATATTGATCTATTTTGATTCCTTATTGGGAATATCACTCTTGCAATTTTCTTTTTATCAATCTCTTCTTTTACCTTCATCCTCAAATTGGGATTCATCTTGTAAGGCCTCTCCTTCATTGGATTTGCACCTTTGCACAAGTTAATTCTCATTTTGCCTAACAAAGGATGAAGACCCTTCATTTCATTATATCCCTTTGGAAAGAGGTCTTGAAATTTCTTTAACAACTCTATGATCTTCATCAATTTGACGCATGTCAAATAATAGCCTATAGTTACAATTTTTATATCCTCTTCCATTCTAATGTTGACCTCTATCTTGCATAGAGGTTCATTTTAGTATTTAGTTCTCGGCTCTTCTACTTACAATGGTGAGAAGCATCCTCATCTTTCTCATCATGTTCTACTTTGCACCTTGTCTTATATTGTAGGGTGTCTTGCAAATCCTTTGACACTTGGGATGAGCTAATAGAACTTTGTGCATCCTTGTCCTTGAATAGTTGCTTTATCCAAAACTTTCATTTTAATACATCTATTGGACTTGCCCTTCCATCCTTGCATCTTTGCCAAAGATGAATTTTCTCACAACTTATAGAGCTCTATCAACCTTTAGTTGAATTAAATTGAAGGCAAATGTGATGATAAACTAATCCTTTATCTCCTCCTAGTTTTCTGTCTCTTGTCATGCTTCATGTAGAGCATACCACTCTCTTGCACAAACACTAAGAGTCCTCTTTGTTGATGTTTTAGCTGCAGGAGATATCCTTCTCTCAAAATCGAAATAATAAATGATATATAAATATTATTTTAAAGGCCGACCCAAGATGAAAAGTCGCCTTGGTTCTTGAGTGAGGCCGACCCTTGTGAAGAGTCGCCTTGCTTGTGAAGAGGCACCTTACTTTGTATATATGGAAGGAGATGCTCATTCATTTGATCATCGATTTTTATTCTAAAGAGACATTCACACTTATCAAGGAGTTTGTGCATCTACAGCAGATCATATTATTGCATAAAGCAGATCGACATTAAGGAGAGATCATATAATTGTGTATTTGTATCTAAGTGAGGTGTGATTCTTTATTGTATTATATTGGCCTAGTGTGTGGCCAAGATTGTAAGCAGATTTCTGCTCCTTTAAATTCAATATATAAGAGAGATATTTTGGCTGGGTTTTTCTCCCTCAAGAAGGAGGGTTTTCCCAGGATAAATTCTGTGTTCTATTGTTAATGTGTTGTTGTATTTCTGCTTATTGCAAATCTGATCCTAAAACTAACACTCTTTACTCATTGGTGCGTGCAAACTGCACACGCATAGCTTCTATGGCATGAGCCAATGTAGGCAACATTGGCTTGTTTGCAGCCTACCATTTGGCTGGTTTGCTCTTCAAGCTGTATCCCAGTGAGTCTACCTGCTCATTCTCCTTCTATAGTCATGTTTCTAGATCTTGTAAAAATGTCTCATTTCTCAAATCTATCATACCAGTAATTTAGCTAAGTGGTCTCTACTTAGTCTCATACATTGCTTAGTAGAAACATAATTACATAGGTCTTACCTCATGTGGATGATCTCTGTCTGATTTGAATTCCATTGCACCTTCCCCCCTATGGCCTCATAAGCTTTCTGCACCCACAAATCATACTCATTGTTTGTTGTGTCAGATATTGATTGGGCACTTACTCGATTTAGGGCACCATCATCTCAGGGATTGGTGTTCTCCTTATGCCTTAATGTAATTGCATAGATGCCATTGACATGGCTCTCTATGTTGATGATCTCCGCATGTGCAGGTACTTGATTAAATTCAAGGGGGATTACCATTCAGTGCTCCTTGTTCTCAACGATCCCATACTACTTCTGAAAATGCATGCTTGGATTATTGGCATAACACCATGGCTGACCCAACAATATTGATTGATTGTCAACTTGGAGCAAAAAATCACCTAAAATTTTCTAATTTTGATTTTCGCTTTGTGTAAGAATCCTAACGGCTGTGCTCTGACCTTGTTTGCCATGAATAAGATATTCTATGATGGCTGCAATGGGATGCAATTCATTTTTTCCCATGCATACTTAAGTATGATGTTTACCATAGCCCCCAAATCAATTAGATCTCACATAGTGACTATCCATTGCTTATTGCATTGATCAACAATTCTCAATCATACATGGGTCTTTGTACAAATCTCAACTCCAACTACTGTATTGCTTGTATCTACTCCTTTCCAAGGGTCTATCGTAACTAACTCTTCAACAAGTCTCTTTTTGTCTCTTCAATAGATTCAAAATCTTAGAGAGTTATTCGAAGTCTCTTGCACCTTTCTTCTCAGCATGAACAAATTTTCTCCTTGCTTCCACATCCCATGCAAGGAATTTGTGAATAAAATAAAGACAATACACAAATATATGCAGAAAATAGAGCAATCACATGGTTGTATATTATGTTTGCAGTGCCACTTCAAGGGCCAATCCTCCCAATAGAGCATAAACTCCAATTACAACATTCAAGATGCTTTAAACTTGGGAAGTTATTAGTGATAGGCGAAATTTAGTGTGAAGTTTCAGTTGGCAAATTGTCTCACGCCTGAAAACTAGGAATTCCTTGCCGAGAAACAAGTTAACATACTGAAAACTGGGAATTCCCTGCCGAGAAACAAGTCACTAGCCCTAAAAAGTTCTTTCTAAATTCTCAAATTATCACCCTATTCAATTTGACAGATGAAGTTGGCAATTTTTTTTGCAGCTGGCAAGCATTTCTATGCATTCATGCCACCACCCCAATTGTGTATAATTATCGTATGAAATCTGCTCATCAATGTGAAAGTGGTGGCATATCTGATTTGATTTGATTCTAAAAATATCTATATTAAATTCTATAAATTCTTGTGTTCAAGTGTTTTACACTATCAGCGGCGCAGAGCTCCATTGTGACAAGGGCCAAAAGATTGTGGTTGTTTTTCTGTCTTAGGGTGGTAACTGCGGCTGCGTTGATTTTCTGCCTAGGACGGGAAATTTAAGTCCTACCAGAATCATAAGCCTCCTCAGCACTTGATTTTTTTTTTCTGGAGTCAAAATTTTTGCCTTTGGTTGAATCATATATATCATCCACCTTAACATTCATGGCCTGTGAGCTTCTAGGCTTGTCCAACTTTCTTAAAGGTCACGTCTCTAGAAACCTCTGGCCATACCCTGGCCAACTCTGTATTCTTTCTATAATTCTCCCGAGCTTTGTCTTTTAAAGTTTATTTTTCTCCCTTAACTTTGTGGCCATCTCTTTCAATCTTTGGCTAGCATCTTTCAGACTTTTCAAAAAAATAGAAATTTTAGCTTAATTTTAGTTTCATGCCTGCTTGCGCAGGTCTGAAGGTTGCAATTGGAGAGCACCTGTTTCTCTTTTTTGTCAAGGTTCACAATAAAAAAGGATTTAATATCAATTCAGGGAATTACTCTCTCTCAGATGCTCATCTTCTCAAGTTTGAAGCCTGCGGCCAATATTGACTGGGTGTTATGTTTAAAGCAAGCCGAACAAATAAATGACCCCCATGCAGGTAGATAATATGAAATCCAGTGCAAGAGTTTGGATGCTTGCATAGCAATGTGTTTTGAGCAGCCTGCTTGATATGAGGCTCGTTTGGAGATAACTTAGTGGTCAGTGCACAAAAGGAATGAAGGTGCACTTTAATATGGAGAGAGCTCAGGAAAACTAAAGCATTAAGCCAGCCTATAGGAATAAGAGAAATTGAAAAATAACAGCAAAGTATAAAGATCAGGTTTGACAATATCAGGTATAGCGTGCATAAGTTGGTTGAAGGGTCCATATCCTGTGTAGCACTTAGAGAAAGAAGTTGCAGCCTGTGTAAAGCAAGTGAAGCTGTATATTAACACTATGTCCATAGCCCATTTAGCACTTAGAGAAAGAAGTGACCACTTGTTTAAAGCAAGTGGAGCCCTATATTAACACTATGTTCTTTGATGTTTCTTACCTTCTCAAAGTTCTCCTATATACTTCTCTGTACCAGTTTTGTCTCACTATTTACACCTGGGCTGATTACTACTGCTGAGTAACAAAATTACTTGCAAGTTGCATGCACTCTTTAAGGTTACTATCCAAATTCTTCTCCTAATAGCTGTTTCTAAACACCAACAAAGTATAAAGGCCAGGTTTGACAAATATCAAGAATAGCACACATATGAGAGCCTCACAGTCAGTCGAAGGGTCCATATTCCATGTGGCATTTAGAGAAAGAAGTTGCAGCCTGTGTAAAGCAAGTGAAGCCTTATGAACACTATGTCCATAACCCACTTAGTACTTAGAGAAAGAAGTTGGTGCTTGTGTAAAGCAAGTGAAGCCCTATATTTACACTATGTTCTTTGATGTTTAATACCTTCTCAAAGCTCTCCTATATACTGCCCTTTACCAGTTTTCTCACACCATTTACACCCAGATTGATTACTACTATTGAGTAACACAATTACTTGCATGCACTCTTTAAGGTTTCTATCCAAATTCTTCTCCTGATAGCTGCTTCTAAATACCAGCAAAGTATTAAAATAATATTTAGTTCATTATTTAATGGTCACCTTAATTGTATATACTATAAATTAGCTGTCTTGATTTGTTTCTATTTCTTCATCTTTGATGTTATCTTTGATGATGTTTCTATTTCTGTTTTCGGAAACATCCTTTTTGTAATCTATTTATGAAGCATATTGCTTCCATTCAATATATCAAAGATTTTCAAATCAATCTGTTTCATGGTATCAAAGCGGGTGAATTGATTTTTTTCAAAAAAATTTGTGGAATTTTTTTCTTTTGAAAATAAAAAATAAAAATCAAGGAGTTTCGTGGGATTTGTTTTGCCAAAAATCAACTCTCTTTTTTGCTCAAAATAGTGGTTTCTTCTTGCAGAGAAATCGCGTTTTGTGTTTCAGGCAAAATTGAGGGTTCTTGTTTAAAGATTTCGTGGGCGATTCTTCTCTTAAAATCGTGTTTTTTCTTCTGCTAAAATCGTGTCTAGGGTTCTGTTGGAGACGTGATTTTTTTTCCTGAATGACCTCCATTCTGATCGATCTCTCAAAAGATCATGGGGGTTTCTTCTGGACATGGTTTTTTTTCTGGGCATTCTGGCCGCCTTCTCCACGCAATTTCTCCACGTGATTTTTGGGTGTCGTTCTTTGCTCGCGACCGGTTTTTTCCATGCGATTTCTAGGGTTTTGTCTTCTCTTTGTGAAAAATCGCGTCTGTGAACCTCGTGCCCGTTTTCTTCAGCTTTTTGCGTGTCTTTCCTCCTATCTATGTGCCTAGGGTTTTTTTGGGCTTTAAAAAAAAAAACGCGATTTTCTGCTCTTGTTGTGACTTGCGATCTCTATTTGTAATTTTTTTGCATTTTGTTGAAGTGTGACTAGGGTTTTCTAGAACCCGAGGCTTCCTTCTCTCTGGTTTCTGCAGTTTGTGAGCGGGTAGGGCATTTTGTGTAGTTTATACTATTCTTTGTTAGAGTTCGTGAGTTTTCTACCTACATCTCTGGGTTGATTTCTCATAAATCGATATTCTATCTATTTGGTGGGCATTAGCTTTGATTCTGCTCTCATATCCAGCATGTGTCAGTTACCTCGGGTTCTGTGCCCTCTCCTTTTTTGACAGATCTCTGAGTTCAAAGTTTTTGTACCTCTACTTTTTCAGAATTTGTTTTGCGGATTTTTTGAAAAATGGCCTCTTTATCTCAACAAATCAGCAGAAAAATGTGGGTGTATTTTTTGAAAAACAAATCAGATGTGTTTGGTATATTTCAGCAGTATAAGGCCTTAGTTGAAAAAGAGTTTGGTTCTCTAATATTTACTCTTAGGTCTGATAATGGGGGGGGAGTTTTGATCTTCTGACTTCTCCAATTTTTGTGCTGCACATGGCATTAAGCGCCAACTTACCACACCTTACACCCCTCAGCAAAATGGTGTCGTAGAACATAGAAATCGCACCATTACTGAAATGGCTTGTTCTATGTTGGAGCATAGACATGTTCCTAAGAAATATTGGGCTGAAGCAGTTTATACTGCTATTTATCTTTTGAACTGGTCTCCTACCCATGCCGTTAAGAAGATGACTCCTGAAGAAGCTTGGTTTGGATGCAAGCCTAAGATCAACCACTTGAAAGTTTTTGGCTCTACTGCTCATGTTTGGATTCTAGATGCCAAGCGCACTAAGTTGGATTCCAAAAGCCAAAAAATCATGTTCACTGGCTACAGTGAGAATCATAAAGCATATAGGCTGATTGATATAGATTCAGATCGTCTAATCTTCAATCATGATGTTGTGGTTGATGAAACTACTGGGCCTTTTTTTCCGTCTTCTACTTTTGTGAATCCTGAGGAACAACCTCCAAATGCTTTTGAATTGGCCGTTTGTCTTCCCCTAGCTCCACATGATGGGAGGGATTTTGTATTTGAGTAGCCACCTCAGCAAAATATTCCACCACCTGCCCCTCAGGAAAATGTGGATCCTGATCCAGCTGATTTTGTACCAGCTGAACTTGGTGACATTGTTCCTCTTGATTAAGATATTGGTCATTCTACTCTCTGGCCTAAATGGTATGCCAAGACCATTAGTGATCTTCATGATAATGAGTTGATCGAGGGTAGAACAGCTCGGAAGAAGAGCAAGCAACAACATACAGTTAATTTTGCTCTCATGGCCAATTTGCACAACATCTACGAGCCTCAAACATATTATGAGGCTAAAGGCATACCTAAGTGGGAACATGCTATGGAAGATGAACATCGTAGCCTTCTGAAGAATAACACTTGGGTCCTTTATGATCTTCCACCTAGGAAGAAGCCCATTGGCTGCAAGTGGGTGTATAAAGTCAAATACAAGGTTGACGGAACCCTTGACAAGTACAAGGCTTGGTTAGTAGCCAAAGGGTTCAAACAGACAGAGGGCATTGACTATGAGGAGACAATTGCTCCTACAGCCAAAATGAGTACTATTCGGCTTGTCTTCGCTACAACAACCCATTTTGGTTGGAAAGTCCATCAAATGGATGTCAAGAGTGCGTTTCTCAATGGTGATCTATAGGAAGAAGTCTATATGACGCAACCTCCCTGTTTCAAGGTTCTTGGTAAAGAACACCACGTTTGTAGACTCGTGAAAGAACTCTATGGTCTTAAACAGGCTCCACGGGCATGGTACATGAAAATTGATAAGTATCTTCTTGATCATGGTTTTCAAAGGAGTCCTTTTGACTCAAATTTGTATGTCAAATAGTCTGGTGATGATATTCTTGTGCTTGTTGTCTATGTTGATGACCTTATTATTATTGGTAGCTTAGAACATTTGATTGATGAGATAAAACACAATCTTAGTCAATCATTTGACATGACAGATTTGAGACTTCTTCATTATTGTCTCGGTGTTGAGGTTTTGGTAGATAGCTGAGAGCATCTTCATTTCTCAATCCAAGTATGCTCGCAGTTTGCTTGATAAGTTTAGAATGATTGACTGCAAACCTACATCCACATCTATGGAGAAAGGGCTCAAACTATCAACAAAATCAGATTCGCTTGTGGAAAATGAATCCACATTCTGGCAACTAGTAGGCAGCCTCATTTATCTCACTGCTACTAGACCTGATCTCAGTTTTGCAGTGAGCTACATCTCTCGCTTCATGACAGCCCCTAAAGTAGAACATTGGGTTGTTGCGAAGCATGTGCTGAGATATGTGAAAGGCACTTCCGACTTTGGCATTCTGTATGGAAGGTGCAAAGATTCTAAGCTGATTGGTTATACACACTCAGATTGGGTAGGTTCTGTTGATGACAAAAAGTCTACTTCAGGGTATGTATTCAGTGTGGGTACAAGTGTAGTTACATGGCAGCAAGAAGCAGCAGGCAGTGGCTCTTTCATCGACTGAAGCTGAATATCGGGGAACTGTTAAAGCAGCTTGTGAGGCAGTTTGGCTTCGAAGGGTGCTTTCGGACATGCAAATGTCTCAAGCAGGGCCTTCCCCCTTGTACTGTGACAATCAAGGGGTGCTCAAACTCGCCAAGAATCTAGTTTTCCATGAAAGGACAAAGCATGTTGAACTTCATTGTCATTTCATTCGCTAGCTTGTCGAAGATGGATCAGTGGTATTGTAGTATGTTTCGACAGATGATCAGACTATAGATATTCTCACCAAGTTTTTGAGCTCGGATAAGTTTGTCAAATGTAGGGGGCATCTTGGTGTAGTTGATAGGTTGACCATTAAGGGAGGGTATTAAAATAATATTTAGTTCATTATTTAATGGTCACCTTAATTGTATATACTGTAAATTAGCTGTCTTGATTTGTTTCTATTTCTTCATCTTTGATGATGTTTCTATTTCTGTTTTTGGAAACATCCTTTTTGTAATCTATTTATGAAGCATATTGCTTCCATTCAATATATCGAAGATTTTCAAATCAATCTGTTTCACAAAGTACAAAGGCTAGGTTTGACAAATATCAAGAATAGTGTGCATATGAGAGCCCCATAGTCAGTTGAAGGGTCCATATCCCATGTAGCACTTAGAGAAAGAAGTTGCAGCCTGTGTAAAGCAAGTGAGGCTGTATGTTAACACTATGTCCATAGCCCATTTAGCATTTAAGAGAAAGAAGTCACCACTCGTGTAATGCAAGTGAAGCCCTATATTAACACCATGTTCTTTGATCTTTCTTACCTTCTCAAAGTTCTCCTATATACTTCTCTGTACCAGTTTTGTCTCACCATTTACACTTGGATTGATTACTACTACTGATTAACAATATTACTTGCAAGTTGCATGGACTATTTAAGGTTTCTATCCAAATTCTTCTCCTGATAGCTGTTTCTAAATACCAACAAAGTATAAAGGCCAGGTTTGGCAAATATCAAGAATAGCATGCATATGAGAGCCCCACAGTCAGTTGAAGGGTCCATATTCGATGTGGCACTTAGAGAAAGAAGTTGCAGCCTGTGTAAAGCAAGTGAAGCAGTATGTTAACACTATGTCCATAATCCACTTAATACTTAGAGAAAGAAGTTGACGGTTGTGTAAAGCAAGTGAAGCCCTATATTAATACTATGTTCTTTGATGTTTCATACCTTCTCAAAGCTCTCCTATATACTGCCCTGTACCAGTTTTCTCACACCATTTACACCCAGATAGATTACTACTACTGAGTAACACAATTACTTGTATGCACTTTTTAAGGTTTCTATCCATATTCTTCTCCTGATAGCTGCTTCTAAATACCAGCAAAGTATCCAGGTTTGATAAATATCAAGAATAGTGCGATATGAGAGCCTCATAGTTGGTTGAAGGGTCCATATCCCATGTAGTACTTAGAGCAAAGTCACAGCCTGTGTAAAGCAAGTGAAGCTGTATGCTAACACTATGTCCATAGCCCACTTAGCACTTAGAGAATGAAGTCACCTCTTGTGTAAAGCAAATGAAGCCCTATATTAACACTATGATCTTTGATGTTTCATGAGTTCTCAAAGTTCTCCTATATACTGCCCTGTACCAGTTTCATCTCAACATTTACACCCAGGTTGATTACTACTATTGAGTAATACAATTACTTGCATGCAATCTTTAAGGTTTTTATCCAAATTCTTCTCCTGAAAGCTGCTTCTATTCTTTCTTACATTGCAAAGTGTGTGGTGTTCATTAACTCTGCTAGTTGGTTTATCACCCTCCTTGCCTTTGTTACCCTCCTCAATTTGATATCCTCAATTCTTTCTTATTCCAGATGAAGTGATCATTTTCTCATATTTTTTCTAGCTGTTCATGTGTGCTATTAGAAATTTGAGTTTTAAATTCATCTCCAATGTCATCATTGTTTGAAGAAAAGTTGATGAATATTGCAGCTTCATATAACAGTAGTAGCTGGAACAGAATATACAGCAGCCAAGAGAGAATTTTGCACTACATAATATCAACTCTGCAAAGACAACTAAAGGCATTTTTGGAATGTAATGCAGCAACCAACTAAACAAAATAATGAACAATGTTAAAGTTTTAACATGTATGCTGCGATGGAGAGGGAAGTATTTACAAGTGGCAGAAACAATTGACAGGAAGTGGTTATGGTGGAGAAAAATGTTGACAATTAGTGAAAGACTATTGACAGGTGGCAATGGTTGTTTAAGAAGTGGCCATGTGTATTAATTGAGCATTACAGCTATCAATATTAATTTAGAAATAAATGAATTTGTTTAAATGAAACAGCAAATATATTTATCTATGCCAATAACCAGAACTAACACTTTTAAGGTACAGATTGTAATTTAATGTATTACTGATGTTGCCCATGAATGGTTAAGCTTGGCAGAAGTGTGAAGATAGATGCCAATGTGGCAGGCATATGCAATGTTCATTTATTGTATGCCAGTGTGGATGCTTGCATATCATATTGGAGGCCTAAGTAGCAAAAGAACAAGGTGCAGCTAAGGAATGAATAAGAGCTTAGCGTGGAGATATAATTATAATTTAACTGACATAAGCACATGCAAATGCTTTCCAAAGTAAGATAAAACTAAATAAAATATAGAAAATATAGAAATATGTAAAGGAAGTGTTGGCAATATGTGTTGTCATTGATGTCAACTCAAGATGTGTTGTCATTGATGTCAAATGAGTGTGCTGAAGTTTGCATATACTCCGGAGATAGTTGATGTGCAGAGATATCTGTCGGTACAAGTACACAATGCTGTATATGGAAGAATGGTGATCAGCCTGGTGTCTAAGTGTGATGCGGAGGTAGGAACACATGTTTTGATGTGTTTACAATATGTTTACATTGATATCATTCCATTTTGGTGTACCACACATCGAGATATGTTGCAGAAGTTTTGCTAAGGCATTCACAGTGTATACTCTAAGACAGAGTCATGGTGTTTTGGTTCGCATCCTTTCGTAGATACAAATTTAGTCTTGTGGTTCAAAAGATAAGTTGGTCAAGATGTGAAGGTGTTATATACAAGAATTCAAGTCATTATTGTTAGTGTTACTTAGATCAGATTAAACAATGAAAGCACTTAATAATATTGCAACACATAAGACAATAAACACAGCAAGATACCCTGGGAAAACCATCCTCTTGAGGGAGAAAAACCCAGCAAATGAATCTCTTATATAATGTAGAACACTGGCAGAAATCTGCTTACAACTTAGGCCCAACAATGGCCAATATTTGATACAAGGAATTCGCCCTTCTTCTAAATGCAACCTAAGTGATAACTATGATATCTCCTTGAATCAAATCTGCTGCTATGAAAGTGCGAAAATCTGCTTTGCTCTTAGATGCGAACTTGCTTATGAAATGAATGATACAATGACAAATAAGACCTTGTATTTATACAAGTGAGGCACCTCTTCAAGATAGGTCGGCCCACATAAAAGAAACATAATAAATGATAAACATAATAAGGTCGGCCCAAGTAATAACCAAAGCATGCGAACTATATAGGGTCGGCCCTCTTCATTTATTAAATATTGTTTGTCATAAATTAAATAGCCGAATGGCTACACATTTAAATCTTTGCTATCTTCTTGGAATTCGTGCAAGGGAAGTACAGCCTGTAGCTGCTATAACATCAACAATTATACCTTTTGAAATGAAAGTTATAAGTGACAGAGTTCTAGTCTGTGCTATGGTAGAGTAAAGTGTTGATGAAGGCTTGTTGGAATGCTCCGCATTCCTTTGGAGTGATAAATGTGATTGTGCGGACTTGGGGATATGTTTCGAGAGGTATAAGAGTCCTTCCATGTAAGTCTCAGATGTTTGGGTGTACAACAATGCAATTTCCTAAGTATTGGAGTGTTACAGTTTGTCCGGGATTCTCTGTTTTCATCAGTTCAATATGTTTCTCTTGCGCTAGCACATAATGATCAGATACTTCAGAAGAAGGTTGAAGAGATATTGTGTATAGACTACATTGTTCACATCTTGGTCCGCATGATGTTTTTGGTTTCTCCCTGGTGGTGTAAAGATGAATAGATGGCAATTTTGGTAGTGTTGATATTGATTGGGCCGACAGTCTTGTTTCCTTCATTTGTGGTTGATCTTGATTAATTAATTTTGCTTTGGAGGATGTGTTGTGATATATTTGGGCCTTGTTATGCCTTGTGTTGATCTACAACTGATTTTCTCTTCATAATGTATATGTTTGAAGCCGACTTATGTAGTATCATACGTTTCATCTAAAGGTCTTTCTGGAGCCAACCTAATTGGGGTTTTGAGTTGTCGCGGAAGGTAATTTATAGAAGAACAAAATCATTTGTGAAAGAGTGTGGATTGTGGATAGAGATTTGGTAGAATGCAATATGCTGAATATGAAGTGTGCAAAGTCAATATGATGAAGTAATTGTGCAAAAAAGGGATTGCAACATCAACATATGTCAGATGCTTCTTTTATAGTAGTTCATGTTCATGTTCTCATTGTAATTTTCATGTATCCTGCTATTAGGCAGTGAGCCTCTTCAGTAGGTCCTTGTATCTTGCCCTAAGGTTGTGCGCCTTAGCTTGCAAGTCCAAAGGCAGTGAACTTTAAATAACATTGTAGTTTTTGTAAGTAGTGAGCTTCATATATTGTGAGTTAACTCTCATCGTGGTTTTTCCCTCATTGGGTTTTTCACGTAAAAATCTTGGTGTCCTTGTGAGGTGCATGTTTTCATTTTTGCTTGTCTTTCAGTTAATGTGATTTGATGTTTAATCTACAAATGGAATTGTTTAAGTTTTAAGTATATGTCGATTCACCCCACCTCTTAGCATTTCAGTGTGTTCAATAGGAAGAACATTAATTTTAAATTCTTTGGAATGGTTGAAAGGCAGAGTGAGACTTTTTTGTAAAGGATTAAAAGAGGATTGTAGATTAAGCTTCACCCTTACTCTCTATGAGCTTCGTTAGTGGGCATGTTGTTGCCTCTTTCATTCTTGAAGGAAAATATTACTTTAATTAAAAAATTGGTTGTGTTATGGGGGATATGTGAGGATATTGCACTTATCAATCAACATACAAAACTTGCTTTGTGCTTTATGAGGTGGAATAAGGAGTGTAATACCCTCCCATTCTCCCTTTGATATGTTTTACCATTGTGTGTGAGTCTATTGGAGAGTTAAATGGTTTGGCCTTTATTATCCTAAATTGGATATGGCTCGAATATGGGCTTGCATATGGATACATCTGGATATGACTTGTATATGGTATTTATGTCATGACTAGGATTATCGTGTCCATATTTATAATTAGTACATGGATTCCATTTCAAAACTGAGATTAATATTATTTTGAGTTATGTTTAAAACATTTGTACTTGTCAAAATGAAACTTGTAAAGGGTGTTATAGGTGTTATGGTTGGAATGAAACATGAAAATAAAAGTGGCTTTCTAATTTGAAATTGTAAATATTAATTTTTACTAGTTAAAATTTGTAAACAAAGGCCATCAATTTTAAACACTTTACCAATAATACAATAAAATAAATATTATAATCATATGTCCATATTAATATAATATTAACTAGTAGAAATTAATATTTCTATATTCTATTTAGTTTTATTTTATTTTGGAAAGCATTTGCATGATTCTTAATACAACTCAACCCTAATTATAATCATAGATCTAGAATTTAGAAAAAAAAACATTGGTTTTTTTCTTACACATGTTAAAACCCTCATAAAGCTACAATGATTTAGGTCATATGCCACAGGTATCAAATTTATTCTTAATCTTCTAAATAGATTTGTCAATTTGATTTACAAGTTAATTTTTGAGTTTTTCTTTTGTGAATGTCATTTGATATTTATTTTTAAGTGAAAAAATATTGAAAATTTTGAATTTTATCTCCATCTGTAATATTCTATACACAAAAATAAAATAAAATTATGCATGGGTTTTTTAAATGTTACTTTACATAAAATTAGAATTGTAATCTACCATATTAGCTCAGTAATCTCTAAAGTATTAGCTTATGTATAATTTTCTATCGGCAAAACCATTGCACCTCCTTTCAATGCAAGTGCTAGTTACAATACATAGACTTTTGCTAAAGAAATCTACTATTATGCCATGCATGTGGGATGCAAACGGTTAGTCTCATTTACCATATGGGCAACTTACAAAGCATATGCACCCAATCTAATATTAAGTAATACCTAATACATATATTACAATGGAGGTTCATAACATTCCTGCCTCCTTAAATTTTTTTTTCCTCAAAGCTGGACATGAGAAAACTTGGATAGAATGCTGTTCAGATCCCAAATGGAATCTTTAGGTTGTGGGCCTTTTCATTGGGCCTCTTCCAAAAACTTTAGTGTTCCTCACACTTGCATCACCCTTAGGTTCTCTTTTCTTCACTACAATCCTTTGCCTTGGTTTTTTTTGGCTTGATCAATAACTATTTGATCCCGTGAATATTGCTTTTGTATGTTTCCCTCCCTCCATTTGTGAAGAAGTCCTCAAACTCCATCTCAGGATGAAAACTTTCGTTGTATGGAGGAGATTGTGTCAGTTCCTCGTACTAAACTTGGTCTACAAGATCTACATACCCTTTTTAAGGAAAGGGAAGATGTCTTGCTATCTTCACCCACTCTTCATTTCTATGTTGTAGGTAGCTGTTCCTAGTTGATTGAATGTTTTGATGTCTTCATTCTTGACTACAACTTTGACTTATGCTTCAATCCTTGCTTTTGCTTTGAGCTTGACTCCTATTTTGGCTTTGAAATTGTGTTGATGGATTCTCTTCAACCACTTGCAATATTCTTCTTCATCATTCTCTTTCTTCCACCTGTCTTAGAGATTGTCCAATCTCCTAGTCCACCCTTTGATCATTTTGTGGTCTTTTCTTACCTTTGTTCAAGCTTACTGGCATTAATTTTCTGA
Source organism: Sequoiadendron giganteum (assembly GCA_007115665.2). Taxonomy (NCBI): domain Eukaryota; kingdom Viridiplantae; phylum Streptophyta; class Pinopsida; order Cupressales; family Cupressaceae; genus Sequoiadendron; species Sequoiadendron giganteum. The sequence continues at coordinate 311,550,413 of CM021105.1, forward strand.
GTTCTGGTGGGCATGGGTCTTCATTTTATTCTTATTCTTCTCAAAAATTCCTATCTTCATCCTGCTGTATTTTGTTAATGTTGCACTTTGGTAAGGAGTTGGGATAGGTGGTTTAGTAGAGTATCCACGTCTTCCATTACTGTGAAATTGCTCCAAATTGTATGGAACAACTTGACTTCTCATGGCTTCTTCACATATGTGTTCTCGTACTAAAACACTCTAGAGATATTGAAAATCTCATTTGAGATTGTTCTTTTGCTCTTGATTTTTTTCGAGTGGTATCCATCTTTCCACTATCGTCAATAATTATTTTGATCAACATTGATTCTTGAAGAATCTGTAATGTCCCCTAGTTGGGATATTCCTGATTTTGCCCAAAAGTAACAATTCCCAACAATATAATTTGTTTCACAAATAGTATTCTAAAATTAAATCATATAAAAGTTATTGAACTTAAGAGTAAATGAACAATTAAGATTAATAACATCACCTAATTGGATCTAATCTATAGTTTCATTTCCAATAACCAACCATAGTAAGGATCGGAGAGGAAAGCATGATAGGGTGCCCAGAGACAGTTCATCACAATTTAGCCCAAGAGCGTGGTATAACACTCCTTGGCCCACAAGTGGCTGGAACTCCCATCCATCCAACATGGGGTGGCCTACTTACATTGTGGAACCGGTCTGCTGCCTCTCCCAATCATGTTTCCTTACTAATCCATGCTTGATTGCTTATAGGGAAACAAATAGATTAAATCAATAATTATAGGAGTCTTAAATAGATTAGCAATTCCTATTAGTAACTATATTAAAGATACATAAGAGATTATATATATATATATATTATCTGATCTCCTTCCATTTATATAACATTATATATATAATCTCTCATATATATATATATAAGAGATTATATATATAATATATATATACTCCATCGTGATGCATTCCAATCACTTATTAAATCCAATGGCTGCTGCTTTTCTGAATGCAGATATTTATATATTATCTGATCTCCTTCCATCCTCTTTCATTTGAAATGTTCCTCTTTTTATATCTTTTTATATTTTCTTTCACATTCCTGCATTTACTAGCTCACCCATGTTTATTAATTACTTGCCTTTATGGAATTGCCACCCATGATGTCCTTTATATTTTCGATCCCTTTGCAATTTTATTCTAGCGGCGATCTCATTCTTATTGCTGCAATCTAAATTCCTTCAACAAACAAGCAAGATCATCTACTACAATCACACAGGAAAAGGTACTAACACACACCATTGTCAAATAAATCTTTGTAAATGAATAAGCTGTGACAAAACTTTGTCCACACTAGCCCATGCAAAACCCTTGAGAAAAGAATCTCTCCTAATCTGTTGAAAAAGGAGACAAATCCTAACCAATCCAACTATTCAAAATGAAATCCCTATTGAATTCTGTCTTAAGCTTTATTAAAATCTATTTTCATAAAGAGGCCCTTTTGACCAGACTAACAAGTGCAGTCAGGACCTTCCAAAGCTGTTAAAGATAACATAAAATTATATGCCTTAAATAAAGTCTTCTGGTCCTTTCTTATTATTTGGGTGACAAGAAATTTTATTTTCCTGACCAATGATTTTGCTAGTATTGCAAAAAAGGCAGGGCTACATGATGCAATCCTCCCACTAATTCCCTTTTGGCACGTTTAGAGATGAGCTTTGTAAGTCCTGCATTTACTAGCTTACCCATGTTTCTATTTCTACTCGATTATTGACATATCTTTAGAATGCAAAAAATTATTCTATAACTCCAGTGGAATCTCGTTTGGGCCTGGAGATTTCTTAGGCTCCTTCATGGCACCCTCCAATGCTTTGATTTTTTATTTCCTTGGAACATAGACCCTCACATAAGTGTCAACCTTCCAGGGCACAACCAGTTTGACAAACTACATGAAAGCGTCATAGAAAGAATCAAAACCCATGGAAGTGAAAATATTTTGTAAATCCTCTTGGAAGAGATGGTGGCAAATTTGCACTCATCCATATGAGATTTACATTGGCTCCTGAATTGCTAAAATCTCTCATTTTTTTATTCTTTACGTATTGGAAGAAGAATTCTGAAGATGCATTCCATTCATCCATCCATTGCATACATCCCTAGATTCTAGCTTTCCTTGCCTTATACTTAAACATCCTGAGCTGCGAATCAAAAACTAACTGCTGACTTTTGATTCATCTCATTGAAAGAGTCCATCTCCATGGCTTTTCTAGTTTGGAGAAGCTGGAATTGAACCTGATTTTCTTTCACATTCCTGCTTTAGTGATTTTATCCCATTATTTAAGAAACATTGTTGTATGATAACAGCTTTCTACCATAAGGTCCAACTGTTATTGCCCTTTAGGAAGTGGGTGAGGGCCAAATTGTTTCAACTTTCAATGGCCCTTTGCAACCCTTTTGGCTCAAGGAGAAATATTTAGTTTGAACAAAGAGTGACGATCCATCTTACAAACGACACCTATTTAGTATTATAGTATGAGTAAAAAAGTAATAATGATCCGATTCTGTAATGGATGATGCCACACACACAGATCTTTTTATTGGAGGCCGAAATTGTTCCATTTGAATTTGCATAGAACTTATCAAGCTTCACTTGGATTTGTTTTGTTCCTTATCTTTGGGATCATGTGTAGTGCCATGTTGGTTCAAGAGGTGTTTGGTCCAATGCAATATTTGTCACACCAAGGATCCTTTTAGATTTTCCATGATTTCCTTGCCAAAGTGAAGGACTGTAACCTACTCTCCAACACGGTCAGTATCCCACCTCACCATTTCCATCATCTCCAAGGACCCAACCACTATTAGCTAGCTTTTGGGTTATCCAACACTAAAGTTTAATTCCACTAAGAAGGGAATCATTGGGCCCATGCACGGTGCAAAAGCCCCACTTTATTGGTTAACATGATTACCATCCAATGAGTGGCCACATGGTATTTCCTTATTCAAGATTATGAGATGTGATCGATGAAGCAACAACACAATAGCCACCACTTTACCTTCCACATGAGAGATAACAAAAGATCCCCCATTTCAATTGTGCATTAACAAAGCAACTCTAGTATACTAATAACTTCTTCTAGGGAGAGCACATCTGAATGTAAATTAGCCATGACTGATTGAACGGCAGCTTGTGTTTCATCTCCAAAACCTTCCCTTTCATTTATGACTACCATCATCTTCATTGGCAACTCACAACTCTCATGACAGGCCTAGATTTTTTATCTCCATGATCTTCTTCAGTAAAAGACACATGAAAATCTGCTTTTATGGTCAGTATTTCCCTTCCAACATTGTCTATACCATTTCACAAAAAACATCTGTTAAATGTATATACTTAAGCTGTTGTGTGTTGTAATTATTTAAGGATCACTGGTAAGGATCATTAAGGGATCCTGGACTTTATATATCGTTTGGTTTTATAAGTCAAATTCATTTCGTAGAAACTGGAATTTTGTACTGATTAGATGGAAATTGCAGCTCCTTTGTGAATTTGGGGGTAATTTATTTCGATAAAATAAGTTCAACTAAGGGAGTATATGATGCTAATGTTAGAAGTGAGTCAAATCTATGCGGCTTATAGGCTGTAGGTATCTCAGACATGTATTTAATAAAATCTAAAGAAGTTTCTGTGCATAACAATATAGGAAGTTATTTCAGCTAGATTTGAATGAAGGGCAGCTAGTGAAAGCATAAGCTTTACAACTTGATTACCATGTTGACATGGAGACATTGTTTTGATTTCTGATTGATCTCTTACACATTTCTTCTGCAGATTTCTGGAACAAAGCATAATGACATAAACTTTTTAGAAGGTGACTTTGTGGAATATGATGAGAAAGGTCAATGCCCAGTTGGCATTTCAGAAGTAAAATTCAATTTTGTTGTTACAAGGTAGAGATTTTATCTTCAGAATTTCAAGGTGATACAGATCTCCAGTTTTATCATGGCCTAGCGATGTGTTTTGAGATTTTAGGTACTGCTCTAGTTCTTTAAATATTTAGAAATGATGAAGACATCATAATGTATTATGGTGAATGTTGACAATTTGTTTGAATAAGATTTATCAATCCTTCTGCACAATTTGATACAACATTATGATGGAACGTCCATGTTGACAATCTTTTGCTCTCCTTTCCCAAGGGAGATTTAGTTTCTTGTAGCATTTGATATCCTTTTATTTTAGTACTTCACATGACTCACCTTAATTTTAGAAACAATGCTGTGATCATGTCTGAGCTGATTTCCACAATATTCTTGTTGTCCTTTGGTTGTTGGAGGCATGGGGAGGATTGACCAGCCATGATAAGTTGGAATGACAAGTTAAACGGAATGGTTACAGGGTATGTTTTGTGGAATGACAAGTTATTCGATTTGTATATAAATGGGTCTGCATGCTATTCAATCTATATGCTTTTTCTGGATGGTAACATCATAAGGGGCTAAAATGTACTACTTAGGAAGACAAGTTTCTTGGACTTGCATATCTGAATGAAGTCAATGTATTTTTGCTCAATGTTTAGCATGCAGAGGATTCCTATTCAAACACAATGGGAAAGTGAGAACATGTTATAAATATCGAGATATAATCCAAGGGGGTGGAAAAGGGAGTGAAGACCATCCAATGTTCCATAGACTTTTCATGGTAGACACACCTTGCTGTTGTTTGCCATCATATTATTCGATATGATTTGAACTGACTGTCAAATGCATCTTCAAAGAGAGTTTAACTGAACTAGAATTTTTGCTTATTGGAATGTCTATTCTCTTTTTAGAGTCTGTAAGAGATGGTGTTACTAGTAAAGTTGTAACTGAACATGCATTGGACATGCAGTTTTTCAACAATAATAGTGTTAAACTTTAATATTAGTAGTAATGAGAACGTCGCAATAACAATATCACACAAGAGTGCTTCAAACATACAAGTGCTTGCAAATGCAAGCCCAAATGAAGGATAACTATTCCGACTACATGCACCGCCATTTGGAGAGGATTTTTCATACAGTAACATGCAAAATTGAGTCCAAATCAGTAGTTACATATCCAATTTGCTACAGACCAATTTTCTTATAATGGTTAAGCTAACGTGTAAGGTTTAAGTTGATTTTCTTATTTCTAATTTCTTTTAACCTGACATTTTAAATTTTCATCTATATATATATATATATTTTAATTGTTATTAGCTTGAGATTAACTACAATTATTCTCATTAAAATTCTACCTCTAAGTTGAATGCATTTTTTTGTTACGAGTAGTTGTAATAAAATGCTTGTGGTTTATGGAAGCATGGCTAGCAAGTCATGATTTGCAGTTGCTATTATTGGTTGAAAATATGAGTTAATCTCTATGAACATTGACCATGTTCAATCAAGTTCGTTTTGTATCTCTTACCTAATGAAAACATTGTATTTAATCTCTCCCCTGCTGCATGATACAACTAAGATTTAAGGCTACCATGCATCTGTTCATCCCTCTAGAACTATGGAGGTTTGTCCATCGGTGGTTTTGTATGGATAGATGTAGATGTGGTTCATCATTGTTCATTTGATTTGGTGATCATTATGGCTATATGGTACATATTTCGATAATTGGTTTATGGGTTATTCAACACTGCACTATTGAGGAGTAGCACCTTACCTATATGCTCCAATAGATCATACTCTAGATAGTAGCTATGCTTAGGTCACCAATGACTAAGCTTGAGTATAGTGCTTATGTTAAGTACGGATAGAGAATTCGTTCATGTTTGATGCCTTAGTGTTTTACAACACAAACATTTTTGAAGTGTTCACAATTGCAATCATTATGAATATAAATCGTCATTGATTATCGTAGAAAATAAAAATGATATATCCCAAAATCCTAAGATAAGTTATTTAAAATTGGTTAAAGTTGGTTCTGATGGGACCATAAACCTATTACAAAAGATAGGATAGTACAGATCCAACGTAGCAAGATTCCAAAGGATATAAAAACAAAACAACTACATCTAAGCTGCCAATCTAGAACAAACACAAATGCAACCAATTTGCTAGACATGAAACAAAACCCAAGAATTTAGCCTAAACAATGTTAGATCATTCCCTATTCAACCTCACACCCTTTACTTTGGTGTGCGATTGGGATATGACTTTGGGAAGACCTTTCTTCCATCTTTGAAAAATTGTCTAGGCAATATTATCTCCTTGGATTTAATAGAAAGAGGGTGAGGGGGAGTGGGGAAAATGTGTCCTCAGAGGGTCTAGTAGAGAAACATCTAGTTGGAGAAGCCAATCATTGATCAAGCACCTTAGGAGCAAACAAGTGTTGTGCTGAAGTAGAAGGAGAAATAAGAGCTGTGGAAACAAAAGGTTGATAAATAGAATCTAGAGTAGGGTGGGACACACCAAAAGGAGTTGAAGAGTTGTAGTAAGAGGACTCACTAGACTCACATTGACCCTAATAGGAACCCCCTTAGGATCATGTTCCAAAGGGGGAAGGAGGAGAAGAATCAACGTCCTAAGAATACTCCTCATCAAAAGCATAGATAGTCAAGTGATCATTGTGGGCATTTTGCCAACATGTAATTGCACACTTACACCAAGAGTGAGCAATCTAGAGTTGTGGTCATTGGAAAAACGTTGTCAAAGATGAAGTGGAGACCCTCATAGTCAAGTAGATGAGTACAAGGCCTATCCCCCACCATTAAAATGTCTGCATGAAGAGCCTTAGAGATAAATGCCCTCTAGACTATGGGCAAATGTAGAGTGACCTATGAAAGAGGTAGCAAAATTTACCTTCAAGAAGTGATCAATTGCATTTCTGTGGCCTCATAGCATGAGTCTTCCTAGAATTGGAGAGGAAGATTTGGCAGCCTAACCTAGGCTGGCCTAATATTGAGAGGTTTTGAAAGGGGGTTGAAGCAGATAAACCAAGGCTTGACACAAAGGGAGTGCTCTACCCACAACCAAAGTCTATTGTCAAGCACCAAATCTCTTCCCTTTGAAGAGTCAAAAGATGCAATGAAGAAGCCCTTGGCACACGGATAAAGCTCAATTTTGTCACTAATGAGAGGCTTCCAAGATCGCATAACCCACTTTTGTAAGACAAGAAGAGAAAGCCAAATTCTTAAATCTACAAACCAAGGCTTGATGAAGATAAAAATCTTCTTTCTTGATCACATCTTGTCCACAAACCACGACAATAGAAGATTGCAAATAGGGGAAGGGCTGAATTTTTTCTTGCAAAGGATAGTTAGGAATCCTTGAACCAATAATGGCCACATAAGAGCCATGACTTGAACCCAAAATTCTATCTAGAGCAACAAGACCACAACCAAGAGATGTCACAACCAACTACACTTCCAATGGGAACTCTACCAACACTACCATCACCATATGGCATTAATCCCGAGCCATTGCAATCATCACTATAACTAGAGGAGACACCAATGCATAGTGGAAAAGCAACCAAAGCATGCAAATCGCCACCCAAAATAATGGATGAAACCCTAGCCAAGGAGGGCATAGCCATCACGCCCACACCATTGTCCACAATAGAGAATGATGGGAATTTTTTGTTGAAAGGTCTAGGGTTTCAACTACAGGTAAGAGAATAGGAGACATTGCAAAAGGAATCCATGAAATGTTAGGAGACATTGTAGAAGTCTTTTGTTAGTAAGCAATAGGTAAATGCTTTGTGAGAAAGCAACTTGATTTTATGTTTTGTATTTGGTAACCAAATATAAGATTGATAATTGGAATTTGAATGAATGAGTTGCATATTCTTTGGAATTAGATTCATTTTGAACAAGTGATTTTGATGAACCAAACATATTTATGTGGGTTAAAATCATGATGAATCTTACTTTGTTCCTCTTTCCCAACTAATATATTTCCATATTTATGCAATTCTTTAGGTGTACATAATACTTGTTTTCTTTTTATTGTGATCATTTTTAACTTATTCCAAGTGGTTTTAGGGTTGACTATTTTAGAATATTATAATGCCAATGCTTTACAAGGCATAGTTACAAAAAAAAGTACTAGTAATGCAAAACCACTCTTTAGCCTTAGTCAAGACTTAATTTTAGCTTATGTTTATTGAAATGTTGAAACAAAAGATCTCTAGAAGCAAGCTTCATGTGTTGAAGCCTAGAAAACTTAGCTTACTTTTCTAACAACTCATGTTTGAACTCCTCGCCTTTGGTTATCCTATAATTTATAGTAAAAATTAAGATAGATCCTTTACTATTAATTACTAAATAGGTTGTAATCACTCAATTATATCTAATTATGATCCATAAAGCTAGTAATTAGTTGGTAGCACATTACATCCTAACAACCCTTTATTTACTTAGGAATTTGCATGTAGTGCACATGTATATACACTTCAAACACACAAGTGCACATGTAAATATGGAACATGATGTAATGCGACATAGATATCATTTCAAAACCTAGCTAGGACCTTTTATTTCCAATTCCAATTACTTATAAATATAAGTCTTAATAGGACACTATAGCAAAACAATTGGAAAATTGAGAAACTAGTGTAATTATGGCTGATTAGTTACAATTTTATCATCCCCTTTAAGTTCTTTATGCCCTAATTAAGACTTGTTATAATTAATAGTTCTTATCTTTGATATCTAGAACTAATTACATCTTATCCCTAATCTACATGTCCTAACTACCTTTATTATATTTGTATATCAATCATTTATTAGGGTATCTTTGGTTGCATTCCTAATTTGCGATAAGAACTCAATGTTATTGGTCATTTTTTTTGAAATTGCAAGAGACTATTCAAACTTATTGTGCAAGTGAAGGTTACAAATTTAAATGTCAATGTTGGATTACTGATTTCCCAAGAACATTAATATCTTAAAAGGCTATGCCAATAAAAGTTATTTCAATTTATGACGTGCTCTCCTCAATGGTAGATGCTAGGTAATCCCTCTTCAAAATGCGATGGGAGTGCCTCCCTTTGGCCCTTGATGTTCTTGAGTAGAAATCAAACCTATCAAAGTATGATATATCAATACACACATCTCAAGGAAGAGGATGCAAAAAAATGATATTAAGTGGTGCTCTACTAGCTTTTGTTTGAACATTTGAATTTGTGGAGATTTTTTATAGATAATTATCTTAATGGGTGGGAACATGAGATAGTGACTGGTGTTACATGTTATGAATATGTGAATTGATGTGGTATCACTTAGTTTCTCCAATGTTGAATGCGATAAGTATGCTGATTAATTTGAATACAAGGAAACTCCTATTCCATTACATGGTTTTTATTACACTAACATACATTTGAACATGTCAATGGGGTTGTGGTTAAATAGAAAGGTGATAAGGTTCTCAATATGGAGATCCATGTTTGAATCCTCAAAGTGACATTTATAGTTGGAGTTCCAAGTAGTGGTTCTTGGACTTCCATTGTGGTTTCTAAGTTGGTTAGAGTTGAATAAATGGATTCTAAAGCTGATTATGTTGAAGGGGAGGAGGCCCCCCTTGTGGCCTCTATTTGTGTGGGACTGATATAAATAATCCCTCCTCCTTAGTTCATAGTTCAAGTCAAAAGTGTTGAATTACAAAAAAAAAACATACATTTGAACACATTTTTAGCAAAGCACTCTAATTTTGTTAGATGCACTAAATTGATGCTCAAGATTAAAAAAAAATGACACATAACAATTAGGTGCTATGTTTAATTAGTTATACATCAATATGACATGAAAGAATAAGGTTTTCTTACTCTTGCCTCATTGTGCATGCCTTTTCTAAAGGAGAAGATTTCTCAATATTTGATAAACAAAATATTCTCATTATTATTAGTTCTTTGTGGTAGGAATGCCACATCACTTAAATTTAAATAAAATTATTTAGATGGAACATAGAGAAGAATTAATTTAGAAAAACAATGTATCAAGTTGTGCCTCCAATTGGTTGAAAGTAGAAGATGAAAATTTCTATTTTCAACTTTAATAGTTTATTCAATGCTCCACAATTTAGAAGGATCGATTTACATATTATTTTTAGTTGAATTAAAAGATTTTTATTGATGTACGGTTTTTTCAATGTTGCCTTTTAATTTTCTTGCTTGTCATAGAGTGAATCATTATCTTTAAGTTCAAAAACTTCCATTTTGTTTATTTATGCAAATTGATTAGCAAATTTAAGTACACAATTATAGATAAGTTATCTAATTTGGTATGATTATTGGTTCTTTGTGCTATTAATATGAATTGGTTTACTTATTGTAAAATGATTTTTCCATTGTTAATCATTTTTTTGGATAGATGTTTGCAAAGCACCAATTTCTCATTATTATTTTTCTTATTAACAATCCTCTATATAATTTTAAAATACCAATCATATGGGCAATCATCATTATCAATTGGTGTGTTGAGGTAATAGGTGTACCAACGATCCAACAAATAATAAGGTACATTAGATCTATAAAATGGCACAATAATATTCAATGGAAAACAAAAGTTTATTAAGATGTGGGGTCGGGGCTGAAACATGATTTTCTTTAACTATGGATGACATATTTAATTAAAAGTTTTAGATGGAAAAGGGGGTGATAGAAGTTAATTTCCCTTACTTTCATGTCAAGGAGGTGTTGCCCTCTTAGATTGATTATGCACAAATGACATGCATAAGAGTTTGGAAGAGGAAGATACCATGTTAAAACGAAGATTACTCTACATTGATAGTTCTAGGGATTTAAGTTATATGATAGTCAATACTATCATGAGTGTTTTGTGTACCTTGATGGTGAGTGGATACCTTTAAACTTATTATGGTATTTTGTTATTGGTTTCTATTGTTGTCTACATGTTTGGATGAGCATATTCTTCATTTTTTGGGGTCAAGGATTAGACCATTCTCATGTAGTTAGAGGAATTATTATTTTATAGACTAAGTTATTTCTTACTTTAAGAGATTTTTACCACTTTGGCCTTGTTTTCTTGCCAATACTTTTGGGCTTGAGTCATATTTCTATTAAATATATATTATGAGTTATCATCAAATGTGTCAATAAATATACCAAATCACTATGAAGACATTGATTTAAATTATCACTCTTATCATGTACATCATATCATTAGCATTTAATATTTTGAAAGAGGTGAATTTGACCAATTAGTCATGTTGAGGAAGAACCTCCATTTTCAAAAATATTTTTTTTGGAGTAATGAATGAACTAATCTAGGTACAATCTTTGACATTATTAGTCATGATTTTACTTATCATGTAATTATTGATAAGAAATTAGATCAGTCAAGTTAATGAATAGGATAAATTAATTAATATGACTCATTCATAGAGACTTCCTATTGAGGAGAAAACATATATGATGAAGAGGGTACTCCCCTCTCTCAATCAAACACAAAAAATATCAAACTCACAGGCAATGTTCTACCTCAATTTAACACAATACAAAATTGCAACAAAATATAATAGATTTTATTAATTACATCAAACATACTACATATGATCTTCAAACAACCTTTCTCCAACATACAAAACCATCCTCTCTAAATTCCACGACCTCTATTCTATTATTTTAATCTGTCAGCACTCAAATGCAATAGTGGCACAACCCCCTTTTTAAATTTTTTGCGAACTTTATAAATTCACTATCTTCTTTTAGTCAGCTGTGTGCCATTCACCATTTCTCATATTCCACGCAACCTACACTTCTTGCTGTTTTATGCCTTCCTTTGCATTTAAAACATCTCTATGGAATCTGCCTTCATATTAAAATGCATAGCAAAACCAAATGGGATTCATTATGCAGCCCCTATCTCTCCTGGTTTGCTTGCACAGTCACTTAACTCTATCACCAGCTGCACATTACCATTGATTTGGTATTTTCATAGTCTTCTCTCCTTGTGATTGTTGGCCTTCAATTTCCTTTTTTCTTTTTATATTTTTCATTTAAAATATGTGTGACCTTTTCCTTCTCCATATTTTATTTCATTTATTTGGTAATAAAAATCATTTTAATCTTTCTCAAATAATTGTCTAAATGGCTAAATATTTCATTTATTCAATTACACGAAATTGATGGGAGTATGGCTGACGAAAAAATGAAAGTTCTTTGATTTGCATGAAAATTGGTGAGTAGGCTTGGGATGATGTCCTCACACAAAACGATTTCGCTCCAGCCCTCATAAATTTTGAAAATTTACTTTTCGTAAACTGGCAACACACTTTCCGCATTAAAAACACAAATTTCCAGCATTAATTTCTCCCAAACGTGAAGGATATAACTTTGATTATTTTTTCACAGTGGACATAGTACCTCCAAGAATGTCCCTGTAAAAGGAATTTACTTGATTCCTTATGAATTTTTCAGAAATAATTTTCAAAACTACCTATGGAGACTTAAAACAGTGTTTTGGCAAAAACTTCAAATTGACAGTTTGATTGCACAACATAATTTCTTATGCTGAGAGATGCCAAAACAAAGCTGAAACAAACCCAGGATGCTCCTCCATCAATATAAGACCCCATTCTCTAAAGTAAAAATCAAATAAAAAGTTGAAGAGAATCCAAAAGAAAAGTAGGAAGAAAAGACACTTTCATGATTTGGACACTTTGGAAACTTCATCAATGACTAGAAAAGTCCATTAGTGATGGTTTTGATTGATGTTGAAAACAACACACTATTTTAACCAATGTTTAACTTGCTACTAATGAAAGCAAGTACAAACAATGGTTTCAACCACAACCAAAATAACAACATATAAGAAAAAATCACAATAATGAAGAAGGTTAAGCATTTGAGATTCCTTTTTAATTTTTGAAGCATTTACAATTTTTATTTTTTATTTTTAAAGAATTTGGGATTCCCTCCAAGGATCTCTTAGGATTCATGGGATGTATTACCCCTTTTATGTCATTGAGAAAGGTCTCCTTTTTGTTCTAGTTGATTGTAAACATTTAGTTGCATTAGTCAAGTAGCCTTATGTATATTGGTTTGTAATTGGGAAGCATTGAGAGAGTTGGCATTGTTTTATATGTATTTGGACATCAATTTGAAAGCATAAGTATTTCAAGAAGTCCTTATGAAGGTTGTAAATTTTTATAATTAGTATGGAGTTGCTAGTTGATGGAAGAGTGTTTCTCCATTTTCATGCTTGTCTTTTCTCTCTAATTATTGTTACTATCTTAGGGATGTTAGGGATTCTGAAAAATATTTTTGCATCATTACGTTGAGAGACATAGCCATAAAGATAGCAAGGGGTGGATTGTAATGGCATAAGTATGTTCACAAAAACCTCTCAACTTAAAATTGATATCTATTTACACATCCAATTCATACTTAGTAATTAAGTATATTATTTATATATGTAAGGTATTTATAAATTAACTTTTGAGTTATGCTTTATATTAATTATTAAATTAAAATAAAATACAATGTAAAATATATATTTAAATATTTAAATACCCTTTCATTTGTAAGGATTAAAATTGCATACCCATGACAATTCCTATTTAGATTTGTGCCCATTTTGAGATAATGCCTCAAAGCAATTACACATAAGAGATAGAAGAATCTTGTGTGAAGCTAGACCCATTCCCTTAAGTCTTCACCTTTCCCCATATATACACATTTAGCCTTAGCTCATCTATTTTTGCACATATTCCCATATAATCCATATTTATTGCATACTCCATGATAAGAAAACTATTCCCTTTGCATAAACTTCATGGTTTTGTTATCCTATGTCATTCTAGTAGGTGATGGCCAATCTCACAATTGTGTATTTGAACCCTATTTTTTTAAAGCTCAAATTCAAATTTGGGACAAACTCTCACCATTTGTCTTCCCACCTTAAGCCATCTAAACACACATTTGCATGATAATTGTTATACACTTGTATTTAAAAGTATTCAATTGCATTCATTTGTCATCCACAAGCATTATTATTTTTTATTGGATAAAATGAGAAACAAGGGTCCTAACCCTATTACAATGCAAGCCCACAAGGCGAGATAAATAAAATGATCTCCCTTCAAGGAGTAAGACATAGTTGTAGCCATGTTGCTAAGCATAGACAAATACAAACTAAAAAAACTAGAGGTGCAACTTAAAGAATTCTAGACCTAGCCCTATTCAATCTCACACCCTGCACTCTTGTATGAGATTGAGAGACAAATTTGGGAAGACCTTTCTTCCTCTATACAGTTATCCATGAAATATTATCTTCCAAGTCTTCAAACCTAGGATACAAACATTATTGTTTATTATTCACATTAAGGAGAAAACATCCTAGGGAAACTTCAATTGGTGCACTAGACAAAATCAAAATGTGTAATCATCCTAGAGCATTTGTGCACTTGCTTAGTGCTCGTTGATCTTTAACATGATCATAAAGTCTATCTCTCCTAGGGTTTGACCTCAAAGAACTTGTTCCATAGAAATCTAATAGCCTCATTAAGGTACTTTTAAATATTGCTTGTCCTTGACAACCAAAATCAAGTAAAAAGTTAGATGAATATGAAAGTCAAAGTGCATAATAAGTAGGGTTAGATTTGTGCACTAGATGGTAGATTCATGCATGCATAATTGACCTATAATTGTAGACTCAACCCCAAAATTATCACAATTCAATATAATCCAAGACTAAGGGTACATCCATATCTCCTATTTTATATGCTAGAGTAACAAATATCAATCCCTATGCCAAATTATCCTCCATTTTTTTTTATAGCTAAGCGTGTTTCTCTTTCATGTTTAATTTTCTATCTTAGCATTAGTCATTCAATTATCACTCCCAAAACTCTAATTTATCTAATCTCAATTGACTTATGCTTATGTATACTGATCTTATTGGATTAACTTAGATTGAGCTTATTGTATAATGAAGAAATCAATACCTGGTGGGACCTACGAAGCAAAGTCCTAAATTCACCACTATAACCTTTGTTTGCATGATTTTCCCTCCACTCATGTGGGGCTAAATCTAGGGGAATTGAACCTACAACTGCCATTTGTGTTTTCTAATGACTTGATTGTTTGGTCCACTCTAGAGGGATACCTATTTAAATATTAAATATAATAGTAATATAATTCTTTTATAATTATTTAATACAATAGAAAAAATAATAATTATGTAAATACAACAATTTAGATATATGTATTTATGCTATTATACCATAATGTATTAATTATTTAACATTTACAATTCAAATTAATATTTAGTAATTAAATATATTTAGAGCATTTAAATATCTTATACTAAAAGAAAATAAACTATCCTTAAGTGTTCACCTAAACTAGTTATTTAAATGTAAGCAATTGATTACAATTAACCTAGATTGAATAATTGTGGTTGTGAATTAGAGATTGAGATAATTTTGCAACAATTATTTCAAAAAGTAAATGTAATAAATAACAGTACTTAGCTATGATCAAAGAGTGACTTATTTGTATGAAGACTCTAAAATCTATGAAGCCTTGAGATCAATAATAGAAGTTGATATTCTATTATTTACTTTGGGATCAAAAGATCATTTTTCTCTACATAAGGTCAAGTTTAGAAATTAGGGCCGAGTTTGTGGTTGTGGGAATTTCTTGAACCTATGGATTCGATTTAGTAATTTGTAAAAAAATTCTTGTTTATTCACTTGATTTGTCTCTATTTCTTTTAAATTTATTGATATTTTGGGACTAGTAGTATTTAGAACTACATTGGGATGTTTGCAGTTAACATCACAAGAGGACATGTTCCCCTAAGCTAACTCCTAAAATCTCAAGGAAATGATTAAAAAAACACTCTTTAATCATGCAAATGATCCTAGAATGTTTGTGTGGATCTAGATCCTTAGTGCACCAAATCCAAATATTTAGCTTCTTAGAGTGAGAGAGAGCTTGCTCATTCTATATTGATTGAAATGAGTGCATTCGATGCATTTAAATACATTAACATTGTAACACTTCATGAAAAATTGTGTTTACTTGGCCCTTTATGGGAAATACATAAGCTATAGTTAGTCAAAGTTTGAATTCAAAATTTTAAATTTGAAAGGGTCAAGTCCATGAGCACAAAAATGACCCAAGACATAAAAGGGAAATTGGAATGGGTAATATGTACATGGAAGTATGAACATGTATAGGTGTACTAAATTCTTGTATAATGTGTATGTATTGGGATGAATGAACATGTGGATAAGATAAGGTCCATAAGAGTATAGGAATGCATGTAATGGATAGGTAGGTGGTATAGGGCAAGGACCCCAACTTTGCACAAATTTTTTCCATTTACTAATATGTTAATCTATCAAGGTACTCTCCTCATAATGGACACAAAACTATATGAGAAATGACATGAATATGCAAATTTCATTGCTACACATATTTTTAACTATCATTTAAAAAAAATATATTAATTTAATTAAAAATATTTAATATAATATACTAATTAATTGTTATATAAATAAATATTTTATATACAAATTAATAATTAAATAATTATATTGACATATCTTTGTTGCAAGAATGATTTCGTTGTCATTGATGTCAACTATGGAATGAAGCTGTTGAGGATATTGAGAAACTTGTGGAGAAGAGGAAAATAGGTTGTGCATGTGTAGTTGAGACCTTGAGGAAGTGTTGAGTACATGGAGCTATTCTTTTGTTGCAGAGTCTGAAGATGAGTTGGAATGAAGTAATGAGCTGAGAAAATGTCTCTGGTACTTGGTTTCCAAGTGCTTTTGAGAAAATTTAATAAACAAAGTAAACTGTGTTGTGAAATAGCTCATAGTGCGCTTTGATATTGTGCTTCACGTTCTTTCTATGTTGATGCTATCCTTGTTCAGATCTTACATGTTATTCAAGGTTGTCAGAGGTTGCTATATTCAAAATTTTGGTTTCTGGATTGTTGTACAGTGCGAGATATTTTCACCAGTGTGTGAACTAGTTGTTCAATGATGTTTTCTATGGTTTGGGAGAAATGTATTTGCTCCGCGTTTCTCCGCTGTTTGACTTCAGATCATGCAGATTTGGCAAGTTTCTTATAATGCTTTTATCTTTTTGTATTCAAATTTTTACTTGATTTGGTGTAGTACAATGTGAGTTTCATTTATTAGTATACAAATAAGGGTTATCAGTTGTTCTGAATTGAAGTATTTGTTGATGTGAGCTTGGATGAAGTTTTTGATGAATATTAAGTAGTTCATGGATTATTTTGGATTGAGTTCAAGTGAATTATGTTGTCTAAAACTTTTGGCTTGATTTAAGGAAGCGTGTACTTAATGATCATGGTTTTTTGCACGGGTGTTGGCCGACCTTGTGTTTAACACTACATGTGAGGCTTGTGAAAGCGTTTTGAAGTGTGTTGGGATCTATTTGGGTCCTAAGGATTTATGTAGGTTACCTTTCATTCCTTTCCACCACGAGAATGTTTAGGTGCCGACCTATTTTGAATTTGAATGTTTAACAACTAGTGGCCAACATTGGAGAAAGCTTTTGAGGTAGAATTTGATTTAAATATGTATGGTGTTTATGCAAGAGGTAAATGAAAGAGTAAGAAGAAAAGATAGATGCAAGATTGATGCGAGTAATGTGTGTGATGCAAATTTGAGCAGAGCAGTGCGAATTTTATGTTAGGGTTCCTCAAGGCAGTGAGCTGAAGGCATCCAAATTCTTTCATGTGAGACTGCGAAAGTGTGCGAGTAATTGTGGTGGAATCCTTGTTGCATTAAGAAGTGCTTTCTTTGTGTAACATTCTTCTTCTATCTTCTTGTATTCTTTTTGTGGCAGTGAGCCCTGACAGTGAGCCTTTTAGACATTGTGTCCTATTTTGGCAGTGAGCCCCTTTATACCGGTTTTTCTATTACTTATATTGTGAGCTAATCCTCACTGTGGTTTTTCCCTCATTGGATTTTCCATGTAAATATGGTGTTCTCTTGTGCATGGTGTTGTGATCTCAATTTTTGTTATCTACATTTCATGTTTAATAAAACTAACAGAATAAGGGTTTAATGAATGCTTGTGGATTTGATTACTGTTGAGGGTTTTGAAGGTTTAATTTGCTACAACTGACTCGCCCTCCTCTCAGTTGTCTTCTTCATATCAAAAAATGGTATTAGAGCAAGAACCGCTTGAGGTAGATCTAGGATGGCGACAAGATTCTTTTGGAATATCCTAGATTCGATGACCCAGATTATGCATTTTGGAAGACAAAGATGGAAGGATATCTATCTACTCAGGGATATGAGATTGAGAAGGCTTATTAGAATACATATACTCCACCCCCGAATGGTCTGAGTACAAGTGCATAAATCAAGGCGCATGAGATCAATGCTAAGACAAGATTTATTATTATGAATAGTCTTTCAAATACTGTTCAAACTAGTTAAATTTTTGAGTTTGAAGATTGCTAAAGAAGTTTGTGATAAGTTAGAAAGAATTTATGAAGGATATCCGAAAGTAAAACAAGCAAAGTTGTATAACTTGAAGGCACAGTTTGAAATGATGCATATTTCTAAAGAGGAAACAATGAAACACTACATACAAAGAGTTGATGAATTGGTAAGTAATATGAGAGGCCTTGGTGCAACAGTTAAAGAATCTAAAGTGGTGAAGAAAGTTATCAGATCTCTTCTAGATTGTTACAATGAAAAGGTATATGCTATTGAGGAAATTGTTGATTTTGAAAATTATTCCAGAGATCAGTTGATTAGTACTCTGTTTGCATTTGAAATAATAAAAAAGGAGAAAGGTACAAAAGTAGAGACTGCTTTCAAGGCTAGTAAATCAGAGAAGGTTGAAGATTTAGGTGATGAAGATCTTGATGATTTGGAAGCTAACTTTTTGAGGAAGATGAAAAAGGGCACTGGTAAGTACAAAGGTAAATTACCCTTCAAATGTTTTAGTTGTGGTGAGATAGGTCATTATGCTTTTAGATGTCCAAAAAGAACTCTAAACAATAAGAACATGGAAAATAAAGGAAAGATGATAAGAAAGCTTACTATGTGAAAGAAGATGTTGGTATTTTTGATGATGAATCTAATTATGGAGATTTTGATGATAATAAATGTCTATTTTTGGCTATAAAGAAAGAATTTGGTTCTGCTAACCCTAAAATTTATGTAAAGTAAAGATTCTAGAGATGAAGGATAAGGTTGAAGGTACTTTGGTATCTTCTTTTCATGTCAAAGAGGATAAGAATTACTAGGTTGTTGATAGTGGCTGCTCTAATCATATGACCAAAGACAAAAGTAATTTTGTTAAACTTGAAAAGTATGATGGAGGATTAGTTAAATTTGGAGATGATTCAGGAGCTAAGATTTGTGGAATAGGTTCAATTAGTTTCAATGGCAAGCATAATATTGACAATGTTTATGATGTTAAGGGATTAAGACATAATATCTTGAGTGTCAAATAAATTTGTAGCAAAGGGTATAATCTTGTGTTTAAGGATGAAGCATGTGAGATCTAGAAAGGGTATGGAACTGTGATTGCTACTGGTAAGAGAACACATGGAAACATCTATTAACTTAATGGTGTTGATGGTCATTGATTTATGCCTCAGATTAATGATAGTTGGTTATGGCACTGGAGGATGTGTCACATGAATTTTGATAACTTGGCAAGAATTAGTTCAGTTCATGCTGTGAGAGATTTACCTAGAATCACAAAACCTATAAATGTTGTTTGTGAGAGTTGTCAATTTGGAAAACAAACAAGGAGTAGCTTTGAGGGAAAGAAACAATTTGCTACCAGACTGCTAGAATTAGTACATACAGATCTTTGTGGTCCTACAAGGGTGAGAAGTCTACAAGGTGACATGTATTTTATGCTTTTGATTGATGATTATTCTAGAATGACATGGATTGCTTTTCTCAAAGAGAAATCCGATGCATTAGATAAATTCAAGGAATTTAAAGCTATAGTTGAGAATGAGATGGATTTGAAAATAAAATGTTTGAGGTCTGAAAAAGGTGGTGAATTCACCTCTGATGAGTTTAACACGTTTTGTGAAGTTCATGGAATAAAGAGGCATTTGTCTGCCCTTAGAACTCCTTAGTAGAATGGAGTTGTTGAAAGGAAAAATAGAACTATTCAAGAAGCTGCAAGGACTATGATGAAAGAGGCAAATCTATCATGTCTACTGGAGAGAATCTATTCATACTACTATTTGCATACTTAATAGAGTTCAAGCTAAAGCTAACAACACAAAGACTCTTTATGAGATATGGTATGGAAGGATTCCTCCTATGAAGTACTTTAGAGTGTTTGGAAGCAAATGTTACATCAAAAGAGAAGAAGAAAACTTAGGAAAGTTTGATGCAAGTTCTAATGAAGGTATCTTCCTTGGATATTCTACTAGAAGCAAAGCTTAGAAATGTTACAAAAAAAGGTTGAGAAAGATAGTTGAAAGTGAAAATGTTAAGTTGATGAAAACTTGTAGAATTCTATTGTAGTAGATGGATATGTGTCAGATGGACCTGATTGTAGAGAAGTAGAAAAAAAACCTATGAAAAATAATGATGAGGGCTACACCACCCAAACCCACACAAGACACAACAATAGACACCAACACAAAATATGTGAGATAGAAAAAAATCACTTTCAATTATTTTCAAAAACTAAAATTATAGATTCAAAACTTACATGCTACAACCTCATGGGTTTGATTCATTACATCAAAATCAACTTTGAAAACAAAACATATTATTCAGAGCCATAATCTACACTAATGGAGCCACGTCTACAACCCCCACTTAACCCTTTTTATTTTACCCAATAACCGCCCAAGAATGTTCTAGAAAGTTCAACTTTCCCTTTTGTTTTGGCACCAAAAGTCTTGCCGATTGATTTCTTATCTAGGAATAAATTTTAATGAAATTCACTTTTTAGTGGGCCAATTTCGTGGGGCCATAACTTTCGATCAGGTGTCGGATTTTCTATTATAATATATCGTTGGAAAGCTCTCAAAGAGATCTACAATGTCGAACCCATCGAAGGTCAGTTCATCAAATTTTCAAGCTATTTCGAGGCCTTTAAGATTTTCTATTTGAATTTGAAGCTACATTGGAGAAATTTCTCGAGGCAAAAACTTCAATATCTCCCAAACTGTGCAGTGTATTGAGATGATTCTTTCGCGACTAGAATTTTTTTTCAGTTCTGCTCCTTGGGGTAAATTTTCAGGTCCATATGAGCCCGTTTAGGATGA
This sequence comes from Sequoiadendron giganteum, assembly GCA_007115665.2. Lineage (NCBI taxonomy): Eukaryota > Viridiplantae > Streptophyta > Pinopsida > Cupressales > Cupressaceae > Sequoiadendron > Sequoiadendron giganteum. Next base: position 311,571,632 of record CM021105.1, read on the forward strand.
CTTACTAAAAATAGTAAGTGACCATTTTTCACTTTTTCTAACTTTTGATTGTCTTACACCCCTTAAGTTCCATCATAGAACTCAAAACAACTAAAGAAATTAAGATTTTTTTTTTTTTTTGGGTGATGCAAGATTGCCCTACGCTGTTGGATGCTCCTGCATTAGAAACCTAGGGTAATTTGAAAAGTGACCCTGTCACTTCTTAGGAGTTAGAGGAAAGCCAAGACAGTTAACCTCAGCCTTAGATAACCATGACGAATCTTCAAGATGCCTTCCTCTCCAATTCACCAAGTACTCTGCATATTGCCTATTTCTTGTGCTTCTACCCACACGACTATTCAAAATTTCTTCTATCTCCCCCCTTTCTGAAGTAGGTGCTGGAATATTCCACCGTGCTTCTATTATTTCTTCATCAATACCTCCTTCATGATATTCTATTAAATCTAAAATGTTAAACACATGAGAAATATGAATTCCATCAGGCAACTCTACCTCATATGCATTTCTTGAATCATGCTTCTTCAAGATCTTGCATAGTCCAAAATTCTTCATCTTTAACTTGTTGTATGTACCAACTAGAAACCTTTCCTTTTGAAAATGAACCATGACTTCATCTGCTACCTGGAACTCCTTATACCTCCTTTTCTGATTTGCCTTAGCCTTATATTGTGAGTTCATCTTATTGATATGTTTCTTCACCTCTTCATGCAAATTCTTCAAGTGCTGAACAAAATTTTTAGCCTCAACACGACTCTTCTCCCCATTATCCATATTCATTAGTTCAAAAATAGTTCTTGGACTACTCCCATACCCAATCTGGAATGGTGATTTACCAGTGCTCCTGTTGACAAAATTGTTGTAAGCAAATTCTGCTTGCGATATAATCAAATCCCATCCCTTGGGCTTATCTCCTAAGCATCTTGGCAGGTTACCCAAAATCATATTCACCACCTCTATTAGTCCATTAGTCTTTGGATGGTGTGAACTTCAAATATGTCTTCAAAAATTTCCATAATGTCCTCTAGAAATAACCAACAAATTTGGTATCTCTGTCTGAAACTATACTCTTCAGTAGACCATGTAGTCTCACCACCTCTCTAAAAAACAACTCTGCAATATGAAAAACATCACTGGTCTTATGACATGGAATGAAATATGCCATCTTTAAAAATCTATCCACCACCACAAATATGGAATCATGCCCTCTTCATTTCCTTGGCAAGCCAAAAAAAAATCCATGCTAATATTCTCACTTGTTCCTTTCACCATCTGACATACTCTACAACTTTGTACAAAATTCTTCACATCATGTTGTAACTGTGGCCGATAATAATTCTCACTAACAAGAGCAATGGTCTTATCTCAACTGAAATTTCCAACCAATCCTCCACTATGCTTCTCCTTGATTAGATTCTCTTATAGAACTTCTTGGAATGCACAATTGACTTCCTCTAAACAACATCCCGTTTTGGATTAAGAAATCCGACCATCTTGTCCTATCCAATGTAACAGGTTCCAAACAAGCTAATCTGAAAACTTTAGCGAGTGTGCTTACTCAACGAAGTCTTCACTTAAAAAAATTTGAAACAATTACTTATCCAAATCTATGCCAAGATATTCAATTAATGATTCAAATCCACTATGCAAATTCAATTCATCAATCTACTGAGCTCACTGATTAGTGCCTTAGTTGAAATGTAGAATAGAGAAAAATAATCAACATCAAAAGTAAACCATAAGATCAGGGACACGTTTGATTACATAGCTCACCTCTTTGGGCTACGACTCTAGATCCGCTCAATAAGTGTGATCAATTTACCATTAATGTTGAACCTACAAAACTACTTACAACACCTGGTCTTCTGACTACATGTACACGCTGTTAGGAAGTATCAAAGCCCTACGAGAACTCCCTAAATCCACACTATACTAGTGCTTCCAACAATAACCAACAAATATAGACCTAGTTCTTACAACATTAATCGAATGCGAACTAGATACATAAGTACTTTGCCTCGATTACAAATCTGAATTCAACATGTCAGTATTAAGTCAAGTATCAAAAACACCTTGGTTATACCTGACACTAGATGTCCACATGCATAATTTCACCACAACCTCGCAAGAGAAGAAGTCTTCAAATTGGACTCTGATTGACGCTCCTTCAAGCATAGCCTTTTGTACGAAGTTTCGAGATTCCAAGCTTTGTCTCAGGTTGCACCGCAAAAATCTCGTCACCAGATCCTCAATGAATCCAATATGAGAACTTAAACTTCTGAATGAGAGAATTCGAATCCAAGAATGTGATGATCATGGAATGCCTCCTCGAACTCCTTTTTATACATGAAATTTTCCCATTTGGGCTAAAACCTCCAAAATCTGGAATTTTCCACCTTTAGGGAAAACCAAAACAATTCCCCCATTTTTAAATAACAATTAACAACCCTTTAAATAAACCATTTAAAATTATTGTTTATTGGGGCTATTTGGTTGGGGGTTGTTTCTGTTTTGTTATTTCAAACTTAAAAAATAACCATTTAAAGGTTATTTAGTTAGGCCTTGGGTCTAACTAATGGATATATAACACCTACGCCCCTTGTAAATTAAACTGCATCAACGGTGCATTGGTGGCCTTACTTTTTAATAAACGGTGGTCAGGGGTTCAACCCTTGCCACTGGATTTTAATAGAAAATTCAGGTGGTTTAGATAACAAAACCAACCCGCCTCCTATATCGGCTGAGGATGGAGGCGTTGGCGCAACGACCACCGTGGATTTCGGTGAGAGGTAGGTCAAGGGGTCGATCCCCAATAAAATTTTGTTACACCGTTCAATGGAGGAGACCACCAAAGAGGTTCCATGTGGCACCCGGTGATAGGGCCACATGGCACTCATTCATTCACTGAAGTCACCCAGTCAGCTTTCCAGTCAGCCATCCAGTAATCGAGACACATCACTCATCCGTGCCATGTCGTCGCCTCGTTAGTTCACCACATCACTGACATGCTAGAAGTACAGACTACCACATCAACCATTGAATCAACTATACAAACAAACACATGTCACGTAATGATTGGTCCACTTTTGTGTCTGTAGAGTACGAGCCCGCCATGTCAGCATGCTGACATCATCAACTGTACCATCAGGTCAACATGGTCAACTATGAAGTTTGACTTGTGATATCTTGAGCATACAAACTTCAATGAAATGAAGATCATTGGGTTTGTCTCATCGAGCTCTTTGATTTGAAGTTTTTTTTGACTGATTATGAGTTGGTCAAATTTTCCGCCTTTTGACGAGCCTCACACCCGGTTTGACCGAACTTTGACCGGCCATAACTCGAACGTATGAACTCATTTTTCACTCGTTCAAGTTGCATTGAGTCTAGTTTCCCAAGCACTTTGACATGGTGCTCATTTTGAGGAAATCCACAATAGTTCAATTTTTAGGGTTCTAAGATCCACCTAGATGACAAGCCTTCCAAGCTTTTGCAAAGTCTGGATCTTCAGGATACAAAATTTTGAGTTCATTGAACCCAATAAACTCTATGTTCATCTTTATCAACAAATTTTTCCATCTACTCAAGGCATCCACAACTCTGTTTGACCTTCCACTCCTGTGCTTCAAAATAAAAGTATAACTCTACAAAAACTCAACCCATTTTAAGTGCCTTTGATTTAAATTTCCTTGACTATTGAGATACTACAAATCCTGGTGATCAATATATAAAACAAATTCTTTTGGAAACAAATAATGTCTCCATTTCTTCAAAGACTGAATTATAGCATAAAACTCCTGATCATAGACTGAATATTTCTTCTTAGCATCATTCAAATTCTCATTAAAATAGTCAACATGCTTACCTTCTTGACTCAAAATAGCTTCTATGGTAGTTGCACTAGCATCACAATCTACTTGAAAGACCTTATTGAAATCTAGAAGTGCCAGAACAGGTTGCTTTGTGACTTTCTTCTTCAACATGTCAAAACTTTTGGCTGCTCCTGTAGTCCATTTAAACTCTTTTCTATCCCCTCTCATTGCTTCAGTTAGAGGTGCACAAATACTACTGGAATTATTAATAAACTTTCTATAAAAAATTCTAGACCATGAAATGATCTTACCTTTGTAACACTCCTCGGGTTAGGCCATTTAATTATAGCTCTCACCTTCTCTAGATCCATTTTAAGACCTTCTTTTGAGAAAACAAATCCTAGATATACCAACTCTCTCTTCACAAATGTACATTTCTTCAAATCAATCAACAACTTCTCCTCCCTTAGCTTCTTAAAAACTCTTTGGATATGCATCAAGTGCTCCTCCAATTTCTTAATGAAAATCAGAATATCATCCAAATAAATAATAACAATTTTTTCTAAAAATTCTTTCAATACCTCATTCATAAGCCGTATAAATGTTCTCGGTGCATTGGTTAGCCCAAAAGGCATGACTAACCACTCATACAAGACCTTGGTTTTGAAGTCTATCTTCCATTCATCTCCTTCTCTAATCCGGATTTGGTGATATCTGCTCTTCAAATCTATCTTCGTGAAGTACTCAACTCTACTCAAACAATCCATAATGTCATCCATTCTCGGCAAGGGAAATCTATACTTGATGATGATCTTGTTGATGGCTCTAGAATATGTACAAATCCACCATTCCCCATCCTTCTTTGGTGCTAGTACTGCAGGTACTGCACATGGATTCAAACTCTCCTTGATCAATCCCTTTCGTAACAACTCTTCCACTTGTCTGTTCAAATCCTCACTCTTTGCTGGAGTCATACGATGAGTTGCCTTATTTGGAAAACTAGTTCTAGGAATTGGGCCCATCTGATGACTAATATTTATTACTGGAGGCAAACCTTTAGGTAGGTTATCATAAATAATAGCTTGAAACACATTCAATAAATCTGAAACCTCTACCGGTACCTCCTTAGTATCTTATTTATCAACTCTAGGGATCAAAGCAAAACACATATGCTCATGCCTCATACCTTCTAGGAACTTTCTTCCATCAACCAAATAAATTCTTGCATTACTGCATACCTTTTCCCCTGCTTCTTTCAATGGCTTCAACTTATGAAAAACCCCATCCTTTGTCAAAGAATAGGTGTTGGCATGTCCATCATGTACTGCTCACCGATCAAACTTCCAAGGTCTACTAACAACATATGACATACATCCATAGGCATAATATCACACAATACCTCATCATGGTAATTTCCAATCTTGAACTTTATTTGACATTGTTCATTTACCGAAGCTTTATGGTCCTTCTGCAACCAAACAATCCGGTATGGATTCAAATGCCTTCTTCTCTCCAACCACAACTTACTAACCATCTCTTTTGAAACAAGGTTATTAGTACTACCTCCATCAATAATAACATTGCAAACTTTACCTTCACACTTAATTTGGTGCAAAATAAATTCTTCCTTTGAGTTGGTTCTTCCTCCTCATTCAACAAGGCTCTTCTAGTAACAAAAACTTCTCTTTCTGCATCCTCAGAATGTAAAGACTCAAAATCTTCATCTACATGTGAAACTCATGCATTACCCTCAGGTATTCTATTTTTCCTTCCTTGATGTTGATGAAACTCATAGGCTCTATGTCATCCACATTGGAAATAGGTTCCACGAAAACCTCCTCTTCCCGGTCCTCGTCCAAATCTTCCTCTTTCTCTTTGGTCTCCATTATTCTGATCACGAGGATGATAGGTGTTATCTCCTTTCTAGTTCTAGCTACTACTAGATCCTTCACCCTTCTTTTGATCTTCATTTCAACCTCCATATGACCATCCATTAGTCTTTCCACCATGACCCCCACCTCTTTGCTTACTTTCAATTATTCAATTCAACTTTTCTTCTACCTTCAAAGCAAACCGATATGCATCTTCAATGGTAGACATTTTTACCAGAACCAACTCTTCTTGAACACTCGACTTAAACCCATTTATGTAACAGACAAATTTCTCCTTATTGGCTTTAGAATGACCTGTTCTGATCAAGACACAGTAGAATTCTTCTGTATACTCCTTGATGGATTTTCCCACTTGTTTCAACCCTTGCATCTTCTTCAACAAATCTAGCTCATAGTCCATAGGAATGAACTGTCTTTTTAATTTGTCCACCATTTGGTCCCATCTAGTTATTTTCTCTTTTCCTCTTCGATTTCTTTCTAGTTGTACCTCTTTCCACCAAATATTTGCATGACCTTTGAGATTTTTCTTTGCAAATTTGACCCTCTCAGGATCTTCCACCTCCTCATACTCAAAGTATTCCTTCATATCGTTGATCCAATCAATCAACTCTTTTGGGTTAAGATTTCCAAAAAATGTAGAAACATCAATCTTTGGACTTTTCCCAATTTTAGAGATGACCTTAAATAATCTGACTTTCTCTAGATATTTTGCTTCTTTTTCTTCTTCGAACTGTTCTTCATTTTTAGCTTCATCTTCACTTTCATCTCCTCTTCTTGGCTCAAACCCTCGATGAAACTCCTCTTGCAATGCTTGAACTTGTCTTTGCAGGGCTCTAAAACTCTCTTTTGGTACAATAATATTTCTTCCACCACTATAATTTCTTCGTGGAGGAATTCTAATCACTTTTTGTAGAAACCCACAACCACAAGTCCTGGTGCAAACTGCCTCATGTTCGATGATCTGTTTACACACTCAGGAAAACTTGATTTTATACCACTTAATGAGGGCTAGACCGCCCAAAACCCACACAAGACACAACAATAGACACCAACATAGAAGATACGAGACAAAAAAAAATCACTTTCAATTATTTTTAGAAAATGAAATTATAGATTCAAACCTTACATGCTACAACCTCATGAGCTTGATTCATTACATCAAAATCAACTTTGAAAATAAAATATATTATTCAGAGCCCCAATCTGCACTAATGGAGCCATGCATACAACCCCCACTTAACCCTTTTTATTTTACCCAATAACTACCCAAGAATGTTCTAGAAAGTTCAACTTTCCCTTTTGTTTTGGTGCCAAAAGTCTTGCCAATTGATTTCTTGTCTAGGAAGAAATTTTAATGAAATTCACTTTTTAGTGGGCCAACTTCGCGGGGGTATAAATTTTGGTCTCGGTGTTGGATTTTCTATTATAACATATCGTTGGAAAGCTCTCAAAGTGATCTACAACATTGAATGCATTTGCGGCCGGTTCATCACATTTTCAAGCTATTTTGGTGCCTCTAAGATTTTCTATTTGAATTTGAAGGTGTATTGGAGAAATTTCTTGGTATGGAAACTTCAATCTCCCAAATCGTGTAGGGTATTGAGATGATTCTTTCGCGACCGAATTTTTTTTTTAGTTCTACTCCTTGGGGTAAAATTTCAAGTCCATAGGAGCCCATTTAGGCTGACTTACTAACATGGTAAGCAACCATTTTTCACCTTTTTTGACTTCTTACTGTCTTACACCCCTTAAGTGCCATCATGGAACTCAAAACAACTAAAGAAATTAAGATTTTTTTTTTTGGGTGATGTAAGATTGCCCTTCACCATTGGATGCTCCTACATTAAAGAAGTGCAAAATGAAGAGGAAGAAGCTGTAGAGAAGACCCATAAAATTCCTATGTATGTTCAAAATAATCATTTTGAAGATCAGATCATTGGAGATAAGAGGAAAGGTGTATTGACAAGAAGCAAAGCTATTGAAGTTGAGGTAAATTTATGTTTACCTTCTAAATTTGAACCTAAATTAGTGAGTGAAGCATGTAAGGATGAGCATTGGATGAAAGCAATATAAGAACTTATGCCGATAAAGAAAAATCAGACTTGGTAATTGGTCCCTAGGCTGGAAAACAAAAACACAATTGTAACTAAATTGGTATTTAGGAACAAACTAAATGAGAATGGAGAAGTAGTAATAAACAAGGCAAGACTTTTGTGTAAAGGTTACTCACAAGTAGAAGGTATATATTTTGAGGAAAATTTTGCTCCTGTGGCTAGAATGGAAGCTATTGGAATGCTCCTGGAATTTGCAACACATAAATATTTTAAGGTCTATCAGATGGATGTGAAGTCTGCTTTTCTAAATGGAGAATTGGAAGAAGAGGTTTACATGGAACAACCAAAAGGTTTTTAGTTGTTAGATCAACTGGATATGGTGTGTATGTTGAAGAAGGATCTATATGGCTTGAAGAAATTTCCTAGAGCTTGGTATGCAAGATTGGACAGGTACTTGATACAACAAGGATTTAGTAAGGGCTCCAAAGATAATAATCTTTACTTTAAAATTGAGGAAGATAAAATATTGATAGTTGTTGTATATGTGGATGATATTGTCTTTGGTGGAAATGAGGCTATGTGTAAGAAATTTACAGAAGATATGTAGAACTTGAATTTGAGATGTCAATGTTTGGGGAGATGAATTTCTTTCTTGGGCTACAGATCAATCAAACAGATAAAGAGATTTTCATTTCATAGTCTAAGTATGTCAAAGGGATATTGAATAAGTTTGGAATGGATGACTCCAAACCGATATGTACTCTTATGGTGATTAGTTGTAAATTAAGAAAAGATGATGATTCACCTAAGGTTGATAAAAGAAAGTATAGATCTATGATTGGTGGACTGTTGTATTTGAATACTACTAGACTAGATATCATGCATGTAGTTTTTATTGTGGCTAGATTTCAAGAAGATCCTAAAGAAACACATGTTATAATAGTAAAGAGGATATTCAGATATTTAAGAGGCACACTAGATTATGGGATGTGGAATCCTAAGGATACCGATTTCACATTGAATGCTTATACAAATGCATATTGGGTTGGTTGTGTTGATGACATGAAAAGTACAAGTGGTGGTGCATTCTTTCTTGGAAGTAGATTGGTATCTTGGATGAGTAAGAAACATGATTCGATTTCTTTTTCCACTGCAAAAGCTGAGTATATTGTAGCAACATCATGTAGTACACTGGTATTATGGATGGGATAGACATTGAAGGATATCATAATTGTATATTACAAACCTATATCTATCTTCTGTGATAATACAAGTGCAATTAAAATTTCAAAGAATCTAGTGATGCATTCAAGGACAAATCATATATCTATTAGGTATCACTTTTTGAGAGAGAAGGTTATGGATTATGAAGTGAAGCTTGAGTATGTTCCTACAAAGGATTAGATTGATGATATATTTACTAAGGCTATTCCTAAGGATACTTTTGAGTATCTTCGGGAGAAGTTGGGGGTTATTTCCCCTCCTTTCTTGAACTAGATGCATATGGAGATGCATCGGTCAAGTGGATCTATGGATCTATCTCTTTTCTAGATTGATGTTGGTGGATACTATGTGGTAATTAATATGGAGGAAATAGTGGAGTAAATACAACACACACATCAATGAAACATCTTACATAAAAGGAATTGAAATAACAAACTAAGCTGCTATGACTATCATCTCAAATCATCTCATTACTCTCTAATCTTAATGACCTTCAAATTCATGCTCTCAGATTTGTATGTTGCACATGAATTCACAAGATGAAAACCTAAGAAACGAGAAGATTTGTGAAATGAAAAGCTACATGCCTACATTAATATATTTTTGGTATTTTTGATATGAAAGCTAAATGAAATATGAGATTGCTGCTATTTAAATGATGTTAAGATTATTGCTATTGGATATAATGCAAATCTAAATGCAATTCTATGATGAAAATTGATGCAATACTAAAATTGTACAAAGTAAAGTTGCCATGATAACAATACTAAATTCTATGCAACTCTAAAATGCTCTCAATTGCTAAGGTTATTTCAGCAACATAAGTTTATGATGAAATCCTTGTTGAAAAGCTATAGAATGATTTCCTATTTATAGATTTTTACAAGCCTTGAGTGAGGTGGAAAATATGGACGGTCAAGATTGTGATCCTGAGAGATCAATGGTGGAGCACAAAGAAGTTGGAGGAAATCATGGAGGCTGCTCCATTTGGAAGGGAAAATCATCCAAGTGTCAAAGAGCATCAATTAGAAAGAGGATCCATGTGTCTCCAAGGAAGTTAGGAGGTTGGATGAATATTCCTAATTTGAAAATTAGAAATAAATGAAATTGATAGGGTAGGGTTGGATGGAACAATCACTGTTCCATGCTTTGAGTCTTCCTTGGAAGATCCTTGTGGTGTCACACTCCACCACCTTAACCTATAGGTCCTAAGGCTTGATTAGGTACCCCTGGTTCTTCTGGCCAACCCCACTATCATCACAATTCCAATCTACCAAGTCACCCTTGGTGCAGTGCTTCTATTCTTCCCTCAACCCTTAATCTTCCCTAAAGGCTAATTACTCCCAAATTCTCAATTTGTTCTTTGCAGGGGTGTAGAGATGTTTCTACTAGCTTCACACCATCCTCCTAGGGTTCTTGTAAGTTCACCAAACTCCATTCTTCCATCGCTTTCACCAAACCCTCATCTAGGGTTAAAAAGGCTACTAGCCCAAGAGCCCCAATTAGGCCTCCAACTCCGAGAAAATAGGCTTATGTTACTAAGTTCCCCACAAAGTAACCATTCTTTCTTTCAGGTTCTTGATACCTATACCCTCCTCTCAAAGATTTTCGGTGCCTTAGGTCTCCACTGTCCGTACAGTGCCTCAAACTGGAAGTGTGCAAAAACCTAGGTCATTTTGTGTCTTTTCCCTGTCTTCTTGTAGACTGTTAAGGTTTCCTCTCACCAAATGAACTGATGGAGACTCCTCAATGTTCCCATAGCTTAATAGCCATCACTCCATTCCTTTCCAATAGGAAACTTGCTTTGAATGGACACCCCTGCACTTAATAGTGCTTTGCACTTAATGTCTCTCCTAGCCGGTCACTGTCAAGCTCACTTACGAGAAGACTTTCTCCATGCCTCCTGGACTCCTAACCACTCTGAGACCTACTATATTTACAACCATGGAGTTTAGCCTCATTCCCCAAAATCCCATACACCGGGTATAGTGGGAAAGAGAACTAAATCTCCATTCTTGATAGGTTGCCAGTCAGATCAGCAATTCAAAAGAAACAAAACAACTACCAAAACACACCTGCAAATTGAACACATGCCTAAATACTACCACACAAGCTTAGAGAATAGTCCAAACCACAATATACAACATATTACAGAGCCATGATCGCTCCTGACCACTGAAATTAAAGCATAACACATAAATTTAGTCAATTCTTCTCACTGTCCACACTAGCATTCATGAATTTCCAAATTACAAAAAGCTTCTAACCTCTCACACAGGTCAAAGCATTCCGTATATAGGTCAGAAAAGTAGTTAAATTTCCCCTTGGTCGGACATGTTGGTTACAAAGTGGCAAAGGTGCCAAAATGTACCATTTTGCCACTTTTGCCTATTCAAAGAAAACTAGGAAGAGTGAGTTTCCAAACTCATTAAACCTTTCCCTTCCTTAACCTACTGATCGCTCCTGATCACTACTGATCAGTAGTGATCACTACTTATTCCTAATCTTCTAACTCCATTGCAATGGTCAACATGACCTTCATAACTTCAAAGAACAAAATTGCATCCTAGACTAATGCCTAGTGTCTCCTAGGTGCTCCTGCACCAGAAATCATGTGGCATGTGATGATGTGGAGGGTGATTTGAAGGAAGTTAGGAAATTATGGAGAAATGTGACAAATTTGAATTGAAAATTCAAATTTAATGAGGAAGGGGAATAATCAAATAACAAATTATTTAAATTTATGTATTCAATTAAATCAAGAGGGAATGTGATTTTCAGAATAGAATAATTAAAGCAGTGAAATATACAAATAAATTTATCAATTTATTTATTTAAGTAGAGGAATTAAGATTAATTAATTAAATAACTAGTATTTAATTAATTTGTGCTCTAGACCATTTTTATGTGTATACAACTACCTCTTAGGGGGAGTAGGTAGAGTCATGTGTTGTCATTGAGTTATTGATTTAGTCGGGTGTACTCCTAAGGGGGAGTATTCAGAGCAGGTATTTTTGGTTCAGTGTCAAAGAGGGAGAATATTGAAAAATATTTTATCATTTTCCATTCATTTCAAAGGGAGAGAGAGAATCATGTGAAAAAGAACTTATCTACTAAACAAATATAGATAATCATGTAAGGTATCAAGAGAGAGTGTTCAAAGCTATTGTGTGGTCTTTGGTGGTTTTTCACATCTTGTGTTGCCATCAATGACAAAGGGGGAGATTGTTGCAAGAATGATGGTGTTGTAATTGATGTCAAGAGGAAGTCTACTGATTGGTTTTGTCATTGATGTCAACTATGGAATGAAGATGTTGAGGATATTGAGAAAATTGTGGAGAAGAGGAAAATAGGTTGTGCATGTGTAGTTGAGACCTTGAGGAAATGTTGTGAGTACATGGAGCTATTATTTTGTTGCAGAGTCTGAAGATGAGTTGGAATAAAGTAATGAAATGAGAAGATGTCTCTGGTACTTGGTTTCCAAGTGCTTTTGAGAAAATTTAATAAACAAAGTAAACTGTGATGTGTAAGAGTTCAAAGTGTGCTATGGTATTATGCTCCGCATTCTTTCTGTGTTGATTCTATTCCTATGCAAATATTACAGGTTATTCAAGGTTGTCAGAGGTTGCTATATTCAAAATTTGGGTTTCTAGATCATTGTATAGTGCGAGATATTTTCACCAATGTGTGAACTAGTTGTTTAGTGATCTTTTATGTGGTCTAGGAGAAATGTATTTTCTCTGTATTTCTCCATTGTTTGACTTTAGGTCGTGTAGATTTGGGAAGTTTCTTATAATGCTTTTATCTTTCTGTATTCAAATTTTTACTTGTTTTGTTGTAGTACAATGTGAGTTTCATTTATCAATATGCAAATAAAGGTTATCAGTTGTTCTGAATTGAAGTATTTGTTGATGCGAGATTGGATGAAGTTTTTGATGAATATTAAATAGTTTGTGGATTATTTTGGATTGATTTCAAGTGAATTATGTTGTCTAAAACTTTCAGCTTGATTTAAGGAAGCATGTACTTAATGATCATGGTGTTTTGCATGGGTGTTGACTGAACTTATGTTTAACACTACATATGAGGCTTGTGAAAGTGTGTTGGGATATATTTGGGTCCTAACTAAGAATTTATGTAGGTCACCTTTCATTCCTTTCCATTGCGGGAATTTTTAGGTGTTGACCTATTTTGAATTTGAATGTATAATGACTAGTGGCCAACATTGGAGAAATATTTTGAGGCAGAACTTATATAAATATGTATGGTGTTGATGGAAGATGTGAACATAAGAGTAATAAGAAAGATAGATGCGAGATTGATGTGAGTAATGTGTGTGATGCAAATTTGAGTAGACCAGTACAAATTTCATGTTTGGGTTCCTGAAGGCAGTGAGCTAAAGGCATCCAAAATATTTCATGTGAGACTACGAAAGTGTGCAAGCAATTATGGTGGTCTCCTTGTTGCATTGAGAAGTGTTTTCTCTATGTAACATTCTTCTTCTATCTTCTTGTATTATTTCTATGGCATTGAGCCCTAGATGTGAACCTTTTGGACATTGTGTCCTATTCTGGTAGTGGGCCCCTTTGTATCAATTTTTCTATTACTTATATTGTGAGCTAATCCTCATCGTGGTTTTTCCCTCATTGGGTTTTCCACATAAATCTGGCGTTCTCTTGTGCACAGTGTTGTGATTTCATTTTTAATCAAACTAACAGAATAAGGGTTTAATTAATTCGTGTGGATCTGATTACTGTTGAGGGTTTTGAAAGTTTAATTTTCTACAACTGATTCAACCCCCCCTCTCAGTTGTCTTTCCCATTTCAACAATCTTGACATCTTTTAGACAGATACATTTTAGATATCTATACTTGTAATCAACAACTATAACAATCATATTGTGATTAGAATGAACAAGACTATTCACAAGACAATTAGTGAAATAGTTACATTTTCTACAAAATAAAAATACTATATATTTTTTGTATTAAAGATTGTACATAAATAGGAATTACAAAAACCATCAGAAGCTATAGATTTGACTGTTAGCAAACCACATAAGGGATCATCAAAATACTATGTTTATGGATCAACACATTTGCATCTTCTTAGTTGTCATATTACAAGCTTACATATATATTATGCTGACTTTGTATTGATATATGAACGTATCAAAGATATGGGCATAAATAGTCACAAAACTAATACAAGATAATTTAAAAGGTGAAGATTCTACCAAAAATCTGTTAAGAAGTTCTTGCTTTCAACATATGAGTCATTTTCATCCCATATTAGTTCAATGGCTGAGATGTCTTCATTAGATCTAACCACCTCAATAGTGAAGTCCTCCTAATTATTTACATGAAATCTCAGCCCTTTTTTGGAAATTAAGATCTTTCTCCAATGTCTCAGCTAGGTATTTCTTGTTGTATTTATTTTGAAATTCTAAGTAACTTTTCATATAAGGAATATTGTCTGATTTATTGAAAGGACAATTCCTTCCATACTTTACTTCTATCTTTTTGATATCTACAATTCCTTGCTCGAGCAACTTCAAAAATGATTTTTTTGAAATATCCATTGTGATTGTGACCTGAACAAAATAATGTAAAACACGAGTCTTCTTAAAGAATCAGTAAGTACTCTCCTAGTACTCTTGAAAATATCCTCATTTATAGCCTTCCAAATTACCCATAAAATATTATATGATAAAAAAGCCAAAAAATTATAAGAATGAATTAATCCTTCTACAACACCAAATAAAATTTCCTGCCAATTAATTTTACCTTTATCTTCACATCCCACAATATTAGATAAAAAAATATTCCACCTCTTTTACAAACAAAAAATCAAAGAAAATGTGTTTGATACTTTTAGGTTTTTTACAAATTGGACCAATATTCAATAAAGAAGAAGACAATGCAAATTCAAGTTTTTGCAGTATGATAAACCACTTAAAGCAAACAATCTTTGGCTGTAACAAATTGGAACATAGAAAAAGGTGTGTGTGATCCAAAATGGAATGACTAAATGGATGTATGCACCTACACTTTCTCTATTTTGATTAGGAAAAGAGATCCCCAAAGGTAGAATTGAATTTCAACCCTTAGGTGAGTCAACCCTATTGGAAGATTTGTTGTTTTCCTTATGACAAAAAATGGTAAAATATGACTGAAATGCACTTTTGGGAGATGAAAATAAAATGATTAATGAACTCAATTATGTAAATTAAAACTTGAAATACAAAGTTAAATGATAGCACAAACAAAAACAACAATTTGTAGGAAGATCTAGGAAGTGCATAACATGAAAAACTTACCCAAAAAAGTGGGTTCTAAGTGTCCTACACAAACTCATTCGCCCAAGGGAGAAAGGGTCTTTATATAGGGATTTTCCTTAGCTTCAGAGGTCGTCTGGAGGTGCATCTGAGATGCTGTTTCCCCTAGGTTTCACTACTAGAAATTCATAAATAAATTCGAGATATGAGTTTTTACATCTTGACAACTTTCACAACTTTGCAAAATTGCTCTTTTGATCAATCTTCAACCCTTCACCTATAAATCTGCACATACAAAGAGAGGGAACAATTTTTTGTTTTTGGTGAATAGGGGTTTTCCTTGGTCAAACCTGGTTTGGTAATTAAAACCTTGTGTAAGGGCAAAATATGGAATGGATTATAAACAATGAATTCAATGAAAGAAATAAAAAAAATAAATGATAAACCCACTTACCAATGAAATGCAATTGTCAAAAGCTATGAATTCACAAAAAAAGTTAGATGATCAAATCAAACATAAATGAATTCAAAACCAAAACAACCTTACCATTCCATTGTTTGAGTAGCCTTAGTTGAAAAGTATGTGGGATTTCTTCAACTCAAAGCCTCCATGATAGTTTGAAAAAAGATTCAATATGTGATGACCTAGATGCTATGATAAATAATTCTCAATTGCTCATGAATCAATAGAACATGGATTTTATAAGGTCCCTCTCTTTATATCAGTGGCATAGCCTTTTATTCTAAACTTATACTACATTGTTGTGTGGATTAAGGGTGCATCATTTAGATGATACAAATACCCAACTATGTTTGAGTGCCACTGTAATTTTAGTCATTTGATTCTAAGAAAAAATTAGTTAAATTCTTATGTGAATGCTTCTATTAAGGTATGTGACTAAATATACATGGATAGATACTATAGTTTTTCATGCTATACTGTGTTGCTAAGGTTACCTAGTAATAAAGATCCTTTCTTATCATTTGACTCGTGTTGATTTTGAATGTTTCCTATGGTATTCACTTGAGGTTCCTCATATCAAGTATTATGACTAAAGTCACTAAAGAAGCCTTAGAGGTTTTAGTAAATATAGCAAGCGCAGATTCGATCCCTATGGTACTGCTTAACTAAGGGAGATTAAAATAGTAAGGATAGATGAAGTCTTAGAGCCTTCTCTGCTTTTGGGTTGTGCCTTATCATGGAATTATGATATGATATTAGATTAGAACATCATACCATACTGATAGTTGGGAGATGCTAATAAAGAGTTAATCTGATAAGGATAACTAAACCCAAATATAGTTGGATTAGTTTGTTGATAATATGATTTTCATTGTTGTCACAAGGGCATCTTATGGATTTTAGAGGAGAGGCTGTTGGAAATGAGTTGTTTGTGGTAAAAAAAGGCACCTCATTGAGGTCAGTAGGAGATCTGAGTGATATTAGATGAAAAGCTATTGTTTGAGGCCAAAAAGGAATTCATAAGGTTGTTAGGAAGAAGGATTCATTGGCCTTAGGGTGCCATTACAACAAGCCTTTGAGAGTTCCAAAAGTTTGGACTTCGGACCTCAGGCTTACATGTATTGTTTGCTAAAGAGGAAAGAGTTAGTCATTTTTCAGCTAAGTTCAATCAGGCTTCGAACTTCAGGCTTGAGGCTTACTCTCTGCTGAAAGGTATCAGAATTTGAGCTTCAATCATACCTTATACCAAATGCCTCAAAGTATGAAGAAGGTTTGAATTAATTCTAAAATGGCTAGGGACAACGAGGTTAGGTTTCCTATTGGGCATCAGAGATCGGCCCTAAGGCTTATGCCTTAACATAATTTTAATTACAAAGTAAGTTGGAGTGAAGTTTGAAAGGGTTTCAGACATCGAGCTTCGGCCATGCCTCATACTGAATCCCTCAAGAAAAGGAAGGAAGAGTGTGCTAAGTCCAAAAAGGTTTCAGACATAGGACTTCAACAATGAGGCTTACGCCTTGAATTAACAAAAAAATTTCTAAGTGATGAAAGAGGTATGTAGGAACCCCAACCCCCAAAAAAGTTTCGGCATCGCGGGTCGACCTTGTGGGTTATGCCTTAATGGTTTGGCAAGGAAAATAGTTAGTATGAAGAAATCCTGAAGGCCGACACTTGAAAGGGTTAGAGTTTGTGAGTGAAGTGTTTGGGTGTTGTAGTTTGGTAAGAAGGCTTATGCCTTATCGAAAGGAAGGTAAGGGTAAGGGGTAAGACTGATGGCTAGACCCCGATAGGTGTAAAGAGCATCAAACATGTGTGTTCAAAATTTCTTGTTAAGCTTGACTATGCACTTCAAGGATGAGGGAAGAAGAATTAGCGACCTTCAAAAACTTAAAGCACTATTCAGAGTCTCACACTTTGGTGTTTTGAAGGTCAGAGTGTTGGTTTGTGATGGCGTAAAGGAGGGAAAATGGTAATGGGTAAGGCCGATGGTTGAACCCTGATAGTTGAGAAGAGCTTCAAACATGTGTGTTTGAGCCTGCTTGATAAGTTCTACTTTGCACTTCGAGAATAAGGTAAGGGGGAGTAGCAATCCCCAACCTTTGTCAATTGAAAAAATTGTTTGGAGTTTCATGATTGAGTGTTCCAAAGGTAAGAGTGTGGGCTTGCGATGGTGCACAAGAAGCAAGGTAAATGGTAAGGTCGGTGGCCAAACTCCGAAGGGTACAAAGAGGATCAAACATCATGGTTCGGTCTTCTTTCTTGAGGCATTCAAAGAATTATGGTCATAAGGTAGAAGGTAGAGTGTAAGGTCGAAGGCCGAACTCTGATAGGTTTAAGGAGATTTTGAGTTAGGTGTCGGGTTTTCTTCTAAATTCTTTCTATGCACACCGAGCATGAGGTAGGGAGGATACCCAACACCCAAACCTTGAAGGTTGATAAGCTTAAGGTCGAAAAAAGGAGTAATCTCACCTTCCTGCATATTCTTGCATTGACCTGGGTTGACTAATGTGGGGATGTAGGTGAGAAACACGTGGCAAGCAACGATTGAGAAATTGATTCACATCGTTGTTGTGAATCATTCTGTTAGGGTGACGTGAGCATAAAGGTAGGATTGATGACATAGTTTAAGGTAAAGGTCTACAACCAAAATTAAAATAGGTCAAATCAGATGGTGGAGTTTTAAAACAAGGAAGGAAATCGAGATTTGCTTGATCATGGCATGAATTTCAAGATTGATGGTTTGCATTCAAAAGGAAGATTGTGTCAACGGTTGGATGAATGGAGCTTGGGCACATGAATCAATATATAAGCTCCAAGTGAAATTCTTATGTAAGCTCCAGGTGACATTCTTGTGTAGGAATGAAGGTAATAGATGCCAACATTAATGCGAAGGTCAGTAGGTAAGCTGAGGGAGATTGAGAAAATAGGGGATGGAATTAAATGCAAAATAAAACCCTAGATTGTGTTATGCTAGGAATGGTAGGGGAAATGAAATTCATTAGAAGCACATGCCTCGAGGAGGGGAGAATCCTGTAGAGGAAGAAAAGAGGTATGGCCAAGAAGGTTACTTCTCTCCAAGTGGTGAAGGTTGGGGAGAAAGAAGGATGTTGTGATTTCAAGTTCATATCATGAGGGAGGTCATTTTTTGGGTCTCCCATGGAGGAAAAAGAATTGTGGAGCCAAATAAAAGGCTCTTGACTATTGGCAACACAAGGGAAGATAATTGAGAGGGGGGGTGAATCAGTTGCCACATAATTTCAAACTTATTAAATTTATTAACACCTATTCTTAGATCTGATTAATAACCGTGAAAGCATAAATCAACAACACATCAAAAACACACATAACACCAAGATTTTTACGTGGAACCCTGTTAGGGGAAAAACCATGGTGGAGGTCAGTCCACAAGTTTATACCCCGTTAAAAATATAAGACAAATAAATGGGGAATGCACATGCATTCAGGCACACTTCCTAGAGCTCATTGCTCAAATACAAATGAAGACTCACTGTCTTATAGAAACATTCAGATTACAACCATCTAGATTTTGAACTGAGAGAATAACATCTTCCAATGCCTGATTACAGTTCCAGTTAAGCCCATGAATACTTCTTTACTCTTCTTCACTCATCTTCACTCTTCTTCACACTTTGCTCTGCGTTCAAAATATTTAGAACATTATTCACACACACTCCTTCTTCACACCCTCTCAAAAGAAGAAACAATTGCTTATATATATCTGCAAAAAAGAATTACATCACTACATGTTGGCTTCAACAAAATAATAAGATGAATACAAATTGTCAACCCAAAACAATAAAGATTATTAATGTGAATCCACCAAGGTCATCCACAACATAGTAGAGACCCCAAACAATATCCTCAAATACTAAACACCTTCAAAAATTATTCCTCAAAGATCCACAACATGCTTCAATCACCTTGTCGGTCGTGAACATGAAAAAACATGAACACGCAAGAAAAAATTACCAATCATGAGCACACCAATCAATGCAGACATGCAACATAGATAGAGAATGATCTAGAAATGTCCATGAACACCACAAGAAAATTCACAACAACTTAGATTACCAGAATCACATTATCTTCTTCCAGGAACACCAGCTATAGTAATAGAATAACTGTCGAAACACAAAAAATCATAAATTTCTCAAATCTTCATGCGAACCTCTGAAAAATTTTGATGGATGAACTAGATACACCTGAAAAAAAATCCTTTAATCCACAACTTCTCACCATTTATATACTAAACTTTCCATCATACTGATCTTCACTGCTACATAGACAACTCACAACATATTTTATTATAATTTTCTCAATATCCTCGACATATATAGTCTTAAAGACATTAATGCTAATAGTGTTGACATCAATGACAACCAAATATCATCAACACAACCACAACATCCAACACAGACACCATCTCAGGCCTTGGATAATACTTACGTAGGTTTGGGGATCTATCTTTACTTGGTTTTCAATAGACCCATGTGGTATTATTGTATGAGTAGATGCATTTGCGTGTTGGACCCCATTGTGCATATTGGGGTGTTGGCTATGCATTTAATGTATTTTTGTTAGAATGAGTAATATCTAAGAGTTTTCTGTGTATTTCCAGATTGGGTCTTGAGTGTTTTAGTTTGTGTTTGGAACCTTGGCTTCCATCGACCATTTCATTGGTCTCAAGCTAAAACCTTTGTTCATATGCCACTACATGGCGATTTTAATGCTACCTTAAATGAATTGAACTTGGGTTTTATGTAATTATTGGTCTTGAAACAACAATAACATTAATTTATATATGTTTTGATACATAATAACTAATAATAATAATGGGGGTTAGAATGTTTTGTTCAACAAAATTTGAGTGCCGCACTCATGGCACTGTTTGACAGTTGTTTAGATAAATCATGTCTTAAAATACCATTTCATATTATCTAAATAGAAGACCCCATTTCATCATCATGGGGATAAAATATTCCTTGCTCGAGGGTTTGGCTAGAGCTCACGAAGGTTCACGATGCCAATATGGTTGGGAGGAGAGCAAGTTAGATTCTTTGAGTTATCTTATTGCTATAAATTACCTTGTGGTCGGAGGTGGCCATCAAACTTTTCACTTAAGCAGAATTGAAACCATGAAGTGAAGTAGATATTAAGTACAAACATTAAATTTTCACGTAAGCATGACGTGTCTTGTTTATGAATAAAAAGTCCTTTAAAACTGTGTCTATTCATATTGAGGTTTCAAACCTTTGGCTTCACCTAAGTGGGTGGCAGCCGACGGTGGAACTATCTAGGGTAAGAAGACCCTTTGAAAGGGTTGTGTATCCACTCTTATATTCTATAATTAAAGGATTAAAGGCATAAGATGAATTTTTTGTAGAGTGATCTTTTAACCTAAGGGTTATACTCATTGTGTTAGTCAATCAAGTGTATGAAGGTTTGAATTTCCTAGAAATATTCAGTATGTGGATTGTTTCGTCAAAATTTCAACCCTTAATCTTATGAATGTCATATGGTGACCTCTGTATGGTTGGATTTAAAACCAAAACTTCAATTATATTATCTATTCAAGATATATTTTGGTTACCTTCATCCTAGACCAAATTCTTGATTATCTATGTTGGCAAGTGGTCCTTGAGGGGAAATGTAATCAGGATTGTTAATCACTCCTTATAGGAGAAGGAGCCCTTATAGATTTACCAGTATTTACTTCCATTGCAAGTTAGTGGTGATTTAAACTTGGGCATTATGCGCGATTGTTGGTAAATCAAATATGGGTTGGGTGAACTCAAGTTGTTGAACTATGGTTCCTCTGTGAAATATATACATAGGAAAGACCGCCAGAGATAAGCCCCTGATGAATTAGGCCTAGCCCCTAGGTTTTTCTCTTTTTCCTTTCTTGAAGTTAAAATTGATACATTGTATTGGCATAGCTTATGCCTTGAATTAAGTTGTGATGAATGATGAGTTGTAGAGATAATCAAGCCTACCTTAGTGATGTGGATTCCATGTCTCCATTGGAAACCCTATTAGGATTGTCTAAAAAAATTATTTCCTTAACTAAATATCATATTTTGTAATTGGTCAGTTGTTGTTATGCTTTTTGTGAAATGCATGCTTGGGAATAAAGTTTGGTGAGTTAGTCATGTGTTGTAATCAAAATATGAAATTTGTGTTTTTCCCTTAGCTGTATTTAATTGCAAAATATTTGGGCATTACAACTTTGCTATGGAAATTCTAGGTAGTGAATGTGAAGGATGAAGGATGAAGGGTGATTTTATAGATTTTAGGAAATTAGATCAATGATTTGGATTAAGAGGTATTGATTTCAGATCAAAGGCTGAGAATAAATGAGAGGAATTGATTTCCCAGTTAACTAACTGCAATTGGCTGCAAGATTCTAGTTAACTGGTTGCATGTGATATTGATTGAAGTGTTAAGTCAAGTGATTGATCAAAAGCGTGGTCAATCAATATCAGTTGACTAAAAGAGAGTTTTAGTTAATATTTGAGGGAATAATGCATGATATAATTAATTAATTATTGGAGGAACATGCAAGATAAGATTGAGATAGAAGATGAGTTTGCTTTTTTGCATGATAAGATAATTAATTAAATTAATTAATTAATAGAGGAACATGCAATAAATAGGATTGATTAATAAATAAATTTTTTATTTATTAAATGGATGATGTTTCAAACAAGCTAAATCAAGATATTTTGAAGGAAATTAGGATAATTAAATAATTAAAGATAATTATTTAATTTATGCATGATAAAAAAGGTCAATTAAATAATTAAAGATAATTATTTAATATAAGAAGGGGATTAGATATTTAATTAAATAATTAATTGATAACAATTTAATTGAAATAGAAGAATAAGTTAAGTTAGCGACATAATTAAATAACTATGTTTATCTAATTAATTAGGAGGAATGAGGTTAAATTAGTAATAAAATAGTGAATTAATTAAACAATTCAAGACTATTTAATTGATAGAGTGAAATAGGGTTAAATGATAGAAATGATGTTAAATGGGGATTAATGATGTGAAATGATGCTAATAATGGAAAAATTCAGTTTCGGGATGTGTGATATACGTTAGGCATTTTTACATGTCTACACCTTGATAATGAAAAAATGAAAAATGAAAGGAATTTGATGAATGAACAATGCTATGTCACAACTCACCAAACCCTCAATGGTTTCCCTTAGAAGACTGAAGTGTAACACATCACTCTAAGAATTGGATCTTGCATGAATTGGCTTGATTTATTGATAGATCTTGATGCTTGAATGCTTGCTTGAAACTTGAAACCTACATCACAATGTTAGCTCCAAAAACATGCATGAACACACATAAATCTTGACATCATGATAAGATATTAAATGTTGTTGTAGATGACTGAAATTTTTTCTCCTCAATGTTCTTGACAATAATATTTTCTCATATGAAATTTGAATTATGCCACTTATATTTGAATTGATAAAAATACCTTGTATTTATAGGTGTTTCCGTGACAATTAAACATCACAAGATGACCTTTGCAATTTGAATTTGGATCATTAAAATGACGCCAAAAAAATATTATAAATTGGGTCCCAGGACTTAAGAAGGACCCATTCGCCCTTGGGCGAATGGGTCCTAGGCCTGAAACCTAGGGTAGACATTTTACAAGATGTGTAATTAAGTGTATGCATTGATTAAATGCAGATTCCCCTTCCAGAAAATGAAATTAATTAGGCTTCTGAATGCATAATTGGATCAATTAAAGACTTAATTAAGTCTAATTAATTAGGGGGATGCAAACATAGTGTGAAAATGTAAAGGTGTATATTTTTCTACACGAAATTTAGCCTCCACTTTAGTGAGAGTATGAACTTGTGTTTAGACTCACACTAAAGTAGATAAATATATGTCAAGAGGGGTCCAAGTGCACAAATGTCGATGGGATAGGATGACAAGGATCAAGGAGGTTGCACAAGCCCTCAGGATTAAGATACCATGGAAAACTAACATAAGCAAAAATGAACAAACACATATGTATGATATTAAGCAACAAGACAAGATACACACACATACAATGCAAAAATTAATGTGAAATAAAAAAGATGGATGGACTAGCAAGTTGTATTATGCCATGTCCATTAAATACACTCATAAGGATGTAAAATCACTTATGAAACACATGGCTCCACAAGCAAGCAAGTTGTGTTATGCTCGGTGACCATGAAAAATACACTCACAAGGGCTAGTGCATTCTGATATACACTAGGTAAGCCCCCAAGAAAAAATATGAGAAACACACACTAGGTCTACAAGGTGTGATCCCACAAAAAGAGTGGTTGATGGGAAAGTTATACCAGGTCTACAGGCTCCCATACATCAACCATACCAAAATATATACTCCTTAATAAATTTGATAAGGTGCCAAATCATGATTAAAGATGATATGCCAATGCTACACTAAATTCAACCTCTATGCATAAAGTGGAGTAAGAAATGTCAAACAAAACTCACCTTAGGGGATGTAAAATAAAACTCACCTCAAGGGGTGCAAATAAATAATGCCAAAATAAATTAATGCCAATGTAATGATCACACTTCCTAGGAGATGTATATTGTCATCACTAATAAGGGAACATTAAAACAATGATTGAGGGACGATATGCCCCCCACTTAAAATTTCAACATACTTGTTATATTGGTATTTTAAGTAGAAAGAGAGGAAGAGGGGATCCTGGAAAAGAATGCACACCTCCCAAAACTAGTTATCCTTGCCTCCCCAAGCATAGAGACAAAGACAACCACTAAGGAATATCATGTTTTTTCCAAGATAAATATGGTTGCACTTAATATTGTACCACCATGAATGGAAATGAGCAAGACACATAAAGATACCAGTGCCACATAGTGATGAGCAACATCATAGGATGAAAACCAGTATCAATTAGAGGAAATAGGTGCATCAACACAAGGAAGAGCACCACAATCCTTAAGATGTTGAATTTTATTACTCAAAGCCTTACATTCAATGGTAGAATAACCATGCACTTGATGATATGCACAAAATTTACTTTTGTTGTAAAATTTCTTTCGTGTTCTTGGAGGGAGAGATATCAAGAGAGCTTGGAGAAACCTCAAAAAGGTATCCTCAATAGTATAAGATGTTAATTTCTTTTGTGACAAAGATATTTCTTGCTTAGTACAAGGTTTCATACATATACAAGTCTCTTTAGATTGCGATATTTTGTACTCTCCCTTAAAGGAGGGTGTAAAATCTAATGAACCCCAATCATCACTAAGACATGTGTTTGAAGATGAAGAAATATTTGTCCTAGGAGTGTTTTGCATGATGACATTGATATTAAGCAAAGTTTTCTTTGATTATTTTGTTTATTTCAAAGGAAAATAACCAATAACACTAGTTGTTTCTTGTGTGTAAGGCTCTATAGTGACACAAATACCTTGTTCTCTAGCACCACATCCTTTTCCATTATAGCCGAGTTGTTTCAAGAGATCATAACCTCTTCCATAAATTTTTTCCATTTCTTTTGGATTTGGTGGTTTCTCATGATCATACTCTTCATATGTGGATGTATAACTTATGTTTTCCTCTTCTTTGCTAAAGGTTGTGGAATCACATACTTTTGATGACTCCATTTGTGTGGATATTATGGCAGTTTTT
The DNA here is from genome assembly GCA_007115665.2 of Sequoiadendron giganteum. Classification (NCBI taxonomy): domain Eukaryota; kingdom Viridiplantae; phylum Streptophyta; class Pinopsida; order Cupressales; family Cupressaceae; genus Sequoiadendron; species Sequoiadendron giganteum. Next base: position 311,597,065 of record CM021105.1, read on the forward strand.
TTTTTTGATTTGTGTGTAATCTTGTATTCTCCCATAAATGTGGGTGTAAAATATAAGGAACCCCAATCATCTTCCAATAGTTTTATGATTGATGAAAAACACTTCTCTTCTTCTTGTATCAATTCCACTTTTTTAGTTGGTGTTAATGTTGTAAGAGGATTTGTCATTCCTATTTTAGTTTGCAAACAATTTTCTAATTGTAGGCCAGCTTTGATTGTGTAGACTTTGATTTTTGTAAGTGTACTTCACTAGATAATGTAACGTTTAAGGAACCACATTCATTGCATGAATCCATGGTCTACCTAGGAGAAGACTATATGAGATTTCTTGAGGCATAACATTAATAGGAGTTTTCAATGTTACATTTCCTAATTTATCAAGTAGTGTTATCACACCAAGCAGTTGTTTTCCCACATTGTCGAATCCCCAGATAGATAAAGAGTTTGTTGAATTTTTCTCTTTTCCACTCCAATCTTATCTACAAGGTTTACACTACAAATATTATGGGTCGAACCGTTGTCAATGATAGTTCTTTTTATTCCACATCTATTAATGACAACCACTATCATCAAGGCCTCATTTTGTTTTTGTATGTCCAATGGAGGTAACTCATATTAATGAAACATAATGTCTAAGTTAACTGAGTTCATGCCTTGAATTAGGGAAACTAAATCACTTGGGTGTGCACTAAGAGGAACCACAACTTGTTGTAAATCACTTTTATGCATGCTATGGTAACTAGGTGATGTCTAAATGAGATCCCATAAAGAAATCTTAGCAGGAGTGTTTCTAAGTTGTTCCACAAGATCACACTCCTTCCCATTGTGCAAAGGAAAATGAGGAGCACTAGGAAAATAGATTGCGATAGCGGTAATGAAGTAGTAATGGTTTGTGATTTCCTATTATTCCTTGTGTTATCTGTATTCAGGAAACAACATGATAACTAGGTTGCTGTGAAACATTGTTACTAGTGACTTGCCTTGCAAAATTCAAGATATGTCCTGGAGGTTTTGGTTAGTGTTGAGGTGGTCCTATGATAAGAAGTGGCTTAGGAGGTCCAATAACTAAAAGAATATTAGGAGGGTCAAGAGGAATCTTAGGAGGCCTAATAATTAGAGGACTCTTAGGAGGTCCAAGAGGAGTGTTTGGAGGTCCTATTATTAAAGGAGATCTAATGGACACTTGTGCATTCATAACCTTAGTGGATGTGACTTCGTGTTGATGGTTTTCTAACGAGGGGGGATCAAAGGTGACCTTGGAATGTTCATCTAAGCAAGCCTTCTTTTCATATTTATGTCCAACAATATTCTCCCAAATAGGAGAGGTTTTAGGAGAGAAGAAAGCAAGATTGTCATGATTTTCAATGCTTGCATCTTCTTTCACTAAAAAATTCTCACAAGTGGGAGATGAATGGAGACTAGGAAAAGTGATGTTAAGAAATGTGTCAATGATCTTATCCTCTTGCACCATAATATCTTTCCAAGTGGGAGAAGTAGAGGGAGAGGGACAAACAAGATTCTCTTGATGCTCGATAATTGGATCTTCTAACACCAAGATACCTTTTTCATAAGTGGGAGAGGTACCAAGAGAAGAAAAAATATGGTTATCATGATTGTCTATGCTTGAATTCTCTTGTATCAAAACATCCTCACAAATAGGAGAGATATTAGGGGATGAGTGAAGGATAGGCAATGTGGTATCAAGGAATGTGTCAACAATTTCATTCTCTGACACCAAGAGACTCTCATAACTAGGAAATATATTGGAAGAATGATTGACATGCTTGTTAATGAGATTTTTCTTGGCATAATTCAAAAGGAAAGATGCTAACATTTAGAGTTTTGAGTGTGTGCCAAAAATGAAAAGTAATCTATCAAAATTTTGAAATTTTTAGATTTGAAACATGATACTTTACTGATTATACTATGCAAAAACTTGAAAAATGATGTATTTTTAATTCCAAATTTGATTTCAAACAATGCACTTAATTTGACCAATTGAAATTAATGCAAGAAAGTACATAATTTTCTATTTTCTAAAACTAAAACCTAGATTTGATAGCTGAATAAAATGAAGCAAATAGAGACAAATGATGCCCAAAATTTTGAAAAAGGTCATGTACAAGGTAGGCTCACCCAAGGGTGAATGATTCTTTGTACAAGGGTTGGAAAAATTAAAGTTTTTTTTTCTAGTTTGATGTTTGAGTTCTTTGTTTTAGGTTGCAGACTGTGAATTCTATGACAAATTTTTCCAGTTTTAGGTGTCCTAATGCAAGTTTGACTAATGAAAAATAGTGAACAAAGTGAAAATTTTTGGAATGTAGTTTTGAACTAAAATTTGAATCTAAATGATTGAAAGACACTCTTGATGTAACTACAATGCAAGATGGATGCAAAATTAATGCAATTGTTTTGAGTTTTTATGAATTTAAATGGTGTCAACATGCAAAACTAAACCCCAAATGCAATGCAAAGAAAACTAATGCAATTTTAAAACCATAAATGATATGAAAAATAATTTAATGCAATGCAAACTAATGCAAATCCTAGATCTAGGGTTTGAATGAACTCCAATTTCAGAATTTTAGATGTACAATGTCGGGTTCACCAAAATGAAACATAGAAAAGGTAAGTAGGTGTGTGTGTGTGATCCAAAATGGAATGGTTAAATTGATGTATACACCTAAAATTTCTCTATTTTCATTAGGAAAAGAGATCCCCAAAGGTAGGATTGACTTTCAACCCTTAGGTGAGTCAACCCTATTAGAGATCTTGTTGTTTTCCCTTATGACAAAAAATGGTAAAATATGACTAAAATGCACTTTGGGAGATGAAAATAAAATGATTAATGAAATCAATTATGTGAAGTAAAACTTGAAATGTAGAGTTAAATGATAGCACAAACAAAAGCACTAGTTTGTAGGCAGATCTGGGAAGTGCGGAACATGACAAACTTACCCAAAAAAGTGGATTCTGAGTGTCCTACAAGGACTCATTCATCCAAGGGTGAATAGGTCTTTGTATAGGGTTTTTTCTCAGCTTTGAGGGTTTTCTAGAGGTGGATCTGAGATGTTTTCCCTAGGTTTCACTACCAGAAAATGAGAAATAAATTTGGGATCTGAGTTTTCTTGTCTTGATAACTTTGATGTCAACTTTGAAAAATTTGCAAAATTTCTCTTTTGTTCAATCTTCAATCCTTCTTCACCTGTAAATTTGCACATACAAAGAGAGGGAAAAATTGTTTGTTTTTGTTGAATAGGGGTTTGCCTTGGTCAAACCTCAGTTTGGTAATTAAACCTTGATATGAAATAATGACAAAATGAAAGGAATTTGATGAATGAACAATACTATGTCACAACTCACCAAACCCTCAATGGCTTCCCTTAGAGGATTGAAGTCTAACACATCACTCTAAGATTGGATCTTGAATTAATTGGCTTGATTTCTTGATAGATCTTTATGCTTGAATTCTTGCTTGAAAATTGAAACCTACTCTAGATGACTGAAAAAATATTCTCCCCAATGCTCTTGACAATAATATTTTCTCATATGAAATTTGAATTATGTCACTTAGATTTGAATTGATAAAAGAACTTGTATTTATATGTGTTTCCTTAATTACTCAATAATTAAATATCACAAGCCGACCTTTGCAATTTGAATTTAAATCATTAAAATGCCACCAAAAAATATTAGAAATTGGGTCCCAAGACTTAAGGAGGACCCATTTGCGATTGGGTGAATGGATCCTAGGCCCTAAACCTAGGACACACATTTTGCAATATGTGTAATTAAGTGTAAGTATCCATTAAATGTGGGTTCCCCTTTTAGAAAATGAAATTAATTTGGCTTGTGAATGCATAATTGGGTCAATTAAAGGCTTAATTAAGTCTAATTAATTAAGGGGATGCAAATATAGTGTTAAAATGTAAAGGTGCACATTTTTCTACACTACACACATTAGATCATAGGTTCTTAATTTTGTTTGACCATTGTGTCCCTGGGAGATCTAGATTTGAACATCTATTTAGATATTCGAGAAGGTATTATATGTGAACTAATGCTTTATAAATTATTTTAGGTTTTACATTAGGAATATTAGTGCCTTTAGCCCAAGTGAGATTTTCAATGAATACCTTGCCATTTATTTTGGAAACTAGGAATTGAATGCTCCTACAAGCTTCCCTAAGTATAGAGTTAAATCCTGCAATGACAGGGAGGTAGGTTAAATTAAATACTCAAATCAATCCATGAATTTATCTTGTTATTGCATAGAATGCCACTAAAACATCTGATACATTCTAAATTCCAAGCCTTAGCAAAGAAACCTTGTCGTAAAGAAAGGTGTTTGCTTTTTTTACCAGGTTCCACTAGATTGATCTATTAGGGTTCAAGGACCCACTATTTTGATTCATAATATCACCATTTTTAATATGAATTCTAATGATTTCCTAAGCCTTGTATATACTCTTGAATACATTGGATCTAATAGAAGCTGCTAGAAAATTACCAAAAAAATGTCATTTATGTGGAGCTATTTCCAACTTTTTGCTTGTTTTGGAGAAGCAAATTGTATGCTATTGATTACTAAAAATTTCCAAGGTTCATTTCCATTTAAAAATTTGAGAATCCACTTCCCAACCAAGGATATATCATGTTTTTATAATTCTCTTAGATCTAGACCTCCTCCCAATTTCTCTACAACACCACTCCCATTTAACATGTTTTTTCTTATTACCCTTCCCATCTGACCATAAGAATTGTCTGATATTTTTTTGAATTTCATTAATCTGGTAGCTACTAAATAGCCAAACTGATGAATAGTATAGGCTATAGGAAGACATAATTTTTTGACACACCTAAAACCTACCAACTAGGGATAGATATTGTTTATCCCATTGACACATTTTTTTCTTCTATTTTTCTCTTAATCTAGTCCCACATGTCTTTCAAACATTGACTAATAGAAAAATGAATTCCAAGGTACCTAACCAATTTGTTAGGTCCTCCCCATTGAAACACAAACTTGCTAAAGTAATCAGGGGGGATTTGTTCCAACTAAATAGTATAGATTTTTCCTTTGAAATTTTAGCACTAGAAGCTTCAAAAAACAAATTAAGTTTGTACATAAGGTATTCTACATTTCTTTCTTCAAGCTTAACAAAAAATGTAGTTTCACCTACAAATTGGATGTTTAATAGGTCCTCTCCATTGGGGAGAGATAAACCTTTTACTTTAGGTGACAACTTAGAGTCTCTTAGGAGGTAAAAATAACATATGATGCTATCATGAATGAAGTAGGTGCAAGAGGAAAACCTTACCTAATGGACCTTTTCAGAAAGAATTTATTTGAAAAAGGTCCATTCAATTCTACTTGAGCTACAACATCCTTCAATAAAGTTTTTACCTTTTGGAAAAAACCAGTTAGAAAACCAAATGCTTCAAGTGACATCATCAAGAAGGACCACTTTATCCTATCATAAGCCTTCTCAAAGTATAACAAGATAATTCCAGTGTTTTGATTGGAGGTTATAACCCACTCCATTTCTTCCCAACTATAAATGAGATTCTCCAAAATGTATCTACCCTTGATGAAACTTGTTTGCATAAGGATAATAAAATTGGGGAGGATATCCACTAGTCAAAGCACCAATTTTTTTGCCAAAATTTTGTATGAGACATTAAGAAGGGTAATAGGTCTCCAATTTTTTAATGCCTTGTCCTCTTCCTTAGGGAGAAGATTTATTATTCCTTTATTAATGTTACAACCTAATAAGCCATTGTCAATGGCTTCATAATAGACCTGCAATAGGTAATCTCTAATCTATTCTCTTTTTTTTTTTATATAACTCAATTGGTAGCCTATCTACTCCAAGGGTCTTATCATTATTTAGGTTTTGAATGGAATTTATTATTTATTCTTTAGAAAATTTCTTATTTAGAGTTTCTACAAATTCAACTATGATTTTATTTGGGATTAATCTCTTGCATATGCTTCTAGCATTCTGACTTTCGAGATTGTTCCTCTCAGAAGATAAAAGTGTCTTATAAAATCTGTGAAATAGCTTTTTTATTTCTTCAGGATCACTTAGAAGCATCCTATCATACTAAATATGGTCAATCTACTCTCTGAAATTTTTATCTCTGAGATACTTGATGAAAAATCTAGAGCCTTTATCCCCATTATTAAGCTAGTTCAATTTGGCTCTTACTCTTAATCCTTGTATGTTTCTGGCTTGCAAATTTCTTAATTTTTTTTTAATAAGATTAATTCCTCATTCAAACCTAAATTCTTGGGGTAATTTTGGAGATCCTTCTCCAGCTTAAACAAATCTTCTTGAAGGCCATTCTCTATTTTCCTTCTGTCTAAGGCTCTTTTTTTTCCAATAGTTTAAAATATAGTTGCCTAGCTTTTAACATTGATATTCCACCTTTCAGTGGAAGTTTCATATTTTAACATCCACTTGTTAATTTCTCTAAGTGTAACTATTGTATCATTGCAATCATCATCTTTTAGCAGACTGGTGTTTAGGATGAATTTACTTTTATTTTCCTTGTTTTGAGCTCTATCCATAGTTATATGAAGTTTAGAAAAGATAAGATGATGATCAGATAAATAGCAGGGGGTAACCTTGACTCTACATCCATCACAAGTTTGATCAAAGCTAAAGAGATTCTTATTGTCATAAAATATATCTAATCTGCAATAAATACTTCTTCCTCATTTTTTGTAACTACATCATGTAAACCAAATATGTTTATTTTCTTTCCTATATAAGTTTCAAGGGGATCAAAAAGTTTAAGTTTATTCTTCATTTTATACTAGAAATATAATTTATTTCCTTTCCACTCCATTTCAATCCCTACAATTTTATCCTCCCTATTTTCAATCATATTAAAATCACATCCCACAATCCAGGGGATTTCTGAAAGCTCATAGATCCATTTTCACAACTCAATTAGTTTCCAATGTTTATTGGTAGCATAAATTGAGCACATCCCAAACTTATTATCTTTTTCAATGATAATCCAAATTGCCTATTGCAAGGAGAGATTATTGTAGACACATAAAAATGGCCTAGACCCGCAAACCCTATTTTTCTATATCATGCTTCGTCTCAACATAATTAAAATATTTAATTATGTCCTATAGTCCAATGTCAACTATTAATTAAATAATCCTTATTTATTTAATTAATTCATGTCTTTTATTCCTCTTGGCTATTTAAATAAATAAATTACCTTTATTATTTAAATATGTCCCTCATTCCCTATGTTACTCTATAATTAAATAAATTCTTAATTATCCTGTCTTTTATTCCTCTTGATTTTTTAAATAAATAAACTTTATTTATTTAAATACGTCATTAATTATTTATGTTTGCTCATAATTAAATAAATTCCTATTATTTATTTAATTATTATCCTCTCCAACTTTCTTTCTAATTTTAAATAAAATCATTTATTTAAAATTACCCACTTTCTAATTTTCCCCCACAATTGAATAATTTTAATTATTAAATTGTCTTATTGATTTTCTTTCTAAATTTAAATAAAAGAATTTTATTTAAATTAGCAACTTCCCTCTTCCCAAGTAAATAATTTTAAATTGTTATTATTTGCTGTCACATGAATTCACCATTTTGGAATTAATTTAAAATATAAATTTCAAAATAGCATTTCTCTCCACAAAGTAAGTTATTTCTAAAATAACTTGATTTTCTAAATATCTTCTTCTTGTTCAATCTTTATCTTTTTGATTTTTATTAATTTCATCTCACTGTCACGTTTATTCTCCATCATTGATTTAATTTCTTAAATTAAATCTTGTCCATGCACATTTGGGGATTTTACCCTAACCCTAATTGAGAGTTGCCATTTGTGAATCTTAACCATTGATTCTAGGGCATTTCTCAATCTCTCATCTCGTCCGTCTGTTCAAGATTGCATTTTCTATAAAATGACAATCTTGATCTCATTTTCGGGATCTCGGATTTAATCTCTGAATATCTCTTGATTCTTCTTCTTATTCTCTTCTTTCTTTTTCATCTAACATTGTCTTTTACAAATTTTTACATTGCATGTAGATTTATCTTCTCTTGCATTTTAGATCAAATCCTTCAACATTTGCTAGGTCATGTCATAAACTTAGTTTTCTCACACAAAGGCTGAGGGCATCCATCATACGCCAGTAAATAGAGAAGGTGCAAGGAAGGTGATTCATGGAGGTTGAAGGCATTTGGTGAGATCTTTCCATTTGTTTTGTTGTTTCCTCCTTTGTTCTTTCTTGAATACTTAGGTTTATTGTTTATGCATTTAATCATTGCTAACTTTAATATTTTTCTATGTTACAATTATATGATCAATGACAAGTGGATCCCATTTATTTGATACGAGAATGACAACTCCCCCTCTTCCTTTATCATGGTCAGAGTGGAATTGGGTAGCATCTTTCCAAATGAATATAGAATGTCTCTAAGGTAAAACTGAAAGACTTTACCTCTTGCAAGAATACCACATCTTTGTTATGAATTATATTTAACAATATTCTAACAAAATATTTCCTCTTGAGGGATTCCAATCCCCTAACATCCTAGCTTGTGCAATTGATTATCATTTTCATTACATTTGAGCTCCACTTTTAGTATTCCCGAATTTATCAAAACATTTAGGAATTCTACCCTCTTTATCTAACCTTTTTGAAGTAGGATATGTCTCATCTCTACTTCTTTAATTTATTTTTTCTTTTTAATTCTAACCCACCCTTTTGAGGAAGGATTAGATCCTTCCTCCATTGGAATTTCATTCTCATTATTGACCGAAGCGGCTTCAGGGTTGGAGTAAACACTCATCTCCCTAAATTATAAATTAGGCATGTTACTTATTTCTACTATGGAATTACCATTGTTTATTTCACTTGTATTGACTTCCTCTACATCCATCCTATTTATTTCCAACATTTGGTCATTTGGATGATAATATTTGTAGTTATCCAAGGTTAGAAAGTTAGGGTTAATCTTGTTAATATAATTTGAATGGTATTTTATTTTAGACAACTTTGTAGACTTTAGTCTACAACTATTCTTTGTCTCTCTTTTTTTTTCCAACCGTGATATCATTTTGAACATCCTTAATTTTGTTTTCCATTATGTTTCTTGTTTTAATACCTCTTTTCCAATCCTTATCCATACCATAAATTAGTTCTTTATCATAATTTCCAGACTTAAGTAGGCATACAGATGGCATAAAAGCATCAAAGCAAAGATTGACAATTTTAGGTTTATCTTCTTTTCTTGTATTATGGCTGCCCTGCATAGGAATCCTCTAATTGGCTATGTCCAATGTTATCCCTTTGGATGTGCGCTCTTTTCCATGTTTATCATTGGGCATTCCAATCACATTAGTACTAGGATTATAGGCCTCATTTTCAATTTCCTTTTATTTTCCAAGAATGTCTAGAGCAAGATTATTGTAGGAGTTGTCCTATGTAGAGCTCTTATCCGAGCTCCTATTTTATCTATTTTCATTAACAATATTTTAACTTCTATTTTCAAATGCTAACCCTTGGACAATGATATATTGTCTAGTCTTATTGTTGGGAAACTCACTTACAATATTTATATTATTGGAGGATCCCTTTATACTATCCTCAATTTTGTTCAAATTATTTTTGTTATAATGTTCTCTATTAAGCTTCTCTATTTTTATAACTTTTTTCTTTATCAAATGTCCTTTAACTATTGCATCATCCTTGCTCCTACCAAGGTTATTAACATATTCAATAATGGGGGATTTATAAGAGGGCTCAAAATTATCACTAACAATGAAATCTTCTCCAACTTTCAAGGGAGATTTTCCTTCCTCAACATTAATATGCCTATTCGTATTTTCCCTTCTAGTCTAGCAATCATTTGTTTAATTGAATCTAAAAAGATCTCATAGAAATTATTTTTAACACCCAATGCATGCATAAGGGGATTGGGGGGTTATACATTTGTAATGCACCAAATTCCCTATGGAGGGGACCTTCTCTTGAGCTATTTTTTTTACAATCCATCTTATTGCTTTCTTCATCTTCGGGAAAAACACCAACACTTCCTTCATTAGGAGTGGGGTCGACTCTAATATTTCCATGAGAAGATATTGAGAAGCTATATTTTGGTGGCACAACCTCCAAACATCACTAGACCCTTTATTGTCATATTAGACAAAGTGATATTAGGGTTTTCTACTAGCATGCCTTCTTTGCTATTTTCACCATCAACAAGAGTGGGATTATCCTCATTTTTAACATTTTGGATTTCACTATTGAGATTTCTCTAATTAGATATGGGGGATTCTAGATACCTTAGACCCTCAACCTCTTTCTTCGCTCCCGTCCATGCATCCCTCAAAAATTCCAACTATCAGTGTCTTGTCCTAAATTATATGAAATACTATATTTAAACAATTATATTTATTTTATATTGTAGGATAATTAATAATATATAATAAAAATATTTTATATACAAATTAATAGTTTATGTGTGTGTGTTAGTTATCAACAACCAGAGCAATCATGGTGATTGTAATGTACAATATTCTAAATAAGACAAGAATTATAATATTTACATTATTATAAAATAGATTAGTATTAGATCTTGGTTTTAATGTTCCTATTGATGTAACTTTGTGTGGTGCATACAATTAATAATCTTTTCAATCATATGCCCTTACTAGATCAACTAGTGAAAGTAAAGAAGCTCTCTTATTTCCATTGCAAAAAGGCATAACCACAAAAATGTAGAATAAACTATGAAATATGGATCTTAAATAAGGTTGGTTGTCTCCCAATGATGAAAAGAGGTTAAAAATTATTTGACTGAAAAATATGGAGAAAGCAAGTTAAATATCTATGAACAAGTATATCATGAGGACATGCTTGGTGATCTCTCAAATATAACAAAAATAGTTTTAGCATTAGTGACCAATGAATGAACAATACAAATGCATAGGTAGAGGGAAACATGCAAAAGCCCAAATTTTATCTAGAAGAAGAGTGATTGCATAATAAATTAGAGAAATATATACCTAAATTAAGGATTTGTATGCCCATAATAGGTGTGGTGAAACAATCTATAACATGGACATGGGGTTGAGTACTCAACAAGTATTTCAAGAGTAAATAATATATGGTGTTATAAGAAAGAATCACATATAAGAAGGATTTGAACTAGAAGAGAAAGGAAATCTAGGGAGAGAATGAATAACATATGGGGATTTAAATAGTTAGTAGATAGAAAGTGATCTATTATGTGGACATAATTTGTTGGAATAATTAGGACAATCAATTGTTAATTAATTATTAGGTCATTTATTACTTTAATTACTTAAGTTAAACTTATGTTATTTTTATTAGTAGATTGGATAGTTATAGGTCAAGTCATCTCATTGCATAAGATTATGACACTTGTCATAATCCAATCAAATCCTCATCTAGAGTAAATGCATTTTTTCTTTTATAAGCTTTCATTAGTGTACTTTGTAATCATTCACAATTCTATTCAATTGACAATATAATTACAGATTAATCTCAATATTAGATTCTTGTGTGGACTCAATCATTCTCCCTTGGTTGCAGAAAAAATTAGTTGCTTTGATCTCTCATTTGTGATAGGTGTTTTGGCTGTAGGTGATTTCTGGGAGTTGTGGGGTTCACTATCAACTTTGACATGGTATCAGGGCACCATATTTGTGAATTCTTATCCAAATTCTAAGAGATCCAACCTTGAGGGAAAAATCAGCTCATCATGGAGAGAAATGGGCATCACCATTGAGTCCAAAACAATAAAAAACCTAAGGATCACCTTTCATTTCACCAAAATTTAAAAAGTTGAAAAAGATAATTTTTTTAGTTGCTTGAGATCCACACATATGAATCCATACAACCGTACGAACTTGCATGTGTACCTAGGCACCATAAATTTATTGAAGAGTGAAGGTGGGTTTTTAATTTTTTCTTTGGGTTTTAAAATATTTTTCTAGATATTTTTTTCAAAAAAATCAAAACATTAAAAAAAATAATAAAATAATCATAGGTTGCAAGGCTTGTGTGGTCTTGTAGCTTGTACGAGGACCGCAGTCATGCACATACTGCCAATTTCTAGTAGCATTAAGGCTACCAACCAACTATAAAAACCCTCAACACCATCAAATCAATGAGTTCAAATTGCCATAAAAAAGAATCCAGTCAACGATGAACAAAATCTACGCAAATAATATTTCAATCATCTATGAAGTATATTCTAGGAAATCTACTTTTTTCAACACAAGGATTTTTTTTCGATGACTTGAAATATTCAAAGAAATGTTCACTGATATCATGTTTATGTCAACATGATGTTAGTTGTATGACTGACCTCCTAGCCCTCATTTTCCCTAAAAGAGTTGTTTTTTCTTTTTAGCATAACTTGGGCATATAGTGTTGAAATTTGAAAAACAAGATATTTTAAAAAAGTTGGTTCTGTGTACTTTCTAGTGGTGTAGATCTCATCATTAGATTTTGATGCATTGGTTCATTTTATTCTCCATCAAAATCAGATCACCATTTTATGATTTTGAGCTCATAAATTTTCATGTGTATCTCCAATTTTCATAATTCTTATGGTGTTGGAAAGGTGTTTTAGAGCTCTTTAGATCCATTCATGCATGTTTTAATTTGAGGAAGTGGGTGGGTGAAAAAATATGGGGGCCAAAAAGTGGCCAACTTTTTCATTTAAAAAAAAAATTCCATAACACGAGTGCATTATAGCTTATTGAAACAAAAAAAAGTAAAAACTTCATTTTGCATTTTTTGTAACATTTTGTTTTGTCCACAACTTGAAACCCTTGCATAACGTGCTCACAATTTTGGAAGGCCAAATATACTTCAAATATTCATTAAAATTTCAACATGATGTCGAGGAGGTCGAAGAAGTAAGTAATTTCTATTTTTTGTGTGAAATTGACATCAAATAGGTAGATTTAATATGTTTTTTGATGTAAATTTATTTAATATTTAGGAAATGATAATGCACCTCCAAACCTTCCTCAAATTCCTCTTCAAAATCTTGATTTACTTCATGCTGAAATCCCTATTGAGGAGCAACCCCAACAAACACCTCCAACAATTCCTCAACATGCTCTAGGAACTCAAGAAAATTTAATGGGGAAAATTGAAAAAACAAAAAACAAATGGAGGATTTAATTGCAAGGTTGAAAGATCCTACAAACTCAACCTCACATAGAACCACACTTTCTCAATCACTTGAATCAATAGTATCACATGTAGATTCAATTAGAAATAAAATAAGTGGTTGGTTGGACAAGAGATGAGAGTTTAGAAAATTTTGTGTAGATAAATTATCCTATAAACAAGTGAAAGATGAAAAAATTAAAAAATTTGACTTTGTGCCCTATTCACAAACCCTAGAATGAATCAACCTTTAAATACTTCAAGCAAGAGGTTCCCTATCCATTGGTACAACCACCAAGGGATAAAGAATAATTTTTGGAGGAGGTGGTGGATGGTTTTTGACCATCTTCCACGCAACAACAATGAGGTGCTGGAATATTTTTTGAGGAAACTCTACTGTGATTTTGTACTCAATAAAATCCCAAACTATTTTGATATGCGAGACTTCTAGGGTAGAGGTGGGGGCACAAGATAGACTGGGGGCACATATCGATGCACAACGACCAACAAGATGAACACTCACTAGACCAACATATGAGCATGTGAATATACCTTCTGTTGTGAAGGAGAGTATTGAGGTCGATACATTATAGTTGGTTAGTTCCTTAAACCATAGAATCATACAACATACGAGTCCTCTAGTACATGGTGAGCGGAGCGAGTCTTTGAGGAGTAGAGTTCAACCTCATATTTTGCAAGCTTGCGGGTCACCCTATGGTTATGATCCCACACATAGTCAGGATGCATGTGCCCAGGGTACATTTACAATTGATTAGATGGTGATGATAGATGCCCTCCTTCATGAGGTTTTTGACCTTGATAGTCAAGTAAATGTTAGCAAGTTCATTAAATTTCATTTATTAAATTTTATTTTTGAAATGCAAGATTAACTAAATTAGTTGAATGATTATAATGAAATTTCAGGGTCATAGTGTTCACTTTGTTTTCAATTGTCCTCCAACTCACTATTACACATGGAGGTATGTAACTAGTAAAGAATTATAAATATTACATGTGAATAGCTAAACCTTATATGGATGGTATTCTTATATCTTATTTTGGATGTTGAATAGGTTGATCTAGGAGCTTTGACGACAACACCTACTAGTGGAGGTGGTCATTGAAGTTTCACTTAGGTAATATAAACTATTTATAATTTTAAAATAAAAAAATAGTATTTCTTAATTAAATAATGTTTAATGACTTGAAGGTTCTAGATAGTTTTTAAGTATGCTTTGTAATTTTTAATTAATTTGATTTCAGGTTGTTATGCACTTGATAATCTATAAATTTCATTTGTTCATGTTGTTGAATTTTATTCATCATTTGTGCTATATCCTTTATTGTTCATTTGTTGTCCTTTATTCATCATTTCTCCTTGTGATCATTACTCTGCCTATTCGAATATTACACTATCCACTATAATGAAGATATCTCACTGCATTCCTTAGCTATCTCTTCATTGTGATTCATCCATGAATATGAATAGAATGTTGAGGTTTTATGAAAATCGCATTGAGTGTCTCTATAGGTATGTATTTTAATCAAGATATTAGGACCACAATCCCCTCATTGCTCACTATCACTACATCATTTTGTTCTTAGTTGATAGTGCTCATTATTTCTTCTTTTCATACATCTCACTATCATGCTTTACATTATTTTCATAAATCTTATCCCTAGTTCAAAAATTCTTCACACTTCACATCAACAAAGGTTTGTATGACTTATTTATGTAATCATGATATTATCCCTTGCTTGCATGATACGATTGTCCCTAGGACTATCATCTTGTGACTGTTGTTTACTTTTAAATTGTCCTTATGAAATATGCAAACCCTTGAAGCAATGTATAGTTCAATAAGTACTCAAATTTTTGTTGACTATCTCATACATTATAAGCTATGATCTGCATCACTCTTCTAGTTTTCATAATTGAATAATGTTGTTTTATTTTCAGATGATGTAAGTAGAGACTCCTCCCAATGTTGATAGGGCAATGGAGCATGGTGTCTCTACTGTAATAGAAAATTCGATTCCTTTGATGGGGGTATGAGGTAGATTAGTAAATTTCAAATTACATTCGTTGTTATGGCTTTTTATTATTGAAAAATCAAATGATTATTGTTTTGTAGTTTAATTTATATCTAGATGGTTTTTATCAGAATTTGGAACACCACCACTTGGGAATGTTGCAGTTAAAGATGAGGAGAGAGATCATTTGGTGGTGATAAGTGATTATTTTGTTAAATATTTCATTTTTATTATGTAATTTCTATGTATTAATGTCTATACTTTTTATTGTAACATGTAAAGCTCCATGAATAATTAAATAGGAGGATCAGCCCTCGAGTTCAAAGTAGACCACTTTCATACACATCTCCATCCTCATAATGATCAAAGGTCGCCCATGATCTTCTTTTTTCACCTGGAGGGGAATGAATTTTTATTGGGATCCTTTGTTGTATGCCTATATGGAATTTTTGGACAAATATTTTGTATTGCAGATACGTGACATTGTATGCCTATATGACATTCTTGTAAGACTATATGGATATTTCATATATATGTTTGATATATTACTATATGGCTATTTGGTTAATACACATCTTTTTTATTGACGGTATCCATATTTGCATTATAAATCCACGCTTTAATGGATATTTATGGATGGTTTACTTCAAATATTTAAAATCCAAGTGTATTCCATGCACTCTTCCTTTATATAATTGTAAATATATAAAGTTTGAACATTATAAAGTAAATATAAACTATTGGGTGAATTGAAAACCTAGCCATGTCATCATTGACATAATTAATCATATGATTATAATAGTGCATGTTGCAATCTAACACCTAGGTATCTCTACCACTACACATCTAAGCCCATACTCTCTAGGATCATTGTAACATGGTAAGGAAATTCATGTGATTATACAATGCACTTTCAAGTATGCAACTAAACATGAGCAAGATATTATTACATGTTACCTCATACCTCTAGAAGTTTGTGATATAATTCTTGGAATACATCTACCATTCCAAACCCCAATAGTGGATGCTATGAATCAAAAGATAATATTTTGACCTCAACAAGTCTAAATTATAAGACAAAATAGCTTGGTATCTACTAAAAATGTTATAACAATGATAATATACAACAATTCCTACTTCTTATTGTCTACTTAGAGATGTTGCATAGGAAAACTCACAAGAAATTGCATTGCTCACTCATGTTCTCTATCACAATAATAGATGCTTAAAAATGTACTATTATAGGATGAAGATGTCTTTATAAATTGTTAAAGTATTTAAAAAATAATTTACGGTACAAAATCAAACCAATTGGTTATTGAATGCCCTTTCCCAAATAGATCATTGTATCATAGGTCTACTTAGGATAAGAATGAAATTTAGCACAAAATCTAAGAGATACTTGATCAAGGAAAGAGTTGACCTAGCTATTTTTAATGTGGTACCTTAGAAGCATGAACACTGATGTAGGAGAACTTGCAATAAGACTAGAGTTCATGTGGCATAATCTACAAGAATTATAGTTTTATGAATGATAGATTAAGTTACCACATGTATTTATAAGTAAAGTTATGTTTGCATGTGATATTGTGAGGAGGTGGTAGAGATGGCTATATTGGAAACATGTATGTATATCAAAATATTAAAGATATAACTATTTATTCATAGCGTGGTAGAAATTGCATATTTAAGGTGATTATTCACATAGAAACATCATAATTAGTGATATGTGTGGTATGTTGATTTCATATTAACTTCATAAATTATTTCACATTAATTTCACCTATATTTGCTGGATAATTATTAAATTTCCTACACCAATATGTGTTTGTGGTCTTCGATGACATATTTTTGGCATATAATTATGGAATCAAGTTTTAATCAAGACAAATTACAAAAAATTTACACTAAATTTCCAATAATTTTATTCAAGTATATTCAAGTACCCATCCTCTAGTTGGCCGAACCTGCACTTCGAATTTAGAGATGTATTCTTCATGCCCACACTTTCCTTCATCTCAAAAAATGTTTTTCTATATTGACCAAAATGTTTATGATTGCATTGAGTTCAAGCAATAGAGGAGACTAGTTCTTTGGTGTAGATTATTTAGTCATAAGATTATAAAGACACCTACATTGACCAAAAATCATAAACTAGACTTATTCTATAGCCACCCCAACATGTTCAAATTGTTGGTTTACCCCTAGGAGACGAAGAATGTAAACAATGCCTCTCAACAACTTTTTACTAAATACAAATAACACTTTTTGGAACATCTGAAACATTGTTGCCACAATGGAATGACTTTGATATATAAAAAATTGAGGGAGGTTATTTTAGAAAAACCCTACATGACCCTATAACTTCAAATGAAATGTTTATAAGACCCATGATATCTAAGTAACATGTCATCAAAGTTTGTTTCCCTTTCGTACTTTGGTCTCTTAAGAGAAATCATCGGTGCAATGTAGTCTGGAACATTTCGACATGCTAGGGTGTGAAATAGGACCTTGCCTAGCATAAGCCTACCCACCCTGACATGTTGAAACTTCTGGTTTAGTTGCACGATGAACAAAATAAAAATCACACCACCTTGAAACTTTACATTGCATGCATTTGATGCTTTTTCCATTGACTGAAAGCTTTTCACCACAAGAAAATGGATCAGAGATATGAAAATTGAGAGAGGTTTTTGTAGAGGGGCCCTACATGATCCTGTACCCTCAGATGAAATGTTCCTAAGCTCCATGGTTTTCGAGTAACAACTCATCAAATTTTGCTGCGCTTTTGCACTTTGGGATCTTAAGAGATATCACTGGTGTAATGTAGCTTAGAAGGTTTCAACATGATAGGATGTGCAACAAGACATTTCCTAGCATAAAAATACCCATACAAACTTTTTAGAACTATCATTTTGGTCGCACAATGTACAACACGAAAATTACACCACCTTACAACTTTACACTGCATGCATTTGACACTTTTCCATCAACTGAAAATTTGTCACCATGGGAAAATGGATCTGAGATATGAAAAAGAGGGTGGTTATTGTAGAGGGGCCCTATGTGATCTTGTACCTTTAGACAATTTTTTTTTAAGTGCCACAATTTTTGAGTAACATCTCATCAAAGTTTGCTACCCTTTTGTTCTTTGGTCTCTTAAGAGATATCACCGATGCAATGAAACTCAAACTTTTTCGGCATGCTGGGGTGAAAAACAAAACCTTGCATAGTGTAAACCTACACAATGAGCATAACAAAAAGTACACCACCTTGCAACTTTACATTGCATGCATTTGATGTTTTTTCCTTCGACTAAAAACTTGTCACCATGGGAAAATGGATCAGAGATATGAAAAAATGAGAGAGGTTATTGTAGAGGGGCCCTACATTATCTTGTACCTTCAATTTTTTTTTCTAAGTGCCATGGTTTTTGAGTAACAACTTGTCAAATTTTGTTTCCCTTTTGCACTTTGGTCTCTTAAGAGATATCGTTAGTTCAATGTATCTTAGAATGTTTCAACATGATAGGGTAAAAAATAAGACCTTTCCTAGCATAAAATTACCCATCTGGATGTGTTTCAATTTTTAGTTTAGCTACATGATGAACATAATTCAAATTACACCACCTTGCAACTTTACACTGCATGCATTTGATGCTTTTTCCATTGATTGAAAAATTGTCAGCATGGGAAGATGGATCAAAGATATGAAAAATTGAGAGAGGTTATTGTAGAGGGTCCCTACATGATACTATAACTTTAGATGAAATGTTTCTAAGTGCAACGATTTCTTAGTAACATCTCATCAAAGTTTTTTTCCCTTTTGCACTTTGGTCTCTTAAGAGACATCGCTAGTACAATGTAGCTCAAAATGTTCCAACATGTTGGAGTGCGAGAAATGACCTTTCCTAGCCTAAGTATACCCATTCAAATGTGTTGGAAATATTGGTTTGGATGAATGATTAACAAAACAAAAAATAAACCACCTTGCAACTTTACATTGCATGCATTTAACGCTTTTTCCATCGACTGAAAAACTTGTCACCACGAGAAAATGAATCAGAAATATTAAAAAATTAGAGAGGTTATTGTATAGGGGACTTATTTGATCCTATAACTTTAGAAAAAATATTTCTAAATGTCACAATTTTTGAGTAACAACTCGTGAAAGTTTTTTGCCCTTTTGCACTTTGGTCTCTTAAGAGATATTGCTGGTGCAATGTAGATCAAAATGTTTTGGCATGTTGGGGTGTGAAACGAGAACTTAACTAGCATAAAACTACCCATATAGATGTGTTGGAACTGTTGGTTTGACTAAATGATGAACACAATGAAAATTACATCACCTTGCAACTTTACACTGCATGCATTTGATGCTTTTTCCATCGACTAAAAACTTGTCACCATGAGAAAATGGATTGGAGATATGAAAACATGAGATAGGTTATTATTGAGGGGCCCTATGTGATCATGTACCTTTTAGATGGAATGTTTCTAAGCTCCACAGTTTCTAAGTAACAGGTTGTCAAAGTTTGTTACCCTTTTGTACTTTGGTCTCTTAAGAGAAATCATCGGTGCAATGTAGTCTGAAATTTTTTGACATACTGGGGTGTGAAATAAGACCTTTAATAGCATAAACCTACCCATCCTAACATGTTGTAACTTTTTGTTTTGTTGCATGACAAACAAAACACAAATTACACCACCTTGCAACTTTACACTACATGCATCTAATGCTTTTTCCACCAATTGAAAACTTGTCACCACAGGAAAATGGATCAGAGATATGAAAAATTGAGAGAGGTTATTATAGAGGGGCCCTACGTGATCTTGTATCTTTAGATGAAATGTTCTAAGTTCCATGATTTTTGAGTAACAACTCATCAAAGATTGTTTCCCTTTTACACTTTGGTCTCTTAAGAGATATCGTCAGTGCAATGTAGCTTGAAAGGTTCTAGCATGCTCGGGTGTGAAACAAGACCTTTCCTAGCATAAACCTACCCATCTAGACATGTTAGAACTATCTATTTTGTTGCACGATGAGCATAATGAAAATTACAACACCTTGCAACCTTGCACTGCATGCATTTAACACTTTTTCCACCGACTGAAAACTTCTCACCATGGGAAAATGGATCAAAGATATGAAAAATTGAGAGAAGTTATTGTAGAGGGGCCCTACATGATCCTATACATTTAGATGCAATGTTTCTAAGTGCCATGGTTTCTGAGTAACAACTCATCAATTTTTTTTGCTTTTTTCACACTTCAGTTTCCTAAGAGAAATTGTTGGTGCAATATAATTTGCCCAATATTCACTATATACGTGTAAAAATGTAGTAGAAAAAAAGAGAAACTTTAAGTTAAAGAGGGGTAGTAAGTCCTTCCTATGCCATATTAAATTTGAAACCAAAACATAAGTAAAGTTGAAATGTGATAACGAAAGGTCTAACTATCAACTACAATATATTAATATCAATAACATGACTTTAAAAATTCAATGTGCATAATTAAAAATTAATCCAATGAACCATCTGGGTCTACTCTACTATTTATTGTGTCAAGTATTGCCTCATGGTCAGACTCACACACCTTCCACAAGTTCTTGTTTAAAGGTCTACCCCCATATTTGATCAAATGAACATTGGATTCCATGACAAGGTTTGAATAATGAAGAATATTTTGATGTGTGTCAAAGTCTTGAAATAGCCAAACATTAACATTCTTATGTGGGTACCTTCTAATCCGTGTTCTAGTAACAACCACTAAGCCTGTAGGGTATTCGATGTTTTCTCCATCTGTAACTGGGGCCTCCAATTTCTTCTTGGCTTCAACACAATGACACAAGTAATAATCTGCTCCCTCTTCATTGTCTTCATTTGCAATAACTGTATGCCTTGCATTGATATGTGTATAAAATTAGATGAATTTAGTCAACATTACAAAAACACGACAAAGTAAGATAACAATGGGAATTTCAAAAACTATGCAAGTAGATATATTACATGGTTGAACTAGATCTGAAACTTGATCAAAGTCAACCGATGATTGCATCTGTGTTAGTTCCAGTGTCATTGGGAGCCGATACATATCAAATGGGTTAAGAAAAATTAACCACCATTTGTCGACCCACTCCTTTGACTCACATTCATTCTAGGCTTGAATTGTACATGAAGAACAAAAGCATGCCATCTTCCATGTATGGATACTCCATGAACCTATATTAGAGCTTCTGAAAGAGTGTAGCTCACTTGATCTTGTTAGTGCACACAAATTCTTATATTGTACAAAATTAGTATCATTTATCAACCAAAAAAATCTATGAACTGAAGACTTACCTTCATTACCTAGACCCATCGAAGCATTACACCACTTGATGATTGATTTCACATATGTCAACTTTGCATTGTCTTTATACTTGATCTCTTCTCATTCTATGACTCATGTGATACATGCTCTTGCACCATCATTCTCCCCATTTCCATGCCCAACCTCACAAAATTTCCACATATGTTGAACACTTGTAATATTATGAATCCCGCCCAACCAATAAAACATCCACGAGTTCCTAAATTGTGATGCACAATTATCTGACCATATGAGATGCTAATAGAATGATATGCCCCTTCTATACAAATCATGGTAGAACACCTGAAATCAACCTTGAACGAACTCTGTAGAATGCGTGCAATCATCATTGATATAAAAATATACTCCCTTATGATCTTTCTATCATCCTTTGTACTGTCATTGGCATGAACACATGCTATGTGCACAAATATAGCAACCTATGTGGAGTTGTAATACTATGATTTCACCTCACGTTGTGGCTATATACTGTAGATATCTTTAAAGTTGATGACTAAAACAATGCTTCCAAGTGGAAATGTGTCCTTGCATAACTTGAATTGCAAGTCCAACTATCAAGCTCTATGGGTATGCCTTGCATACTCATACACTATACTATAACGAAATGTAGACATAAACTAATACACTAGAATCTTTTGAATAACTAAATCACACCTTTTTTCTTCTTTACCATATTTTGTAGTGTAGGCCACTATCTTATACTTTTCAAATTCTACTAGTTCATTTTGTTGGGAATAGGATGCCATTTAATTGCAATCCTAAACATATTTCATGTACCTCCTAAGTACTTGGAAAGTGTTCCCCAACACTAGGATTAGAAAGAGATTAAATTCAAATGAAATGAACATGTAAATTGACATTTATAATTATTCCTAAATAATAGGAACATGTGGGGGCATCCATTTTGAGTTCCTAAATAATATGATCACATGGGGTGCTCACATGGAAGGTGGAACCCACCTTGTTTTAGTTAACTATTTGGAGGATTGAAAACACTTCAGTAAATACATGTCTAGGTTCCTACAAAATAGGGATTGATATTTACAAGAGTGGAGTGACACTATCAATTCAGTATCAGTTCAGTTCAGTTCAATTCAGTTTAGTTTAGTTTAGTTTAGTTATCTTCAATTGCATGCAGTTAGTTTGACTTGTATACTAGTTGACTTGACTAATGACTTTAGTTTCATGAAAGATAACATGTGATACTTTTAGTTAAGTGGGGATGATCAAGCATGCACATTTTTTGCATAAATTGATGGAGAGATATGTTTCAGTTAATTTAGATTGACTTGGACCCACCTTGGGCGCCCAAGTTGGCATATTTTAGTTAACACCTTTTGCATGAGAAGATATTTACAAGGTTTAGTTAAGTGGGCCCATTCTTGGGTGCCAAATTTGAGGAGAAGATTCCAAGATATCTTTGAGACCAATGTTCAGTTTGGGGTGCCAAATTTGAGGAAGACTTTGGTTTGACTTCTGTTTAGGAGGTGGAACTCTACTTGCCAATTCTTGGCATAGGTTTTTGAGAGAAGCTTTAATGCTTTGTAATTTTCAACTCTTAGGAGTTTACAAAGCTCATAATTTCCTATTTATTGCAGCAAGTTGAAGAGAGTTTGATATGAGTTTACAAAGCTCATAATTGCCTATTTATTGCAGCAAGTTGAAGAGAGTTTGATATGAGTTTATTGCAGGTTGTGAAGAAGCATTGTTGAAGAGAAAAGAAACATATCAATCAAGGATTGATATAGTGTTATTGTAATCTTATTCTAAGGTTAAATAATATAAGCAATATCAGTTCTGGTGGAGTTTTTTTCTCGAAAGGGTTTCTCCACGTATATGTTGTGTCACTTCTATCTTCTGTCTACATTCTTCTATAATATTTTGTCTAGTTCTATAAAAGATAAAATTGATTTAAACATAATAAATCATTGACAAATAATTGATCTAAAAAGATTAATCATGCACAAATAATTGTGATAAAGAATACTTAATTAGATTGATAGTCACATATTTTACAAGTTTTAAGCTATAAATTTACCTTCATTTTCAACAAGTGGTATAAGAGCTAATGGCTGGGTAGAGTTTGGGACGCCTTTCTCTTAAAAGTTTGAAGATTTTTTGGCTATAGTGGGAGATTTTATTATTGTGTTATTGCATATATGTAAAAAAAGTGTGTTGAAAAGACTTCCACTTCTCATGTAGATATTGAGAGATTCATTAGATCTAGTTATGAGATGTGGAAACTAAAAATGGATGGTCTCCTTGAAGAGAGAGATCATTGGTTAGCTATTTGTAATGATAAAAAGACACCTTCATCTATGTCAAATGAGGATTGGGCTAAGCTTGATAAGAAGGAAAGAGGGACCATAAGATTATGTCTTACTGATGTTGTTCTCTTAAATGTTTTAGATGAAACTACTGCATATAAATTATGGAAGAGGATAGGTGATATTTATCAAACCAAAAGTCTTACTAATAAGTTGTATTTGAAAAGATAGTTATATTCTTTAAAGATGAAAGATGGTGATTCTGTTGCACATCATTTAAATGCTTTCAATTTTATTCAGAGCCAATTAGCATATGTAGATGTAAAGCTAGAAGATGAAGATAAATGCATTTTGTTACTTTGTTCTTTACTAGAGTCTTGCGAAAATCTAATTGTTTCTATCAATGGTAGTGGTGCAGATCCCAATATGGATAATATAATTCCTACTCTCCTATCAGTGGAGATGAAGAGGAATTCTAAATCAGGTTCCCAAGATGCCTTGTTCGTAAGAGGTAGGCCTAAGGAAAAGGAACCCAAGGGAGACAAGAAAGGAAAGGTTAAGTCAAAAGGATGGTCTAAAACCCCTGGTAAGAGTAAGGTAAAGTGTTGGAACTATGGAAAACTGGGACATATAAAGAACGATTGTAAGAGAAAGAAAAAGAGTTCTGATGCTTCTACAAAGAAATCCTTAGATGACGATAATGATGCATTGATCATTTCATGTAAAAATGTTAGTGATGAATATTGGATTATTAATTCAGGTTGCTCCTATCATATGACTCCTAACAAGGAGTGGTTCTCTAAGTATACCGAATATGATGGAGGCAAATTCTTCTTTGGAGATAATAGCACAACAAAGATTATGGGAAAAGGAGAGGTAAAGTTGTGTTTTAGTGATGGTAGGGTTAATACCCTTAATGGTGTTCTACATATTCTAGGACTTGCTAGAAATATAATTTTTGTATCTAAGTTTAATGATTCTGGAATGCATGTGACATTTGATAAAAGTAGTTGTAGGTTGGTGAAAGGGAATATGGTGGTTGCTAAAGGATCTCAGATTGGGACTTTATTTAAGCTGAATACCTCCAATTTGAATAAATCAACCAATGTAACTGAAGCTGAAAATACATGTATGTTACGGCACCATAGATTGGGCCACATTAGTGAAAAAGGTATTAGGACCATTCTTAATAAGAAATTGGTTGATGGTATTCCTGATTATAATATTGGAAAAAATGATTTTTGTGAGCATTGTGTGTTTGGAAAGAAATCTAGATCTTCATTTCCTAAAGGAACAAATAAAGCTAAAATATTATTAGAGATTATTCACTTAGATGTTATGGGTCCTGTGGATATTGACTCTATTGGAAAATCTAGATATTATGTCACATTTATTGATGATGTCTCAAGATATACTTGGATCTATTTTATGCATAAAAAATATGATGTGTTCAATAATTTTAAAGAATTTAAGGCTTTAGTTGAGAAACAATCGGATCATAAGATAAACGTGTTGAGATCAGATAATGGTGGTGAATATTGTTTTAAGGAATTTGATGATTATTGTAAGAATGTAGGAATTGTGATACATACAACTACTCCATATACACCTCAACAAAATTGAGTAGCAGAGAGGATGAACCAAACCTTAAAGGAAAGAGCTAGGAGTATGTTAAGTAGTGCTAAGCTATATCGGTGCCTTTGGGCTGAGGCAGTATGTACTTCTTGTTATTTAATCAATTGATCTCTTGGTTCAACTATTGAAGATAAAATCCCTTATGAAATGTGGTTAGGTAGGAAACCTAGTGTTGCACATTTAAGGATATTTGGTTTTGAGGATTTTGTTCACGTGCCTAAAGAAAAGCAATCTAAGTTGGATCCAAAAGCACATAAATGCATATTCATAGGTTATGGTGAAAATGTAAAAGGTTACAAGCTTTGGATTTCTCTAACCCAAAAAAATACTTTATCTAGAGATGTGATTTTCAAGGAATTTAGAGCTTATACTAGAGAAGAACAACCAAAGGAGAAGGATACTTCTCAAATAGTGCATTTTGAGACAAAAAATAAGAAGCAAGAAGATGCACATGTTGAAGAACAATTGGATGGATTGGATGAGGAGAGTTCACAGAGTTCTGAGCTAGATGCTCCAAATGAGAATATTGAGGAACAAGAAGAAGCTTCTTTGAGAAGATCCACAAGACAACAAAATCCCATTGATACGTATAGCCCACCTGATTTCCATTATATATTTTCTTTGATGAGTACTAATGATGAACCTAATTCTTACAAGGAAGCTTTTTCTTGAGATGAGAACAAGCTTTGGTCACAAGCTATGCCTGAGGAAATGGATTCCTTGCATGCTTGTGACACATGGGATCTCGAGAGTTTTCCCAAAGGAAGAAAGGCCATTGGTTGTAAATAGATCTTTAAAAAGAAAATTGGAGAAAATGGTAAACTGAAAAGGTACAAGGCTAGATTAGTAGCCAAGGGATACTCCTAGAGAGAGGGAGTTGAATTTAATGAAATCTTCTCTCTGGTTTCTAAATTAACTTCTATCAGATTATTTTTATCTATTATTGCTACTTATGACTTTGAGATAGAGCAAATGGATGTGAAAAATGCTTTTTTGCATGGGGATCTTAATGAGGAGATTTATATGAAGCAACCTGTTGGTTTTGTTGTAAAAGGAAAAGAATCTTTGGTTTGAAGGTTAAAGAGATCTTTATATGGATTAAAATAATCACCTAAAATGTGGTACCAGAAGTTTGATGTTTTTACATTAAAAATTAGTTATGTTAGGAGTGAGGAAGATCATTGTGTTTACATAAATTTTATTGATGATCAACTTTTAATTATTATCTTGTATGTTGATTACATGTTGTTAATTGGTAAAAACAAGGTAATGATCAAATAATTGAAAGAAAAAATCTCTAACACATTTGAGATGAATGATCTAGGGGATACAAAATATATCCTTGGTATGGAGATCAATAGAGATAGTGGTAATATAAAGCTTTTCTTAAGTCAAAGCAACTATGTTGATACTATTTTAAAACGGTTTAACATGCAAGATAGTAAACCAATTAATATTCCTTTACCAGTTGGCACGAAGTTAAGTTTAGACATGAGTCCTAAATCTGATTTTGATCATGAGGAAATGTCTAAAATTCCATATGCTAGTGCAGTTGGTAGTTTGATGTATGCAATGGTCTGTAGAAGACTAGATATAGCCTAAGCAGTGGGAGTTCTAAGTAGGTTTATGTCTAACCCTGGTAAAGAACATTGGACTTATGTTAAGAGGGTGTTTAGATATTTACGAGGTACTTCAGATTACTAATTTGTTTATCATGGTGATAATGATGTTGATATTATGCACAAATCATTGGACATACATGGTTTTTTTGATTTGGATTGGGCAAGAGACCAGGACATTCAAAGGTCAACAAGTGGCTATGTGTTTACTTTGTTTGGAGCTGTGTTTAGTTGGATGAGTAAGAGGAAGCCCAAGGTTGCTTTGTCCACCATAGAATCATAGTGCATGATTGCTACACATGCCTCTAAAGAGGCAATTTGGTTACAGAGACTTGGGAAAGGTATTGGTTTTAATTGCAAGAAAATTAGACTTGAATGTGATAGTCAGAGTGCTATTTTTTTAGCAAAAAATCCTATGTATCATGCGTGTACTAAGAATGTTGATGGATAGTATCACTTTGTGCGAGAAATGGTTAAGATTGGGAAGGTATTAATTGAGAAAGTTGATACTTTGATTAATGTTGTAGACTATCTTACAAAACTAGTTCCTACAGATAAGTTCTCTTGGTGTAGGAAGGCCATTGGACTTGAGTCTTGTACTTGATTTATAATAATGATTCCTTGTATAGAATAATTGCAATGTATAATTTCAAGTGGGAGAATATTCAGAATAGGATTCCATTTAATTGCAATCCTAAACATATTTCATGTATCTCCTAAGTCATTGGAAAGTGTTCCCCAACACCAGGATTAGAAAGAGATTAAATTTGAATGAAATGAACATGTAAATTGAAATTTGCAATTATTCCTAAATAATAGGAACATGTGGGGGAAGCCATTTTGAGTTCCTAAATAATAGGAGCACATGGGGCACCCACATGGAAGGTGGAACCCACCTTGTTTCAGTTAACTGTTTGGAGGATTGAAAACACTTTAGTAAATGCATGTCTAGGTTCCTACAAAGTAGGGATTTATATTTACAAGAGTGGAGTGGCACTATCAGTTCTATATCTATTTAGTTTAGTTTAGTTTAGTTTAGTTATGGTTCAATTATCTTTAGTTACATGTAGTTAGTTTGAGTTGTATACTAGTTGACTTGACTAATGACTTTAGTTGCATGGCAGATAACACGTGATACTTTCGGTTAAGTGGGGATGATCAAGCATGCACATTGTTTGCATAAATTGATGGAGAGATATGTTTCAGTTAACTCAAATTGACTTGGACCCACCTTGGGCGCCCATGTTGGAATCTTTCAGTTAACACCTTTTGTATGAGAAGATATTTACAAGGTTTAGTTAAGTGGGCCCATTCTTGGGTGCCAACTTTGAGGAGAAGCTTCCAAGATATCTTCGAGACCATAGTTCAATTAAGTGTTCAGTTTGGGGCCCCAAATTTGAGGAAGACTTTGGTTTGAATTTTGTTTAGGAGGTGGAACTCTACTTGCCAATTCTAGGCATAGGTTTATGAGTGAAGCTTTAATGATTTATAATTGTCAACTCTTAGGAGTTTATAAAGCTCATAATTGCCTATTTATTGCAGCAAGTTGAAGATAGTTTGATATGAGTTTACAAAGCTCATAATTTCCTATTTATTGCAGTAAGTTGAAGAGAGTTTGATTTGAGTATATTGTAGGTTGTGAAGAAGCATTGTTGAAGAGAAAAGAAGCATATCGATCAAGGATTGATATAGTGTTATTGTAATCTTATTCTAAGGTTAAATAATACAAGCAATATTGGTTCTGGTGGAGTTTTTTTCCTAAAAGGGTTTCTCCATGTATATGTTGTATCACTTCTATCTTCTATCTACATTCTTCTACAATCTTCTATCTAGTTCTATAAAAGATAAAATTGATTTAAACATAATAAATCATTGACAAATAATTGATCTAAACAAATTAATCATGCACAAATAATTTTGACAAATAATACTTAATTAGATCTATAGTCACATAGATTTACAAGTTTTAAGCTACAAATTTACCTTCATTTTCAACACATTTCCAAATACATGTGTACTTTTCATATGTTCACATATTGGCATACATTGCAAGCCACCACAATGCTGACATGTGTCATCCAAGCATAATTTCCTATAGAATAATTGACCTTCCTCTCTTTCACATTAATTTTTTGATATGAAGTCTCTTGAAGATGTAGGTGGTTCATGTATGCCATAGTCGTGCAAAACATTGTTAGTGTGCAAATCTAAACATATAGATTGATAAACATCAAAATGGTTAGAAAAATAAATATTTAATCTACAAAAAAAAGTAGTTCATGTGTGATTTATTTTGACATATAAAGGCTTTAGCATTTCAAAATATCTTTGAGAAATTTTAACTTGAGGATACATCTCTAGAAATTTACTAAAAAATTGTGTTTGAGTCATATCCAAAAAATTATTTGGATGTGGCTCACGGTTTCAATTCCCAATTCTCCTTCTTACCACATCCCTTTGATTCGGAGATACCCTTGTGTTATTATTCCAAAATTCTTCAATTAGTGATCTCAATGCTTCAACAATTGGTTTATCATTTCATGGTAGTATCCTCGAGAGTTCTTATAATTCACTATCATTGGTGTCCTCAATTCTTTGGCACCTTCCAACGACTCTTGATAAAGTTTTTCTATTTATTCTCAATGGTTGACTTGTATTTCTAATGAGATGAGCTTTCTTTGTTTGATTACTTACTATTATTGATGTAATGACACATCATGTGACATTACTATATTTTGTGCATGAGGTGTTACCCACACTCTCATATGCACTCATTAGATTTTTCACAATAGATTTGTCACTTGAAGCCTTTGATTTATCAACCCAAGAATCTTCATAATGGACCTATACTTTATACTTCACATCATTTCAACAAATAGTTGACATCTTCCAATCTCATTTAATTTTTCAAAGAACACTCTCTAAATCTTATGAGCATATATTCTAAAAGTATGTTTTGGAATATTATCTTCCATACATTGAAAAATATTCCCATCAATATCAATCCAATACTTGGGATTTCTATGCAAAATTCTAGGAGGTGTTTGTTGTCACATGAAATCACACCCTACCATACACAAAGTTTAGCATTTCAATGACACAATGGAAACAACCTCAAGGTGTGAGACCTTTTTCGTATGAGGTCGAATCTCTAGAGAAGGTGGGCTTCCTCTTTTGATACAAGTAAAATGTGTTGGTCCAACCCAACACATGAAAAACTATCACTATCCTACTCTAACAACTCACAAGGAAAAGGGGAGAAGGAAAGCATGGAGGGGAAATGGAGGTGATACACAAAGATGAAAATTAATTTCTTCTTGACTTAGAATACTCAACGAATTTGATGAAGAGGGAATAGGGGACTCACACAAATCTCTATTTGGTTGATTCTTAGAGGCATACCAGAAGGTTAGGGTTTGAAAAGTTGTTGGAAGGAAAGGGAGGTTTCTCAAACAACTGTAAATAATTTAACTAAAACATGCATGCATGAAAAGACAAAAAAAAAAATAGATATGAAGGAAATGAACTAACACAAACATAAAAAACCTGAGAAGAGGAAAGCTTGCTTGATTTCATTAATGTAGAGGCAAAAGAAAATATTTACAATCGTAGAGATGAAAAATGCATGTCTGCCAAAGAAAAACGATGAACGATCCAGAAGAAGAACCATTAAAATGAATATAATTCTTTCCTTTATAGATTAGACATAAATTGAAACAACAAACTGAACCCTAACCCTAACTAGGGTTATCAATGAAGTTTGTGTGTGAAAGAATGGAGCCATCTCATGAAAATTATGATTGGGGCATGGATCTGTTAGGAAAGGTCAATAATCTACAATGGATTCTTAGAGGCATACCAGAAGGTTAGGGTTTGAAAAGTTGCTGGAAGGAAAGGGAGGTTTCTCAAAACAACTGTAAATAATTTAACTAAAACATGCATGCATGAAAAGAAAAAAAAGAAACTTAGATATGAAGGAAATGAACTAACACAAACATAAAAAACCTGATAAGAGGAAAGATTTCTTGATTTCATTAATTTAGAGGCAAAAGACAATCTTTACAATTGCAGAGATGAAAAATGCATGTCTGCCAAAGAAAAACCACGAACTATCCAGAAGAAGAACCATTAGAATGAATATAATTCTCTCCTTTATAGATTAGACATAAATTGAAACAACAAATTGAACCCTAACCCTAACTAGGGTTATCAATGAAGTTTATGTGTGAAAGAATGGAGCCATCTCGTGAAAATTATGATTGGGGCATGGATCCATTAGGAAAGGTCAATAATCCACAATAAATGGGCATGGGCGCCAATGAAACCCTCTTGCAGAAGTCAGGGAAGTAATAAATGTCATCCTTGAAGTCCAAAAATCAAAACAGGCTACTCAAAAGTTAGATCAAGCATTCATGGCATCGCTTGGAAAAAATGCCAAATCTGTTGAAAGGTTGGGGTGTCGGGCCCAAAAGGAAACCTTTTCTTATGCATTAAATGGTCTAGAGATGCAAAAAATCATCTTTTTCAAGGATCGGGTATTAGGCCTACTTTATACCATTTACGAATCATTGGCATCAAACCGTTGGAGATCGAGCTCTAAGGGTTCACCATACTGCATGATAAAAGAGGAAGAAGAAGGAAGAAAGTAGAAAGGGAGAACCACGAAGTCCAAAAAGGTCACCTTTATCGAGCGTTGGAGATCGAGGAGAAGGCTTACACCTTTCCGTAGATTCAAAAAGAGTAAAGGAGAATATTGATGCCCAACGCCCGAAAGGTTTAGCCTTAACCAAAACCTTTGAAGGAGATGTCGGAGATCGAGGATAAGGCTTACACCTTATCATAGAGATCAAAAGAGGAAAGCAAAAGAATAATGTTCAATGTTTGAAAGGTGCCATCATAGGTTGGAAGGATGGGCTATCTTTTATGGAAGATACGAAAGATGTAAAGGGGAAGGCCGAAGCTCGAAGTCTGAAAAGTTGACACTTAGTCAATTTTTTGAGGAAAAATTGATTGGGACTTTGAGAGGAAGGAGAAGAAGAAATAACCGATTTTCGGATATCGAAAGTGAAATCGAAGATCAGGCTTTAGTAGGAAGGTTTACTTGCTATTGAAAGGAAGCAATAAAAGGTAAGAGCAAAGACTAAAACTCGAAATCCTGAAGAATGAAGACTTAAGGAAAATGATGAAGGCTTCATTGAGAGTTTTAGAGGTAGGAAGGCAAGCTTAAGGCTTGCAAGGAGAGAGGAATAAGGGTTAAGGGGTAAGGCAGAAGGACAAAACCCAAAAAACTTAGGAAAGAAAATGGAAGGCAAAGAAGGAGTGAGATCGATGAGGAAGGCATGCGAGTAAGAAGGGAAGTGAAAACCCAAAAGCCTGAAACTTCAGGACTTAGCCAATTTTAGGAACCCTTCAAGGAGAAGTCATGCAAGATGACCTATGTAGGATCTATCAGATCAGTTATCAATGATGGGTCATCAAAGGGTGGCATGAAATGTCAACATTGTTCTCAAAGGTAAATTTTCCTCAACATTAGGAATTTCATAAATATTTAAATGAGATGGGATAGATGGCATTCCTTCAATCAGAGATGTAATAGATGATGTACCTTGAAGTTAAGATGGAAAAGATGGTGTACCTCCTTCTTGACATGTGAGTGATGATGTACTTTTAACTTGATATGTGGTTGATGGTATCCCTCCATCTTGACTTATGGTAGAGGACGTGTCTCCAACTATGAAATTAAAATTTCTCATTACATGAAGGTTTTGCATTCATTCCCTTTATGCCGCCAATACCATATCTCTCATTGATGATTCATGTTCCTCTTCAATTGGAATGTCTTCTTCTATTGTGTCCAATTTCCTCTTCTCACGAAGTTTCCTCATAAGTTCTTCTTTCTTTGCATTCTTAGCTTCTTTCTCTTCTTGTGTTGGTTTAATCCTTGATCGTTTCCTCAACATGAAGAAGAATTTTATCTGTAGCATGAAAATAAAATAAAATTACACAAATCTTAAATTTTTTAGAATAATAACATTGACCCTAAAAATACTAAGGAACCTTCAAAGTCTAAGAATAAATATCTTCATTTCTGCCATCTTCCATCTCTTATTGTTGGTTCCTATCATCATAAGGCAGTACCAAATCAAATCTGAGCAAATACGGGGCATCGTGAAACCTTCGTGGCGTGTTTCCTTTCATCTCTAGCCACCAAAATTGCTAGATATTTACCATATGAGATTCCTACAACATATGGAAGCTATACATTTGTGGTTTCCAAACAAAACTTGAATATTGTAGGTCTAAAAATATGCATATCAGTTAGTTTAAGCTACTCCAAAAAGTGGCATGTTTCTTTTCATCTCTAGCCACCAAACTTGCTAGATATTTACCATATGAGATTCCTAAAACATATGGAAGCTATACATTTGTGGTTTCCAAACAAAAATTGAATATTGTAGGTCTAAAAATATGCATATCAGTCAATTTAAGCTACTCCAACAAGTAGAAAATCAAATAACGATATTTTGAAGGCGATAAAATAGTTTTTAATTTAGATAAATGCAATTTCAATACCCTAGGGCTTCATTCTTTAATATTTGTTGGCATTTGAGGATTTATTCACTTTATTTTGTAGACAATAAAAATGTCTTGGTTTTCGAGCGTCATTTTTCCTTTGTTTTGGTCTTCCCTCCTGCATGATTAAATAATTCTTTGATCACATTCTTCTATTAATTAAATAATTTTAATTATTTAATTAATTCATCTCTTGACCTTTATTCTTCTATGTCCAATTAAATAAATTTAATTACGTCGCTAACACCATTTTCTTCAATGATTGAATAAATTAGCATTTATTTAATTAGTTACCTTTCATCATTCGTCTATAGTTAAATAATTATTATCAATGATTTATCTATTCATTAATATTTTCAATTCTTCTATAGTTAAATAATTATCAAAATTATTTAATTATCTTTTGTCATTTATCCCCTATTAAATAATTAATCTAAATTAATTATTTAACTCCTCTTTTCTATTTCCTCTTATTTAATTAAATTGGTTGCATAAATAATTTTAACTAAATGTCCACTTTCTTTTTCCACAAATAAATAATTTATCCTCCACATGGTGAAAGAGTCCTTTCTCATGAAATAAATAATTTTATTATTTATTTCTTCCATTATCTCCCTCCACTATCTCATTTTTGAATCTTGCCCTTTGATTGCTTCTGTGCTCTTTTCAATCTTAACCGTCCATGTCATAACCATCCCTAGCCCACTACTATGTGGTGTATGTATTCTCAACTGTCGATCGTGGAATATTTCTAGAAGCTCGATCTCATCCATCCGTTCGAATGGATGTCTATAAAAGAATCTCTTCTCCTCCATTTTTGATTTAACAACCACTTATCTCTGACTTTCATGCTTATTGTTTGCAAGTATTTTCCCACACTTACAATGATTTGAGGGAAACTTGCAAAGGTTGTTTAAGGAGAGACAAAGGAGGTTATTCAACTTCAAACAATGGGGAGTTTCTCTATTTGATTGATTTTATTTTATCCCTTTTTCTTTATTGTTCTTTGTTTTAAATTGGATTTCTAGCTTAGATAGTGTTGTGGTTGTCACTTTATCTATGCTACTATATTTTTCCTATCTCACATTGGTGAAACTAACATGAATCATACAATTTTTTTATAGAAAAACCTATTTTTTTTTTCATGTAATAGGTTTTTGAGCCGCAACTAAAATGCACAACACAACTAAAGGAAAATGATGCAACTGTTGGGCGAGAATATGAGATTTGAAATAACGACACAACTGAGACATGCAACAATGCATCTAAAGGTGGGAGTTTCAAATTTGAAATTGTGATGCAACTGCAAGATTCAAAGACACAACTAAAACAACGCAACTGACCTAGGGTGTGCTGCAGTACAGTGCCACAAATGTGAACCTGAATGATGCATCTATCTTTCAAGGTATATTTTTTTTGTATTTTTTAGTTTTGTTTGAATTTTCCTTTTGGATTTTCATTAAAATAGGGTTTTTGGTGTGCTAATCATCTCTTTTTAGCATGTGGCATTGGTTTTAAGAAGTTTACAAATAGTTTCTTTAGAAACAATTGAGCTCATCCTATTTTCATTTAAGTTTTCAATTTTGTTTGTTTCCTTTCAACAACTACAAATTTGTATCACATTCATAAGGTTAAAACAAACATACATTATCATTCATAAAGGGTTAAATGAACAAAAAATGCATATTTCACTCATGGGATCTAAAATGAACTTGCATCACACGTCATCAGTTTAAAAAGAACACAAGTGTTTGTTTATCATCATAAGCAAGGTTAAAATTAACGTGTGTTTGTTGTGTCTTGTGGTTTTCATTTCACCATTAGATGCGTATGCTCTTCTCTCGCATCGCTTGACAATATTAAGAATCAAAATAATTCCTTTGGCACTTGTATAATCACCCATACATTTAGATTTGAAATTAAAATGAACCCCATGCAAGTGTGAGAAAAAGACGTTATGTATGCTCTCTCTTTGCACTTCATGCAATCTAGGAGATCAAAAACAACGTACCTGGCTTGATTTTGTTCACATTTAGAGGGGTCCTGCCTCGTAAGAGGGAATGAATCCAACTCATTTTTTTCTTGGGCTGGTATATAAATGGATAAGACTAAACTGTCAAGTCCTCATAGTATGTAGGCCTTGGTCATACAATGTCATTCAAAATGGGGTACTATCCTAAAAACTATAAGTTCGCCTAGTAGGAGTGATTAAAGCCTTAAGTGGCTTGCTAGACACTTGCAAGGTGCCATGTCCTTGAGTATTGACTATGAACCTTTGTTTTAGTATCCAAAAACCCTTTTACTAGTTGGCATAAAAATGATCATTCTGAAGCCGCCCTACATTCCACCATTCATTGTAGAGACAAAATCCCTGAAGGCTTTCAGATCTTAGGGGTAAGAGATCTTGGTGAGCTCATGCTGTGCAAGGGGGAGCCAACACCACCAAGGTCTCTAGTTGTTCACTCTGTTTA
Organism: Sequoiadendron giganteum; assembly: GCA_007115665.2. Lineage (NCBI taxonomy): Eukaryota > Viridiplantae > Streptophyta > Pinopsida > Cupressales > Cupressaceae > Sequoiadendron > Sequoiadendron giganteum. The sequence goes on from CM021105.1 coordinate 311,633,247, forward strand.
GGTGTTTAGAGCAATCCAAGTAGGGATCCAACAGGTAGTATCTTTTCCAACCTAGGTTGTGCATTGTTTATGAGTGTCTTATTCACATTGAAATCAAACATTTTCGCACTCAAAACCAGACCAAAAAAGTGTTTGTTGACTATTTTATGTGTTTTCCAAATTTCATCTCATAAAATATCATCAAAACTAGTCAAAAATCTATCCAAAAACTAATCCAAAACATCAAATTTTCAAAACAAGACTTTGTGAACCACAATTGATCAAAGCAAGCCTGCAACTGCAATTTTGTGTCACAACCATTAACTAGAGAACCACAATTGGTATATTGTAATGCAACCACTTAAAACAAAGCTACAACTGCTATAGTGAACCACAATTGATATATTGTAATGCAACTTCTTAAAACAAAGCTGCAACTGCTATAGTGAACCACAACTGCTCATTAGAAACCCGCAACTGAAATAACACATTTGAGAAAAATAGTGCCACAATCATCCGATTACCAAAAATTCACAAAATACTTGGCCAAAATTGAATCAATTCATCTTGATAGTGATCTTGACTTCTAAACTAGAGACTTGTAGAGTTTTACCAATCAATCACATCACTTTCATTTAGGATTGGATTACATTATAGGTTGCCCTCATCCTTTGCTTTGCATAATTAGTCTTAGACCTTAGGTTGCACATACCTTTTAGATTTCAGACATAGGAAACCTATCAAGCCTTTGGAAAGTCCATGGTTACCTATCCAACTTGTCATTGACCTTCATCTTTTATTTTATCAACCTTTGTCATTGCCATCTTGGTCAAAACTTGAGTTTCAAACTTGTGTCCTACTTTAGACTCACCTTGTCAAATCCATCATCTTGGTCATCACAAAGGTCAATGACATTTAGGTTAGTTATCTTGGCCCTACAATAGCTTGATTGCCATCCTTTTTCTTAAATCTTAAGGTTCATATCCTTAGTGTCATTTAGCTTCACATCATACCCCTTTGACCATAGCATCACTATCATCCTATCATTCCTTAACCTTATATTTAGATTACATCTTCACTTTGCATCCTTATATCTCAAAAACACAAAAATATAGCTTATCCTCATCTTAGACTTAGTTGTACTATAACCTTTAATCATTGATTTAGTATCATCTAGCCTCAATTATCATTATCTTTAACCATAGATTAGTCTCCCTTTGGTACCATTTGACATCCTTTAGTTTCATTTAGATTCATTTAATCCCATCCTTTGGTCTTAAGGTCATTACCATTGCATGATCACCTCACATCCTTATACCCAAAAAATAACAAAAATATAGTGTAGTTTCATGTCACCTTGCATTACCTTCCAAACTTGCAAGTCTTACATGGTTGAAACAAGGCCACGAACTAAAATAAAGGACATGGAATATTTAAATGACCCCTTTTCTAGTCCACATCATAACAGCAATTCAAGTCAATCTACACCACAAAGAGACCCAATCAACACACTTGACAATCTAGGCCTAGATGAATTCAACAAGAAAATGAATCCTGAAGAGATTGAAAAAGATTACCAAGATCCAAGGATTTTATGCCTTATTGATGAGCTTGTTAGTGTCGATCCTAATATATACTTTTATGCACTAGCTAAAAATGGTGCTAAAATTCCTCAAGGCTTTGATATCTCCACAATTGTAGAAGGAGATACTCAAAACCCATTCACATTGGGGATGCCATCTTCACAAAAAATGTCTACTACATTACCACTTGGGACAAAAACACACATGGAAACCACTACCACACACATGGCAACCACTACCACACACATCCCTAGTATCTCCACATTTAGAAACAAGATAACTCATGCAACAACACAAGACAAAATTTTACATTTGGTAGCTCATCAAGTTCCATGGGTAAGACCTTTAAAAATCCTCTTTTTGAAAATACCAACCAAGGTCCTATGTATCAAGGTCCTACACCTATATTTCAAAACATGAACCGAGGTCCTACATCTCAAGGTTCCACACCCATATTTCAAAGCACAAATCAAGGTCCTACATTCCAAATTCAAAAAACTACCCGGTCAAATCAACCAAACAAATCTTGGAGAATTCATATTGTCCCAATAAAAATGCCAAATCAAAACACCAACCAAGGACCCACTCCCTCATTCAAAAATAGTAACCAAGGACCTACATTTTCAAACATCAATCAAGGACCTATCTGATCATTCTCAAATGCCAATCAAGGACCAACATTTCAAATCCAAGGAACAAATCAAGGGCCCACGGTACAATCTCAAAACACCATATCGAATACAAACATGATCTTTGGGACCAATCTAAATACCAATTTCACTCCAATTCAGATCAACACCAATGCAAAATTTACACATCAATATCAATAAGGTAACCAAGGTCCCATGCCACAAAATGCCAATCCAAATCTGAATCCAACATATGACCTCAACACCAACATCATAACACCAAATCAAACCACACAACACCATCTCTTGTAGACACTTTGATGCATCAAATACAAGCCATAGAAAAAAAAATTGCAAACACGCAATGGGGACCAGAAAAAAAACTTATTCCAGGGAGGAATTGTGCCCCTTTTCATTTGATATAAATCTATACATGCCGCCCTTTCCCCCTTACTTCATGACACCAACTTTACCCAAGTACAAAGGGAAATGAGATCTAGTAGAACACATACAAGAATTGAATACATGTATGGAAATCACATATGATCCTACCTATTTGATGAGACTATTCCCATGAAGTCTCATGGGGCTCGCCCTAGATTGGTTCACACACCTTCCTCCAACGATTAAAACATGGGGAGAATTGGCTGATAAATTCATTAATCAATTTTCATTTAAGATTGAAAGTGATGTGATCCTTGCAACATTATGCACTGCTAAACAAGAAGAAGGGGAGTCACTTACCTCATTTTACCAAAGATGGTGAAGTATATCTAGCAAGTTTCCTTGTCACATCCTTGAGAAACAACTAGTCACCATGTTTTTGGAAAACCTTAATGTAGAAATGTTGACTAGTCTTCAAATCCAATGTTGCATGATTTTTGATGAAATCCTTGAGAAAGGTGTCCTTATTGAAAAGGGTCTTGTGACAAAGGGACTAGTCAAAGAACTCAAAGAGACCCCAAAGCCTAATACTGACAAAATAAATTTTTGGTCCCGGTACAAGAATGCCACTAATGATGGAGTTGTTGATGCTAAAGTGATAAACAAAGGTCCTACCATTCCTCTCAAAGGTCCATCCACATCAAACACATCAAACACATCAAGTACCCAAATGCAAGGTCAAACATTGAATGTAGTCCAAAACAACCAACAACACAAAGGTCCTCCACGTGCTAAGAGAATACACACCCCATTGGGTGAAACCATCAAACCGGTCTTAAGGACACTCTTGCAATCCAATGTCATCCAACTACCGGATATAAAAAATTATGAACCCTCATTGATCAAACTCGATTGGTGGAAAGAAAACGAATATTGTGAATATCACTGTGGAAAGGGACATAAGATATCTTCATGTTGGACCCTCAAAAATTTCATTCAAGACCTCATTGAACAGAGAATCATTTCAGTCAACAATTCATAAGGAAAGACAAATATTGATCATACCATATTTAAAACTCCCTTGCAAGATCATGACAGAAGAAAAGCCTCTAGTTCAGGAAATAATAATAATAATTCCAATTATACCCGCATCGTGCATGATTACAACACTATTATCCATAATATATGAACCTTTGATGATCATGTTTCCACCATTACCATAAATAATTAAAGTTCAGAGTGTGCTATCACCACTCACCTAGTCAAGGTAACTCTTCTAGGACCTCCTCCCAATCCACAACCGAAGAGCCAGTATAATCTCCTAGAACAGCTTGGGAAGACTCCCACACATATTTCTATCTTGGAAATGTTTCACATATCCCCTCAACACAAACCATTCCTTGAAAAAGCCTTGCAGGAATCGTTCATACCTTCTAATCTAGATGCCAATGAATTTCAAGACATGGTTGGATACCTAGCTATGTTGCATCATGTAACCTTCTTTGGACAAGACTTTTATGCACAAAAGTCTGATCATAATGATCCCTTACACCTAGAAGTTTACATAAATAAACATAAGATCAGATGAGTCCTGTTAGATGGTGGAGCAAGTCTAAACATTTTCTCCCTAAAATTGGTAAAAGCCTTGGGATACTCTAAGAATTGCATAGATCAAACCAATAAAATTATTATCAAAGCCTATGATGATGTTGAACGTTCATCTGAAGGAGTAATTTTACTTCCCGTACAGGTTGGTCCAACTATGCAAAATACAACTTTTCATGTCTTGGATCTAGATTTACACTAAAAACTCCTCCTTGGTCACCTTGGATTCATGCCATGAAGGCCCATACCATCCACATACCACCAATGCCTCAAGTTTCCACATAATGGAACTGAAATTACTATTCCTGGCAATCCTGATCCTTTTCAGTATTACACAAACCTACAAGGAACTGTTGAACACCAAGTGCCCATAAATTGAGAGGCCCTATCTTCCACCTAATCCCACTAAATTGATCCATCCAACCTTGTCAAATCATCCACTCCATTCAACCCACCATCTAAACCCAAGGTCCAAATTCAAGACAAAGGATGCGAAGAGTACAACATGAAGAGTCTCTTTTGCATTGGAAAGTTACCTAAATCATCAAAGTCTTATGGAAAGATGCATCCCATACATCCTAAGGTTATCATCCACAATCCCCCTACCACTTTCACTAAATGGGGGGAGTTAGCCAAAGAATCTTTGGATGATCACATTTACACATGGCTATATAAAGAAGAGGACATAAAACCAAAGTAGTTACTAGTTGAGCAGTATCCAAAAGGGTTCCTCTTGATGAAGCAAAAAGGATATGATGGACACAATGACCTTGGTCTAAACAAGAAAGGAATGTTGGAACGCTTACTTCCTCCTAAATTACTAAATTATCAAGGGTTAGGGTTTGTACTAGTAAAAGTGACTATCTAGGGTATCGAGTTACCCTCAAGTGAGAGTGTTAATGCTTCAAATGAAATTGAGACATCTGAGGACTATTATTCTGACTCTGATTCTAACCTATGGGAACGAGATTTGGAATCCAATAGATCCATCAATAATTATAACCTTGATGAAACATTTAGAGAACCTGGTGAGCCTAATTTTGAGGAAAGATTCAGCCAAATGTTCAAAATTGGTCCCCCGCAAAACCCGTCAAATCCCCAGCAAAAGGTATCATTGAAAAGAGAAGCTTGGATCAAAAATTTATGGGAACCCAATGATCCTACCTTGCAAAAATAATCTTGCACCAAAAATTTCTGGGAACCTAATGAATCTACCTCTATCTTTACCTTATTTTCCTACACCATGACTCTTGACAACATTGATGATGGCCTGCCCCTTGTTTACCTGCAATTAAGAGATTGGGATCAACAAGAACCACTGAGTTTAAACACATTCGAGAAAAATGAAGCTATTGCTGAGTTCATGGGAATTTGTGAAGGAATACCAAGTGGGGATCATAAGGTTGGTTTTGTCATAGAAATTAATGGTGCAACATAATTTGGTGAGGTTGTCCTTTCCTCTAGCCACAAAAAAAAAAAAAAAAAAAGTAATCTACTACACCAATTGTACCTTGATTGGATATGAGTTGAACTACAACCCTATTGAAGAGGCATGCCTAGCAGTTGTGTTCGAAGCCCAAAAATTGTGACATTACATGCTAAACCAAAAGAAAAACTGGATAGCCAAAATTGATCCTCTGAAGTATCTACTTAGTAAAGCAGCTCTGCCAAGATGATTAGCTAAGTGGGTTATGATCTTAAGTGAATATGACATTGAATATGTTGACCAAAAAGTAATAAAAGGATAAGTGATAGCTGATCAACTCATAGATGCACTAGTAAAAGTAGACCATCCTCTAATATTCGACTTCCTAGATGAATCAATCTTTGTCATAGACACACTGACAACATAGAAATTGTACTTCGATGGATCCTACACAAGTCATGGTTCAGGAGCTGGAATTTTCTTCATCACACCTCAAGGGGATTCCATTCCTAAGTCATTTCAAATAGAATTTTCGTGCACCAATAATATAGTTGAGTATGAAGCATTGCTAACAAGACTTTGAATGGTAATAAAATGGAAAATGAAGAATCTTCAAGTTTATGGCGATTCCTAGCTAGTGATCGAACAAGTCAATGTTGATTATGATACCAAGGATGAGAAAATAATGCCATACAAATACATGGTTTATAGTTTTAGACTATACTTTGAAGCTATTACCTTTGAATAGATATCGAGAATCCGGAACAAGGAAATTGACGTAATGGAAACAATTGGATCTCTTTTGCACATTCCTAACAATGCATGACAATATGAGGTCTTGGTGGAACAACTGTTGGTCCCTATGTTCGATGTCTTGAAAAATGAAATCGTGTGCAAATTTGTTGGTCTTGAACCTCCCTAGTATAAAGAAATTTATAACTACTTGCATGTCCAAATTATCCCTCCCAACTTCTCCCCCAACCAACACAAAACCTTTATTTGACAAGCCTCTTAATATGCCATCATTAGAGATACCCTTTACCGTCACAGCCTAGATAGCACCCTCCTTTGATGTCTTGAATTAGATGAAGCACAAACAACCTTAAGATAGGTTCACCATGGTATATGTGGAGTTCACTCTTCTGGTCCTACCTTAGCTAAAAATCTTATGAGGACGGTATATTATTGGACTATAATGGAACATGATGCCTATCACTTTGTGAAAATATTTCACCAATGTCAAATTCATGGAGATCTTATACATGCATCAACTCAAGAATTACAACCGCTTACATCACCATGGCCATTCTCTCAATGGGGACTCAAAATTTTAAGTTTATCCTTGTTGCTACATAATACTTTACCAAATGGATCAAAGACATCCTGATGACCTACATTACTAGTAAGAAGATATCCAAATTCATCCTGAATTACATTATATGCTGCTATGGTATCCCGCAATCCATCATTACAAATAATGGTCACCCTTTCAAGAATCAGGATGTCTGTGAACTTTGTGATAAATTTAATATCCAACACCATTTCACCACACCATATTACCCCTAGGGTAATGGCCAAGTTGAGGAATCTAATAAGACTATCCTTAAAATCTTAAAAAAGATTGTCGATGATGTTGATCGTGACTGAAATATCCAACTCAATCCTGATTTATGGGCCTATTGTACTAGTGTTCACACTCCTACTAGAGCCACTCCATATTCCCTTGTCTTTGGATCTAAGGCCATACTTCCTATTGAGGTTGAGTTACCATCCTTGAGGGTTTGTATGCAAGGATTGATTGATCAAGAAGAATATCGTGTATCCTATCTACATGAGCTAGAGTTACTAGATGAAAAGAGGCATAATGCCTTGACACATTTGTAGGCATATGAAAACCACCTTTGACACAACTATAATAAGAAGGTCTGACCTAGAAGCTTTGATATTGGTGATTTATTCTTAAAAGAAAATTCAAAGAATCAAACAAGTCGAGAAAAGCTCAGAAATTTTGAACCCAATTGGTTGGGCCCTTATATCATCACAATAGCATATGGATTTGGTGATTATCAACTCTCTAATCCTAAGGGTAAATCATTGTCTAAACCCATCAAAAAAAAAAACCTTCGTAAGTAATACACCTAATTCTTAGAGTATCCCATTAAAAGGTAAAAAAAAAAAACAAAATAAAAACAATAACTTCAAAAAATAGTCACCTTGATGAAAACTTGGCAAATAGGCATCTTGGTGACAAAAAATAAAAATAAAAAAGAGAATAATTCATCCAAAAGTGAAAACCACTTCTGTGGCACTTTGGATAAGTACCATGGTGAAAACTTGGCAAACATGTGCTATGTGTAGTCAGTCTATGCTCCTTCATCTACTATCACTCTACCTGGTCTTCCATCCTTCGCTCATCCATTTGCACATATCATCTGCCCATAATAAAGCTTTGTCATCCTTCTCATGGTGTGAGAACCACTGACATTTAGTGTCCTTCGCCTTCATGACCATCCTTTGCATTCATCTGCTACTTCCCCTCACACATAATAAGTTGGTCCTATACCTGACTAGGGGAAATTCCTAGAATTATGTCTTCATGGGATTTGATGCATGGTATCAACATAAAATCATCAAAATCCAAAAAAAAAACATAAAACATCAAAACCCAAAAAAATCAGAAAACCTTCAAAATCCAAAAAAAATCATAAAATCATCAAAATCCAAAAAAAATCATAAAACATCAAAATCCAAAAAAATCAGAAAACCTTCAAAATCCAAAAAAGTCATAAAATATCAAAATACAAAAAAATCATGAAACATCAAAATCCAAAAAAATAAGAAAACCTTCAAAATTAAAAAAATAAATCAGAAAACATCAAAACTCCCAAAAACAGAGTCAGATTCAAAGTCAGTCTATGTCAGTTTGGTCGAACTACATTGTCTCTGCACATTTTCTATGTAGGCAAGGCCCTCACTCGATGAGCCCGTAAGATATTACATCCGTCCTTTTTGGTTTTTGTTGAATAAGGGTCAAATCATGATTTAGTCCTTTGTCAAGTACAACAAGGTCAAGTCATGTCGAACTATGAGGTCTCTACATGTATAAAATAGGTAAGGACATCAATCGATGATCCCCTGAGGCCCTAGGTCAGTCCTTTAGGGTTTTTCGAGTCTAGGTCTATTCTTTATCCGCAAGCAATCACTATTCAAACCAAATCACAAATTAACAGACAACCATATCCAACACATCCTTAATCTTTGATCAATCAATTTCCTAATCATTCTCACTAGTCATTGGTATTATATCAGAATGGGGCACTATGTCTTTTGTCTCATTTGGTCTTATCACTTGTCTTTTATAAGGATGCGTCCTTCCCGAGATTAGACATTGTCATTGGTCAACCTTGTCATCCGCCTTAAGTAGGATATGTCTTTCTTGCAGCTAGGTTTTTATCAAAATGGTCAATCGATCAACTTTATCAAATGTGTTCCTTGCCTTAAACATGATATGTCTTTCCTAAAACTAGGCGTCATCACATCGATCAATCATATCAATTAAACTTTATCAAATCAATTCAATTTTTTCACTTGGTCAATCAATCTTGCCGTCTTGGTCAATTAATCTTGCCTCATTAGGATGCTTCTTTCCCAAAACTTGGCATAATCAATCAAATCAATTAATCAACCTTTGTCAATCTATCAATCAAATTTGGTCAAATAATAAATCAAATCAGTCATCTCGATCATCTATCTTCATCAAGATGTGTCTTTCCTGAAACTAAATCTAATCAACCTAATCAAAGAATCTTATCAAGTAAACATCATCTCTTTGGCAAACACTTTGTTTGTCTAAGTTTGTCTTATCCTTTTCATTGGTTTTTTGGTCATGTTACTAGCTACCTCGAGGATGTCCTATCAAGGATTTAGAGGGGCGATGATGGATTATGATCTCTTTCCTTTGTTTGTTGTCTATGGTATGTCTTAGCAAAAATATTGGGACACTTTGGTCTTTAGTATGAGTCGGGGCATTCCTTGTCTTTTGGCATTGTCTTTTGACTACTTGTCTCTCACAAATGGTAACCTTGCACACCTTGGTCTATGTCATACCATGGTTTTGTGCTCCATTTGCGACACTTTTGATGCCCGATGATGATACATATAACAAGCATGAAATTTTGTTCTTTATCATTTCCTGTCTGACTTTGCTCTTTCTTTTCCATTCTCCATGCTAACATTCATCTATTCCACACTAACATTTCCTCTATCTGCATCTTGACAGAGTCCCGTGACACATAAAAATACCCTGCATACATGATCATGATAGGAAGCATTATAGAAACAATTATCATCATAGACATCATAATAGGCCACATACATTTTCATGTGCAAATACAAAAAAAGAGAGTGCACCCATATAGCATTATCATTTCATAGGATCATACCATATTAAATATCACATTGCATTTTACATTATGATCATATACATTTATCACATTTTCATACACATCTCATCCACATTTCATACACATTGTATAATCATAATCATATCATACATCACATTTTGCATTTACATTAGACATTTTTTCCCATTACATACTTAATCCATAAACATCATATTACACAACATTGATTGCATTGCATATCACATCATATCATATCATTAGGTCATTTGTATTGCATTAATATATAGCATCATTGCATATTCACATAGGATACATAAACAACATTATAAATTACACAATCATCAAATAATATAAAAGCATCACATGATCATATAGAATGCATAAATAAACATCATAAAGCATGAACATCCATAACATAATCATAACCATAAAGTGTAACCACATAGAATTGTATATCATAAATCACCACCAAAAATCATCATATATCACTCAAAGTATGTCATAGTACAATGCCAAGATGTCTCATATCTAACAAAATGGATCTAGTAGGCTCGATGGTCAAAATACAGTGTCATAATACATAATGTACAAAAGAGTCCTAGCTTGAGTTGTCCTGCTCCCGCAACCCTGATGTATCCATGTCTTCTCATTGTGGCGAGCCTAGAGACGTGTGTTCTACTTTTGGTGGCCTATCATATGGAGTGGACTGTCTCGGGCCTAATGCCTCACCACTCTATGATTTGTTGTGTGATCTGCTATGTGACCTACCCTAAGATTGGCTTTGAACTTGAGAAAAGCTCAACTCTCTCCTCTCTGTGCACTACTCTCTCATACAAATATTTGTAGTACTGCATCCCCATGCTCTGCCTAGCACCCTCTCATGCAAGATCAACCGCTGACCCACTACATGTTGCTACAAAATCCAACATCCGTTGATCGGTCTACTATTGGTTGATAACTACTAGGTCCCTCTGTCTGGAGGGTGTCTCTCTCGACCTTCAGGCCATCTCACTCTACTTTGAGAGTCCTCATCTCTACCTCTAGGGACTGTACCTGATCCTATAGGGTGGATATCCTCTGATCTATTGTACCATCCTCAACTTTGACCCTAACCTCCTCCAACCCCTCTTCAACATCTATCCCCATAACAATCCTCTCTCAAAGGACTCTCTTTGCCTCTCCCATCTTTGGATCCTCTGCATGCTCCTCCTCTCACCTCTCCTCTACCTCCATCATCTTGACCTCTTGATGTCCCACCTCTAGAGTTGGTATCTTTGCATGATACTCTCCCTCCTCCATCACCATCTCCCATGCTGCCCTCACCTCTGGCTGGTCCTCCTCATCCTCCTCACAGATCGGTGATAAATGTCTCACCACCCGCTACATCCCATATCTCCTCCTTCCTCGATCTCCTCCTCGGCCTCCCTGACCATCCCCTCCATCATCTCCACCATCTCCTCATCTTCCATCCCCTCATCCTCCCTCTCCTCGCCCTCCACCCTTCTATCCTTTGTCACTCCTTCGGCCTCGTGGACTCCTACCTGTGCGCTCTACATGTGCTGGCTACTTGGGATATATATATGGAGATGGCCTATGAATATGCCACCATACATCATACTATGGTGTCATCCCTACATCTACTATAATCCCTCTCCATCCCCACTATACCAGCTGTAGAGAATCAATCTCCTCCTCAGCCATAGTGATCAATATCGACTATCCCCATGGATGCACCTCCTATGAGGAATGTGAAAAATTTGATGTACCAACATGTATATCCTACCTCTCTCTGAACTACCATCTGACATACTCTAGAAGGTACAACTTAATGATATGCTATGACTACACTATACGCCCAATTAGATATCTAGGCTGATGACACCATGGAAAATTCTCATCCTCATCTACCCACACATCATAATCTTTGAAGGGTATCTAGACGAAGCTCACTAATGTATCAATCCCTTGTCTCCAGTATACATAATCTCCTACATGTGTCTATGTGATGGAACCTTGATACAAATATACATATGAAGCACCAACTCCCAACTATCATCCCATTGAAGGTTGGTCAAAACACTGCTATATGCTCCCATGCCCATATCATAAGCAATACCACATCGTAGCTCATGCTCTGACCCCTTTAGTATGGAATTTAATGAAACTAGAAATAAATAATTCCCAATAGACATGGTCCCCAGGAATACACTGTCTCATCCTGTACTATCCCGACCAATACCTCTCCCTAGCCCACTGGAAACCTGTGGCCCCTGTGGTCTGGAATCAAGATGTTGAAAATCAATGTACACAACACATAGTCAAATCTATCGTATCTCTCAGCCAAGGTCTCCCATATGATCTCATATCCCTATATACCAAGCTCTGCATCATCCTCATAATCATAGAAGTCATATATGGCCTGCAATCCCTAGACAAGATCATATCTCACCCAGAAATGGTAGTATCCTGTAAACTTCCTCCAAAGTAGCAATAGCCTCCCTAGTCAATAGATGAAATATACATGCCTCAGAGTGCCATTGCTCTATAAGTGCTATGAACATGCCCCTATTTTCCCTGATCATGGGCATATATGTCACAAAGAATAATCTAAGATCTAGAAGTGCCCACCTCTTGACATCATCTAGCTGATCTCCCAGCCGAAATGTCTTAGGTCATGAATCCTGTGTATAGATAGGGGTATGTACAACCTAAAGTCACTACAAAAATCCAACACATTAATCTAAAGTCTTCATTTGACCTATTGGACCTAAGTTTCACAAGTCATTTTACCCTACATTGGGGCAAATTTTCCATCAATCAATTGTGTCATTCTGCTTGTTAATTGCGTCACAAAATTTCTTGGTGTCACTATTCTTGCACATAAATCATGCAAATAAAATTGCGTCGTTTCCTAGCACATACGTCATTTCCCCTTACACTTGCATCTCTAAATATTGATTGCGTCAATTTTGGCCACACATGCAACTCAAACATTAAATGCGGCACACCATTTCAAATACGTTGCACCACAACCGACCCTCTATAGACCTATGTGGTTGCATCATGAAAAGGTGATTACATCGAACCGCATCACCTGCATTGTTCGCGCACACAATTGCATCACACAGTGTGCAACACAATTGCTTGCTAAATTTTTCCTAGCTAAAAGTGCATGGAAATGAAAAAATTGACAAAGTGGGTTTAGAGTACTTACTAGGGTGGGTGCTCCCTCAGGTCGATGGAAAGTCTAGATGCGATAGCCTCGGTGTGCAAAGTCTGAACAAATGAAATCTCCTCAACTTCTCTCTCCTAGAGCTCCTAAGTTTTCTAAATTTGGAATGCACAAATGACTAATTTTCTTAATCAAGGTCCTATTTATAGCCTAAAAATTAGGGTTTGCACTTGGCAAATGAACTAGGCGCACTTTTTGATCACTTTGAACCTATATTTGACCCCCTTAATGACCTCAAAAATCATTTATGTCAGCACCATTGAACTCTTGGCTATCAAATTGACCTATCAAAAAAATTGATTTTTTAAAAAAATTTGCAAATTTCTCCCGAGGGGGGATGCATCCACCCTACTTTCACCAGGGCGTATTTTGACTGAATTTATTTGACACAACTTGATGAGCTGCATTATATCAAAGAGGGGAAAAATGTAGACACTGACAAATTTCTTGGTTAGCGAGCTCCATTTTCCCTTCGTCTTGGTCTTCCCTCTTGCGTGATTAAATAATTTTAATTATTTAATTCTTTGATCATGTTCTTCTATTAATTAAATAATTGAATTATTTAATTAATCCATCTCTTGACCTTTATTCTTCTATGTCCAATTAAATAAATTTAATTGCGTCGCTAACACCCTTTTCTTCAATGATTAAATAAATTAGCATTTATTTACTTATTTACCTTTCATCATTTTCCTATAGTTAAATAATTATTATCAATTATTTATCTATTCATAAATATTTTCAATTCTTCTATAGTTAAATAATTATCAAAATTATTTAATTATCTTTTGTCATTTCTCCCCTATTAAATAATTAATCTAAATTAATTATTTAATTCCTCTTTTTGATTTCCTCTTATTTAATTAAATTGGTTGCATAAATCATTTTAAATAAAATGCCCACTTTTTTTCCACAAGTAAATTATTTATCCTCCACATGGTCAAAGATTCCTATCTCATTATCTACCTCCACTATCTCATTTTTGAATCTCGATTGTTGATTTCTTTTGGGCTCTTTTCAATCTTAACCGTCCATGTCATAGCCGTCCCTAGCCCACTACTCGATGGTGCATGTATTCTCAACCATCGATCTTGGAATCTTTCTAGAAGCTCAATATCATCTGTCCATTCAAATGGTTATCTATAATAAAAGCTCTTCTCCTCCATTTTTGATTTAACAACCACTTATCTCCGACTTTCATGCTTATTGTTTGCAGGTATTTGCACACACTTACAATGATCTGAGGGTAACTTGCAAAGGTTGTTTGAGGAGAGACAAAGGAGGTTATTCAACTTCAAACAATGGGGAGTTTTTCTATTTTATTTCTTTTATTTTATCCCATTTTCTTGATTGTTCTTCTTTGTTTTAGATTGGATTTCTAGCTTAGATAGTGTTGTGGTTGTCACTTAATCTATGCTACTGGATTTTTTCTATCTTACAATTTCCAATCCTATCAACATTTTTATTGCAATGACAAAAGAAAGGAGAGGATGAATGATATTTGAGCTACCAACTTTGAGGATTAAAGAAGGACACATGCATTAAAAAATGGAGCACTTGACTAGAAAAAAGAGGAATTGTAGACAATTATTATTATGGAGATACTTGACACTTTGCAAGATTTAAGAGAACAACTATAATATAGGACAAGAGATAATGATTCAA
>CM021105.1:312248252-312432789 GCA_007115665.2 Sequoiadendron giganteum
TTTTCTTACTGTCCTAGCATCCTTAACCTACTCTATACCTGCAATCAAATTATGTTTTCTATCCTCAAGCCTTAAAGGCTCTATTTTCCCAAAAAATACCACCTTAGACCTGCCTTTATCCTTCTCGTTTCCTTGCAAAGGAGTTATTTTGAAACTCAGATCATCCTTCTTAATTGTATAGGTGTTCTCCCAGCCATCATACATGGACCTTTTATCAAATTTCCATGGTATCCCCAAGAGAAAATGGCAACAATCCATTGGAAATATATCACACAAGACCCTATATTTGTACTCCCCAATCTAGAAATCCACATAGTATTGCTCATTCACCACTAAGGTTTAACTATCATTCACCCAAGAAACTTTGTAGGGTGCTACATGAGATATCTTCTCTAGTTTCAACTTATCTACCATCTCCCTAGACACCATATTATCTTGAGAACCTGAATCAATGAACACTTGACATACCTTACCTCTACACTTGCATGAAGTTCTGAATAGACTCCTTCTTTGACTCATGTCTTCCTCCTTAGGTGCCTACAACAAAGTTCTTCTTACCATAAGTGCTTCTCCCTCTTCTGGATCAACAGGTTTGCTTGAACTTTCACATTCTTCTTCTTGGACCAGTTGTTTTCTTCTCTCACTCTTCCTATCACCACTTGATGTCGAACCTTGGTTTTGAGGACACTTGAAAAATGGGTGTCCAAATTCTTGACAATTGTAGCATCTTCCTGAGAAAGTGTTTGCATTCCTTCCCCCACCAAATCTGCCTCTTATACCTCTCCATCCACCTCTGAAATCAGATTTCTCTTGCTCCTTCTTGACATCTCCTTGACTCTCATTGTTTGTCTTTGAATTAGGATTAAATCCTCTACCTCTAGAAGTGTTGCATCTTCCTCTTGTTGCCTTCTCTTGTCTCCTCTTTAGTTTTTCTTCTGCCCTCATTGCCATTTGAAGGCATTGTTCAACTAATTTTGGTTCCAACAAACTAATCTCATCCTGAATTTTCTATCTTAGACCATTCAAATATCTAGCTACCATATCTTTCTCATCTTCTTCATGTTTTGTTCTTATGCTTAGCCTATAGAATTATTCAGTGTATGATTGCACATCTAATTTATTTTGTCTAAGATCTGTAATTTCTTAAGCAACTGAACATTATAATCACAAGGAAGTAGTTTACCTTTGATTTTTGTCTTCATTTTCTCCCAAGAAGCAATCTTTCTTTTTCCTTACTTTTTCCTTTCATCTTGCACAAAATTCCACCATAGTAAAGCATGTCCTTTCAACTTTGTTTTAGCCTTCTTCACCTTATGGCCTTCATTAATCTCTTCACTGTCAAAATAGTTCTCCATGGCTCCAATCCAATCCAGGAGCTCTTCACTATCAATTTTTCCTCCATACATAGGCACATCCATTTTTCCATGTCCATCCTTCTTCACAGCCTTCAAAAGCTTCATCGTTCTCACATCTTCTGGATCCATCTCCCCTTCTTCACTAGAGGTCTCTTCCTCTTCAAAATCACTTTCTTCCAAAAGAGCCCTACCTTTCGCTTTTATCCCAAAAATCTCCTACTTCAGGGCTTCTATTTCTTTGTCATGGTTTTCAATCTTCCTTGCAACAACATTCCCCTTAGGAGGCATTTTTGATTCCTCCAACAACCTTCTTCTTCTTACACACAAAACTTCAACCTTCTTTCACAAGAGACCTACTCCCTTGCTCTAATACCACTTTGATGAAAAGAGGGGTGAAAACCTCCTTACAATGGAAATCAAATGAGTATCAAACCAACCTTCAACATAAAGTTGCTTTTCCTCTCAATATCTCACTCTTGCTTAGGACTGTCCTAACAATACTCCAAACCCGGTTCAAGGGATTTTTCACCCAAAATCTCCAAATGGCATACCAATTAAATGATGGATTTAGGTACCCTTCAAGGGCTTACACAACATATCTTAAATCCAATAGTGACTCTTTTGGACCATTGTGGACTTTCAATACACCTACTATGCTCTAAGCTTCATAATTAGCCTATTTTCAAAAGGAACTACCTTTTTAATGTTTGATATCCACCCAAATACCTTAAAAAGTATTAAGTAATGATGCCAAACCACAAATTACAAAATTAGTTTGCACCTACAGGGTCTCTAACCCTCTGTCCCATGAAACACTCCTTTTCCTTGCAAAATACTAGGGTCTTACTGAAAATCATACAACCTGGGCTTCTCAGAACAAAATAAAGCATAAAACATCCTTAATATACCCTACACAAACTCAAAACCTCATAATAACCAACTATCCTCAAGGATTTCTCAAAACCCTAGGTCAGAGTCACTAATTTCATGCAATTTCCTCACAAAAACAACAGGGGTAACAACCCTATCTCCCTTATTCTTTCTCTACAACTCAAATCAAGAATCCTACCATATATTATAACTCCCTAGGACCCATTAAACTTGTCATAGTAATCACAATCAGTGTATGGGTCCTTTAGAACATGATTTTTATTGCAAAACCCTTAAACAGAGTACTCCCGACCTACTACAGGAAAACAAGAATATCTACCACAAATCACAATGGTTTTCCCTCAAACCTGTTCCAAAAGGTTGTTAACACATTCCAAAACAAAATTAAATGAGTTACATGGCACAACCAGATTGTACGAGCTCGTACAAACCTGCAAATGTCAAGAAAACTCAAAAATTTAATGAAAAACAAAGATAATCTTATTGCCAGTGCTTCAATTTCCTTAGCCAACCATTACAACGAGTTTCTATGCCTCTTTAAAGGCTTCTCCACTCCAAAAAATCAACCAAATAACTCTTAACTGAATTTTAAACCCCTTATGACCGTTGCTTTACAATTTTTTTGCATTTATGTAACTCACAAATTTGGCACTTTTCAAGTTTTTGACTTTTTATTGTTTCCTAATCCCCTAGACCCTCTTAAATGACTTCCTAGACATCTAAAAAATTAGTGATGGTCTATTTAGACCTTATTGGACTCAAAACATGACCCTATGCATGAAAAGCAACATTAACCTACCTAGACCCCCATTTGTCATCATTGACATTTTCTTGACATGTTTGACATCATTACAATATGGATCAATGAGACACCAAAGTTACCATCTACATAAAGCATGGTCTTCTTAGACCTTATTAAGAGAAAAAAAACTAAAGACACCCCTACCAACCTATTGGTCACCCATCAAACCTGCAAAGAATCAAATTCCTTGTGAGTGAGGTGTAGGTGCTCCTGCACCACACATGGATTTGGACGCCCATCTCTTGTAGCTTGTTCTAGAAGCTACCTTCATGCTTGTATTCTTTATATATTGGATGTATTGGAGTGGGTTTGTGAGATAGCTATTGTAGGTATCGAAGTGCTGTCAAATTTCCTCTAGAAGAGCAAGATTTAGTCTCCATGTTAAGGCTACAAGCTTGCAAGTGTATTGTAACCTTATTGTTACAGATTAATACATTGGTTCGATGCTTTAGAATGTGTTTTTTTTACTCGAAAGGGTTTTCCCCATGTATATCATGTCTTCTTCTCTTATGTCTATCTTTCTTCTATTCTTTGTGTTTCTCATTCCTAAAATGTTAATTTACATGCCGTTATGTTGCTAAAATTTTCCTAGATTTGAAACTACATCAAATTTCCTCTAAGGGTTAATGCATAGGAAATTAAACCATGTTTGTTTCTACTTTAAGGTATAGTAGTATGTTCTTGTATCAAGTTTTTGAAATCTGATTTGTTTAAAGAAACATAAGATACTGAAGGTGCATACTAGTTTTTGGAAGGCTTTTCGAGTTCACCATTCCCTTTCAAATAATACATATATACTTCATCAAAAGAATTTTTATACAAAGTGTATCTATACATCCATATATGTAAAGGCATGCACATAATCACATAACACTTCCTCTCTCCTCTCGACCAGGAGAATGAGGGGAAGGAGGTGCCTACTATGCTGAAGGCTGCTGTCTAAGTGCCTACCCTCAGGATACTTGATCCTCTAACCCTTGTGGTTGCTAAGGACCCTATTGTACCTAGAAACGATGACCCATAGATCTTCCATTTGATTTATTTGAGGCTGCTACTACACTCCTTGCTGAGAACCTAGGTTGTCTCCTACCTGTCGGTACCGCTACTTCATAGAGGGTACAATAGTAGGTAGCCTCCTACTGTGATATCCCATTTTTTGCCTAAATCTTAGTATTTTAGGTCTCTAAAGCATTCCTTTTTAGTCATGAGCAAGTCTGAGTCTTGTCCCGATCAACAAACTGGAGTCTCCATACTTAGCCGATCCTTTTATTTATTTTTGGTCGAGTATCAACATGGTTTTCAAAACTCTATCGGCCCCCAACGAGGTTTCCATAACATATATTTTTCCCAACCTTGATCTTTAATTAAGTATTCGAATATTGAGTTAGTCCAACCAAGTCTTAAAGTCAGACTTTTGAGAAGTTTTTTATCTCCTTTCGAGGACTACACGGGTTTTCAAAGAGAACTGTTTCTTCAAAGGAGTTCCTTACAAGTTGGAAATATTCACAAGAAAAAGTATGGGCGAGATGGTACATTATTTTGACAACTCCCATTGGAGCCAATGAAGGTTTCTGTTGGTTCTCAAAAATGCAGGTTTGAACCATGAGAGGTTGCCAAGCTCTCACAACACTTTTGGCCAACGTACAAGGTCAATTGGTGCAATTGAACCTTCTTCTCTTTAGGTTCTGATAGACCAAGGTGGGTGAACCTATGTGAATAATGCAGATTTGAAAATGTGTTTCCTGTTTAAACTATCTACCCACAATGGAAAAGGGAAGTGGACAGATAAAATTACTACACCTACTCCTACTCCTATTGCACAAAGAAAAGATTTGAATAAGTTGTTTGTATATGAAATTAAATCTCTGGGTTGTGGTAGATCAGTGCCTTCTATCCACATGGGCAATGGAGTCAAAAATAGAAAATGATATGTGTTTTCCTTCTTTGGTTTAATTCAAGTTGTTAGGCACTTTGAAAATGAAATTCTAATAACTAGCATACAACTTCATTTATTTAAGACTTGCATAAATAAGGCTGGAATGTTTCTCTATCAGGTTCTACTTCAACAATCCAAAATAAATCTTAAAACCATTGTGACTTATTTAAAATATTTTAATTCTGACTTGCAAACATCAATTAATTAAATCACACAAGATGAGAGTGCATTCTGATAAATCAAAGGTATACTTGAGATCTTGATTTAAACGATTAAAAGACTTCAAGTTGGAGACAACCAAAATAAAGAATATGAATCAATACAACACAACAATCGAACACCAAAATAATTACACCAGTTTAAAAATTAATCTCCATTGCATTGTTTCAGGAAAGGCTCTGTCCATTTTTACATTCCCAGTCTGAAAAAATCTCCTTCCTCCTCTAACTCCTTTGTAACTGATTTTTCTAAATATTTATACAGTACAATCCAAGGGTCATGACCCTTCATTTGTTTTGGTAAAATAGTTTGAAATTCTATGACAGAGATTAAAATATTTAATTAGGTTGCCTTATCGACAAATGAAATATTTTTTACATAGTCCTGCCTTTTACTTTTCACTTTAATACTTTATATCTTTTCCCGCTTTAATTTTTATCTCGCTATGGCTTTCTTTATTTCTTTTACCGCCTCACCGTGGTTCACCCTTTATCTCTTCGCGGTGCCTTGACTTTGACCGCTTTGTCTCTTATCTCTTCACTGCTCAACCGTCGGCTTTGTTTTAGCCACCAACAGTATGGCGGTGTTCATCGTTGATCGTTTGCCTCGCTGCTAACCGCCTTACCGCGGTCTATAATTTATCTTTTGGTGGTACTATGGTGTGAGCACTAGATGATTCCCCCTCCGTTACCTCACTACTGCAATCCATTCTTTGGCCAGTGATGGTGTGGTGGTATCACCTTCACTGCCGGCTAATAGTTTACCACTATCACCACGGTCTCCCCGTGAACCGGTGGTACCGCAGTGACTTCTACCTTTGTCTGTTGCTGTACGTTACCTGTTCATCATGGCCATTGTGGTCTATTAGATGACCCCCTGCAGTACCGCAGTGGGGTCTCTTAACCACTGCCTGACCGGTAACTTATCGCCCACCGCGCTACCGCGGTCTATGTTTAGATCGCGTGCAGTGGCGTGGTAAGAGCTTTATGCCTGCCCATTAACTACTATCGCCATACCACAGGCTTGTTGATGAGTGTGCATGGTGAAGTGGTAGGAAATGTGAAAGATAGGAATTTCAAAAAAGACTAAGGTATCGGTATGAAATATAAGGTATTTTAGCATTTGGATGGGGGAAAATGATTTTTTATGAAAAGATAGTGAAAATGTTAGATCAAAATGGGGAAACCCTTAGCTTTTTTTATGGAAAATAATAGGAAAACCTTAGGGTTTTTAATAAAATTTTGGGTTCTAATAGTGGCTCCTGTTGGGGATGAGTGATTGTGCAATCACTGCAAGAATCCAGAATATCTCTTGGAGAGCAAACCGAGACATAAATGAACATGAAAATGAAGGCAATGAAAGATGGAGGGGATGAAAGAGCATGGAGGAGATGGAAAATGGAAAATGGAGAAACCCTAGACTACTGTACATGGAAAAAAGATTTTCTCAAAAAGGGAATTTCTAAGAATGTCCATGTACTGGAAAACCCAGACCCTTCAAAAATTACTGTGCATGGAAGAGAATGATTAAAGAGGTTTGTTAGGAATTGTCCATGCACTGGCAATCCCTAATCTTCTATACCTACTATGGTTCAAAAATCAAACCATAAGGGATGGCCCCAGGCCACCCCAAAAAGAAAAACCCGCACTTTCCTCTATCATAGACCTTATTCTGATTAAAACTCATTAGGTTTCTTTTGAGACTATCCATTCCACCTGCCCTGTTACATACACTATCATTAAAAACCTTCAACAAGAAATTATTGTATTCAATCTGATTCATATTCATTTCACAATTGTATATTTCATCATATAATAATTCCTTGTCACCCTCATCATACAAAGTGTACCTACAATCAACAAAACATTCATAGGCCTGCTCATTATCATATGTTGCTAAATGATCTAGCAACTGTACTGGGACTTTGAAAATCTAAATGCTTTTCTTGGAAATCAAAAAATTCTATCTCATCAATATTTTCTGAAACAATCAAATCACTTTCCATTTCTTTCCTATAACCAGTTGGAATTGACACATACATTTGATCCGTATAGTTTTCTTTATACATAATTGAATCAATAAAGGTTGAACACTTATCTTCAATAATGGGCAAACCAAAATCTTCCTCTTGCAGGAAAAAATCATTCAAGTCACATACCTCTTCTTGGACATACATAGATCTTTGATTAGCTTCAATGATTTCTTCATCACTATGAGAGATGGACATGGAACCATTTGAATCATTACACATAGTACTTTGACTATCAAAACAAATGTAGGCTGGACCCAAAATTTTAGAACCATCCTTATGTGCACATCTTAGGTATTCAAGAGTTAACAAATATGAAACTTTCTCACTGCTGAGTGAACATGTTTCATCCAGATCTTCTACTATTTCTCCAACTTCTTGATCTTCATAAAGACTGCAACAATCATCTTGTTGTAGATTCACAAGTTCTTCTTCACAGTTTGAATCATAATCTGTTATGCAAGAGAGACTCTCCATACCTTCACTATTGGATGGCATGATATCTTCTTCTATTTCAACTTCTGAAACATTACTGATGTACTCTCCAGATGGTGTGTCCCTATCATCTTCCAAATCTAAAAAATAGTCATTAGAAATACTAGTAGCACATGCTTCCTTTGTTTGTTGCATTGTTTGAGCATCCATGATATCACTACTAGATTTATTATTTCCAGTATCCATGTACCTTGTCCCAAGCATGAAATCAATAAATTTATTTACTACATCAAAGGCTTGCTATTTTAATGACTCTAACCAATAAATTGATTCAGGCTCTGATGCTCTTAAAAATTGTGCAAAAAATGTGGGTCTTGTAGGCCTATAACAAGGAGGTAATTTCATACAGATTTCTACCATCCTGTTGTACAAAGAACTCACAGATTCTCCCTTATATCTCCTTATGTCAAAAAAGGCATCCAAAAGATTTTTGCCTCTCTCTTCAATTTGAATATACTCATCAAAAGTATTTTGCTGTGAATAGAGTACATTACCTTTATTACCAAAGTTCTCAGTTGCATCATGTGGCATTTTTGGTGTCCAAGATCTCTTGGCATTTGTGTCTTCATTCTCACTGTATGATGGCCTGTTTGGTGATGTATTATGAGCATCTTTGAATCCCCATTGCAACAATTGTTGGTCCAATTGCAGCCTTTGTTGTCTCATTTCCTTCAACTATCTTATTGACTGCTGTCTTCTTTCTGCTTCTGCCATCTTGACAAAATGTTACTGCTCCACAACACCCATGCATTATTTATCAAATTGAAACAGAGCGGCCACTTACTTTTCCCAAAAGTAGGAAAATGATTTTTTTTTTAATATTTTTTTGGTTTGCCCCAACAGAATCCCCAAACAAAAATGTGAAACTTTGTTGACTCTATAAATGGAAAGGTTGAAAAATCTTCTTGAGTATATTCCCCAGTAGAGTCGCCAAACTGTTGGTTCTCAAAAACACAGGTTTGAACCACGAGAGGTTGCCAAGCTCTCACAACGCTTTTGGCCAATGTACAAGGTCAATTGATGCAATTGAACCTTCTTCTCTTTAGGTTTTGCTAGACCAAGGCGGGTGAACTTATGTGAATAATGCAGATTTGAAAAAGTGTTTCCTATTTGAACTATCTACCCACAATGGCAAAGGGGAGTGGACAGATAAAATTACTACTGTTATATATTTTTCACCTACAGGCTCAAATCGAGAAGAGCACTTTTGCTAAGCGGTATTCATTTAAAAATTTGATCATGCATTTTATGCCATAGTATGAAAACATTTAATTTTATTCCATTCATGAATAAATATTGCATTTTTATGAAGAAAAGAGAAGCAAATTGATACACCATCAAATATCATTTTTGAAAATGCAAATCTTTATTCATCAAAGCATTCAAACCGCTTCACACAAGCCGTGAAACTAGCTAAGAAAAGCAAATTCAATGCTTGAATTTATAACATGAATACATGTGTGAACATGTAAAAAATGAGGCATAAGAGTCATAGAGGCCAGTCATTTCCTGAATGACTGGCGATGTTGCTGTTGCTTTGTCTTTGCGTGTTCCTGCTCCCGCTTTCCGTTCTCCAAGTGTAAGATCCTGAAATCACAAAAACGAGGTTAGATCCAAAGGATCTAAGCAATAACCAACCTATCATCCTTACACCCGCGCACAAATTCACATTAAAAATCCAAACATTGCTTTATTTTTCTAACTTGTTTGTGTTATGTGCAGATACATGACATGTTATTGCTGATTATCAGGTTTACAATATGAGTGGAGTAAAATGTGGCTCCCACAAGGGTAGAGCCCAGCTCATAAAATATTTTGTGCAGGTTGAATATGATGAGGTCTGTATAGTATTTCAGCCTTATAAGGCAACTGCAAGAAATAATCAGAGCCATTTATGCAGCTTTCAGTGAGGGTGAACAGACATAGATATTGTGTTTTCAAAACAAAAGAGAAAAGAGATCAATGCTATGAGGACATCGTCAACAAATTTAAGCATATTGATTATATCGGAGAAATATTCTATCATTTATAGAGCCTTTGTAATGAAATATCAAATTCATAACAACCATAATTAATTTTCAATACAATGTAAAGGAGGGAAACATATCATTTGTTGTTATCAATACAACACTTTGTTATCAAGTGCAAAAATAAATACAGCCTCATCAGATTCAGAGGACAACCTTATATTGTTTGCAAAATCTTTGAAGATGCTTTTCTGAGGCTGAGTTAGGGTCTTTCCATGGAAATTTGAGTTTTTCTAATAAAGGTGCTTATGTTCTCTTTTATTCTCAGAAAAGCAAAAGAACTAGTATGACACCATAATACATAGAGAATCCATGATATCAGCCTGGGAAAGATTAGGTTTAAAAAAAAAAAACAAAAGTGAAAGAAAGCCAAGTGAAGGTTTATTAATGGCATCAAAGTGAATGTGAATATTCCAAGACACAGAGATCTACACTTAAACACAAAATACAGTTTCTAGAAATATACCCATTTTCTGGAGTGGTGTTTGGATGAAACACCATGTAGCTCACAAGAATTACATCATGGCGGCCAAGTAAACACGAAGAATTCTCAGAAGCAAAGTAAATACATAGTGAGGTCGCGGCTGTCAAAGCATGGAGGGTTCCAGAAGATCTTCAGCTAAAAGATAGAATACGGTTGTCCATGGCAGCCAACGCATAAATCAACAAAAGACACATCAAATGAAGGTCCTCACAGAAATCAGAAATGAAATATATTAGAATAATAATGATGCCATGGCTGGGATGCTCTCAGAGAGCTTTAAATTCAAAGTTAAAAGCCAGATTTGGAGCAAAATAATGCTTACCATGTTTTTTTTGCAGGAAAATCTTCAACAAAACCTTCAAAATGACATTGGTTTCCAGACAAAACTCTACCAAAAATGCTTGTGGTGGCCAAGATAGGAAACCAAAAACACAATAGATAAATTTCACAGAGAAATGTGTTAGAGAAAGCACAGAGTGAGTTCGTAGCTAAGGGGATTTCAAAATCTTTCCCCATATTTGATACTTCCAGAAGCGAAAAGAACACTTACCATATTTGGATCTGCAAAAGTTCTCAAAAGTCTGCAAGAGAGTGGTGTCGAAGATAGAACTTTCTAGCTCAAAAAAAAAAATCACCCAAGAGAATGTTTTTTGGTGGCAGATGTGAGAACTAGAAAGAGGGCAAGGAAAAATATCAGCTATTTACACTTAGTCGCGGCCTAAAAAGCCTCAAAAGCTTTAAAGAACTGAACAAATATCTCCAGAGTTAGTGAAGATCAAACTTACCATGATGCAAGCTTCAGAAAACCTTCAGATAATGGTGCCCAAGACACAAAGACTTCCAGATGGCGGCTAGGGTTTGAGATAGGCGGCCTCTCTTCTTCTCCAACAATGAGTGAAATGAAATGAAAGTCTTTCATTTCTTTTAGGGTTAATACCCTAGGGTTCGATGGAGAAGGCTTATTTAGCCTTAAGTTTTTATCAAAAACTTTCTTTACTATATGAGCAGTGGCATTTCATTATTCCTTTCTTTTTATTCTTTTAAGTTTTATTAGATAAATTCATATAAAGCCTTATTTGGCTTTATTTAAGCTTTTGATTTTGCATTTATTTACAACTATAAATATTTTTTATCTAAGTGATTGATATTAATCACTTAAATATAAAATATATCTATAAGATGTAAAATTGAGTGATGACTTTATTTAGTTTATTTGCATTATGTTCAGAATTGTAATATTTATTCAAAATGATGAATTATAAATCATTTTTGAATAAATAGTATCATAAAATGCAAAAAATTAAAAGCCTTTGATATATTCTTCAAGTAATGGTTTAGAGGGTTTTCGTTGATCTTGAGAGCATCTTGGAGATGTTGTTTTCAGTTGCCAACATGAGGAGGGTACCTAGGAAGGTTGGAGAAGATTCAGGGGTCGGATTTGACTTCTCCCAAGCAGTTGGGATGTCTTTATGGTTAGTTGGAGTGTTTTTAGAGGCTATTTTGTTGAGTCATAGGGTGGTTAGTGACTTGGGGAGACTTTTTCCATGTATATGGCTTCTTTTGGAAGAGTGGAGTGTCCTATTTTTGGGGCTATTTTCCTGGATCCGACCCTAGGTGGTTGAGAGTTTTACTTATGAGTTTTTGAAGCTCATTTTTTAGTTAGTTCTTCTACATTGTATGATAGAGTTTTTTGGAGACTTCTAGTACCAGAGTTTTTGTTCTTTTGGCAGTTGTAACTCATGATGTTTTGATGATATCCTTACAATTATTTTGATAATTCAAGAGCTTTTGGGACCTACTTTGGAATTCACTTTTGTATGCTTCTATTTTCAATTTGATGTTTCATGTTGAGATTACCAGTAATCCTACATGTTATGTCTTGGAATTGTGTCTTAAGTGGAGACCTTGTAGCTAAATAGGTTGTAGATTGTGAAGTTTTATCTAGTTCAAGCCTGGTTAGTTGTGAATATTTCATCTTTTCCTACTAATTCAAAGTTCTGAAACTAGTTTAACACCTATCTATGAAACATTTTTATGTAGCTGCTCAATGCCAAAATTGTGTTTTATGCACTTAGTATTATCAACTTTAACTGTTATGTGTTATTGAATCAAGATATCATCATAATTTCGATGTATCACCTTGAAAATTTTAAATATCTAGTTGTTTATTGTTTAGTTTACTTCCTATCCTTTTCCCCTTCAAATTTTTAGAATGATTTGAGTGCTTTCAGGTGATTATCCAAATAGGAGCCGACCTAGAACCCAGAGGTTTCACTTCATTCCAAGTGTCCCACATAGAAGTGAATCCAATGTTTTACCAAAATTGCTGAAACTTGTCAAGTTCAGAATCAGGTGCAAATTTTGGTAACTAACAACTACACCTACTCCTACTCCTACTGCACAAAGAAAATATTTGAATAAGTTGTTTGTATATGAAATTAAATCTCTGGGTTGTGGCAGATCAGTGCCTTCTATCCACATGGGCAATGGAGTCAAAAATAGAAAATGATATGTGTTTTCCTTCTTTGGTTTAATTCAAGTTGTTAGGCACTTTGAAAATGAAATTCTAATGATTGGCATACAACTTCATTTATTTATGACTTGCATAAATAAGGCTGGAATGTTTCTCTATCAGGTTCTACTTCAGCAATCTAAAATAAATCTTAAAACCACTGTGACTTATTTAAAAGATTTTAATTTTAACTTGCAAACATCAATTAATTAAATCACACAAGATGAGAGTGCATTCTGATAAATCAAAGGTATACTTGATATCTTGATTTAAACGATTAAAAGACTTCAAGTTGGGGACAACCAAAATAAAGAATATGAATCAATACAACACAACAACCAAACACCAAAATAATTACACCAGTTTAAAACATTAATCTCCATTGCATTGTTTTAGGAAAGGCTCTGGCCATTTTTACATTCCCAGTTTGAAAAAATCTCCTTCCTCCTCTAACTCCTTTGTAACTGATTTTTCTAAATATTTATACAGTACAATCCAAGGGTTGTGACTCTTCATTTTTTCTGGTAAAATCGTTTGAAATTATATGACAGAGATTAGAATATTTAATTAGGTTGCCTTATCAAAAAATTAAATATTTTTTACATAGTCCTGCCTTTTACTTTTCACTTTAATACTTTATATCTTTTCCCGCTTTAAGTTTTATCTCGTCGTGGCTTTCTTTATTTCTTTTACCGCCTCACCGCGATTCACCCTTTATCTCTCCGTGGTGCCGCGGTGCCTTGACTTTGACTGCTCCATCTCTTATTTCTTTACCGCTCAATCATCGGCTTTGTTTTAGCCACCAACGGTATGTCGGTGTTCGTCGTTGACCATTCGCCTCACTGCTAACCACCTTACCATGGTCTATAATTTATCCTTCGACGATACTGCGATGTGACCACTAGCCGCTTCCTCCTCCATTACCTCGCTACAACAATCCCTTCTCTGGCCGGTCACAGTATGGCGGTATCACCTTCGCTGCCGGCTAATAGTTTACCGATGTCACCGTAGTCTCCCCGTAAATCGGTGGCGGTACTGTGGTGATCACTACCTCCATCTGTCGCTGACCATTACCTATTCATCGTGACCACCGCGGAGGGGTCTCTTAACCGCTGCCTGGCCAGTAACTTACCGCCCACCACGCTACTGCGGTCTATGTTTAGACCACATGCAGTGGCGCGGTAAGTGCTTTATGCCTACCTGTTAACTGCTACCGCCATACCGCGGGCTTGTTGATGACTGTGCACAGTGAAGAGTAGGAAATGTGAAAGATAGGAATTTCAAAAAAGACTAAGGTATCAGTATGAAATATAAGGTATTTTAGCATTTGAATGGGGGAAAATGAATTTTTATGAAAAGATAGTGAAAATGTTAGATCAAAATGAGGAAACCCTTAGTTTTTTTTATGGAAAATAATAGGAAAACCTTAGGGTTTTTAATGAAATTTTGGGTTCTAACAGTTTCCACAACTAAAGTGGAAGTCAATGAGATTCTAAGAGTACTGTTGGTGCCCAACTTTAATAGATGGAAGATCATGCAACATGAATAAAAGCACCCAGAGAAAGAAATTGACAAGCTTTAAAAACTTTGTCAGATTCTGACTCAACTCTAAAAATGGTTTAAAAACCCAACCCAATCCAGTACTTTACAAAATTCGAAATTGATGCCAAGTGGACTACTTGTCAGAGAATTAATGCTACCAGAGATGAGTTAGGTGAAATAAATGCTTGATTTACGAGGGTTAAGGTGATTCTATGGCATAACTATTCTCATTATCATGGAGAATGGAGGTTTACGCAGCGAGGAGAAGTGAAGATACAACCAACATTCACAGGGAAAATTTAGCTAGAATTGGTGGCATATTACTGGGTATTGACCTCTTGAATCTTTTTTTGGCTATAGAAAGTTGATATCTCTATGAAGGGGAATCACTATCAAAATTTTCATTGAATTAAAGTTGAGAATTTAAGACAAAATAAAATAAAAGTATCTAGGGTATGAAAATTTATCTGGTTTGGATAGTTCATTACTAGAGATAGGGGATACCAGGCTAGGTCATATTAATCTGGGTGAGTTCTGGGAAAGGATTCACAAGTCAAATAGGGATCCCATCACTTACAGGTTGGTAGAAAGTGGCTTATTGTAAGCCATTGATTTACCAGTGGTTGTACAATGCACATAACTTATCTTGGAATGTATAACCTGCTACAAACCTAAAACTAGGGAAATCCAAAATCAAGATAATAATTTGCTGATAACTTTAGACAGGGTACCATCAATGGATGTTTTAGATTTCCTGAAAGAGAGGTGTATGCTAAATTTTTCATCACATTATCACAATGTTAGTTCTCTGAGATGAAATGCTATTATATAAATTTCATCACAAAGGAATGGTTTCCAACCCAAAGGAAGGGAAAGTCCCAATTGCCAAAGAAACTGCACAAATCACATTTCTGGGATAAAAGCTTAGATATTAGTGTCTTGTTGTATATAGTAAGGGGAATCATGAATGCATGAAGAGTGGATGTATTTCTTCATTCAAATTATCTACACTAGTACATAGTACCTAGATTGGGCCACCATAATCAGTGACCAACTGCATCATATGATAAATAATTTCACTAGAAAAAGGTTTTTATACATGCCATCCTACCTTTTCTATGCCCTAACATTTACAAGGCCCTAGATATGATTAAATCCCATGGAGGATTATGACAAGAAGATTCAGATTTATGATAATTATCCAAACTTGTAGCTCAAGAGGAGCTATGAAAATTTTCGAAGGGTGAATGATGTGTTTACTATGCGATTGGTCAAGGAGCTTCAAGGTGACAAGCTAGAGTGTTTCCCTAGAGGATTTTCAACTATTTATCAAATATGGCATCCTTTTTATTCAAATTTAGAAATTTACCTATTTGAGAGTTGGAGGGTTTGATAGCTTCCCTCATAAACTTCTTAAGTATGTTGAAGATAAATTTATCTTGATAGAGCTATGTCGGTATATTTAAAAGGTCAATATGAGATGTACAAAGAGAAAGAAGGTTGGTATTCATTTTCCCATCAACTTAGGGAATTACTAATGCAATTCCCTAAATGCCCTCACCTTAAGAAAGGGTATTGGAAAATACAACGTTTCTACCTATGAAAGAAGGTTCTCATTTGACAATAAATTTTTTGTGAGGTATAATCTTCATCTTGGTCTTGGTTTCTATCATATGCCACATTTGGAGGACTTGTGGGCTGACTGTGTCGATGATTTTGAAGTAAGGAAGAGGAGATAGATGATATTGTCCCTGGGTAGATTTTCAATTTCAAATTAGGATGGGATATTATAGGAATTGATGATGATGGGTTTGATCTAGTTGAACCTATTTGTGTCAATAATATTCAAACACAACCTTTAATACTAGTTGATTGGACCAATAAAGAACCTGAGGACTTACATGTCAGAACTATTGTAGTATTAAGGAGGACACAAATATGGATTGCCAAGAAGAAAGGAGAAACTACCAAAGCCCCACCCAAAGACAAGAAGGGAACTAGAGGGAAAGCTAACACAAGTTAGATTGGTGCATCTTCTACTGTGTTAGTTCCTCCACCACCACCAAGCACATCACTCCCGAGTGATAGTGGAAGTAGAAAGGATCCAACTAAGAGGAACAAGGGACCTAAGAAAACATGTGGAGGTCCTCACATTGATGTAGATGTTGAGGAATAGACAAAAAAGGAGAACAAAGGTGAAGGAGAAATGAGAATGAACAAGAACAAGAAAGTGAAAGAGAGAATGTTGGTGTTCATGAGGAGAAAATGAACCAATCAGAAGAAGTGGTTGAGAAGAACACACAGAGTGGTAAATTACCTACCTCTTTTCCTTTCAATTTATGAAGTGAATACAAGACTCCTCCTCTGTAAAGAACTCTTCAATTTTCCACAATAGAGGGTTCTCAAAATCTTGATGCTACCACTTCATCACCCTCCTAGCTTGACAACACCTTATCCCGAAAGAGGAAAATAGTGCCTGTTGATTTACCAAATGATAATGTAATTGGGAAAATTTGGAAAAAGACTCCCAAGGCAAAAAAGTTAAAGACTACCTCGAGGTTGGTGGAGGATGAGAACACCGAGCACTTATCATGGAGATTGCACAACCTTTTGTGTAGAAAGATCCCAGTTAGGCTAGCATAGTTGACTATAATATAACTAAGGTAGATTTGGGCTCATCTAGTAGAGATGGGGATGTTCACAATTATTAGGTGACAACCTCCAAGATGGTAGAGAGGATGAAGAAGGAAACACAAGATAAATATGAATTGAATAGAGCAGTTGAACTCCTCTCTAATTGTCTCAAAACCTTAATAGATCCTTCTCCTCAACCCCTTAGGAAATGATGAGTAAGGTACATAAGGATACCCATTATGGAAGGGTTTCCCAAGTATGGGTGTTGGATGCTAAGGAAAAGGGTCCTCCTCTGACTAAAAATTTGAAAAAGGTATATGATGAATTCATGTTATTAAGAAATTCATTCAAATCAAAGATAGTTAATTGCAAATGGGAGGAGTCACTTTGGATGCAAATTGACATTGGACTTGCTAAGATTATTGTGATGGGAATGGAGAAGGCTGCTTAAAATATTATTATTCCATCTAAAGATGATCCTAGAGTTGTGATGTGTAAAAAGAGTGTAGAGTGGAAGCTCACTATTATGAAGACAAATATTATAGAGGAGAACAAATTGATGGAGTGTAATGACCTCAATAATGATTTTAGTAAAAAAAATTCTGATTTCAAATGTTAGATGATGAAATTTGATTATAGAGGTCCTGCCACAACTAAGGAGTTAAAAGGTGGGTTCTTGAAAGTGGTTGATACTCTATTAGGAGAGTAGGTGTTCGATAAGGAGACATTAAAGAAGTTGGATATAATTGACTCAATATTATCTTGGCATGAAGACTCCCCTACCCTAATAGAATCCAATATGGAGTCTATTCACAATAATAAGGCGATATGGAAGTTGAGAAAAATGAATGTTATCATTCTTCAACATGTTGAGATTCCCGCTATCACACAATCATTGAAAGATTATAAGGCACATGTGGCATTCACTCAACAAATGCCAACATTAGAGGAAGCCTCTTTCGATTTGAATGCCCAACTAACTCAACAATATGTGTCTTTTCATTGTTTTTACTGTGAATGTTTTGATGAACTCTTTGGTGATGATTCTTTTAAAGAATCAGTTTCAGTTTCTTTCAATATTTTTGTGATAGTTAGATTGTAAAGACTTTAAATATGATTTGAATTGATAGTGTAGGAGTCTGAATTTTTATCCCCCTTGCACTGTGATGCATGAGTGAGAATCGATTTGAATAAGAATCAAGTTTTATGATTTTTTAAAATTTTCTGAGAATGTTTATTGTCTTTGAGCATTAAATTTAAATGAAATACTTAACATTTATGAGTAAGTCTGTGAGCTTTGATAAGTGTTAGGATATTCCCTCTCTTTGTGGATGTGGTATTCGTTGGTGTTTCATTTAAATATATCTTTAGTGAATGTTAGAATTTCTTTGAGTGAATTCAACTAGATATTAGTAATATGATATTTGAGTCATGATATTAGTAGCTTGCAAATCTATTTTCAGTTTAGTTAGTAGTTTAAAAGTCAATTTCAATCACATATATTCCATGGTTATGGGTTGGTGTTAGTTTTACTTTCCTGCTTTCTAGTTAAAAGTATACCCCCCATTTTCTTTTAAGTAAAAATATAAATTCATATCTTACGAGGGAGTTGTACCTCTTAAAATTTAGAGGAAGATCACCAATGCAATGGTGATCTCTCCAACTATTGGTGATTGATTTAATCTTTATTTTGGGTAGAATGGAGTTAATTTAAGTAAATATTTAAAGAACAAATATGTTAACCAAGAAGGTTTTGGTGATTTCATTTGGGAATGAAGTAAATGAATATGGTTCCTTGGATATTCTAGTTTGAGCTTCTCAAATTCTGCTAGATCTCAAAAGATACACTAGAGGAGAGCAAAGAAGCCTCGTTAATCCTATTTTTGAAGCCGTGTAAAGAGGAGAACTCGATTTATCCTCATGACCTAGGAGAATTATATTAAGAAGCATGTCATCCTTACCAGTAAGATGTGCTCCTATTTCCTTTATTTTCCAAGCACTTGTCTTACATAGTACGATCATTCTTATAACTATCAACTTTACTTAGAATATAGCAAACCTCGCTCCTCCAATACCATAGGGAGTAACCATCAGACCCTTGTCCCTTGGAATTAAATTGCATGACCTTCCTAAAGGGTCTGGAAAGAATCTCCTGAAGTTCAGAGTTGACAGGAAGATCACTACTAATGAACATCTAAGTGCCTTTTTCACTACCTGCAGAGTTTTGAGAGTACAACATGGAGATTTAGTTGTGCGGTTGTTCATGGAGTCATTGATAGATGTTGTTGCATAGTGGTTATATTACTTACTTAATGGTCCATCAACTCTTGGGATGTCATGAAAACATAGTTTGAAGACTAGTTTAAAAGTATCGAAGATGAGCACACTCTCTTAGCCAAGCTAACTCAGTTAAAGAAAGAAATCTACCAGCCCATGAGAGAGTTTGTAGCTCAATTCAATAAGATAGTTAACCGGATTAGTCTAAAAAAGAGACCCACTATGAAAAATTTAAAATGTTTCTTTGTTAACTCAACTCCTTTAGATACCAGTTTCCATTTGAGGAGAGAGAGGGTGGCAAACCTAGATACAACTCAAGGTCCGGTGATTGAATTGGAAGATGACTTTATTAAAGCTGGGAAATAGAAGAAATAATTTCAAATAAGTGAAGCTCATCCTTCAACATCAGCTGACCCCATCGATTCAAAGGCTTTCTAATGATATAATCGCCTTAAAGATGCAGATTCCTAAGAATACCCAATCTTATTAGCAACCATATCAAGACATCTCACGAATAAGTCCTCACCAACAATTTGGGGTGAATAGAAAATAGTTATTTTTACCCCCCACACAACAACGGTTGGTGATAGAAGCACTACCCGACACAAGCAAAGTCAACATGTGCAAATTTCACTTGACGACAGACAACGATGGGGCCACTCGTCCTGAGATGAACACATATATGTAGATGACGATGACTCAAGAAATGGTAGAAGAAGTTGGTATAGAGGAAACTACCTTAGGGGGTTATGGAAACTTTATAGTGAATTTCTTAGAATCCACATCTGATTTTGAAAGAGGAGGTGACATATACACTATGGATGACATTTCTTGTGCGGTGCTTACCCAAAGTAAATAAAATGCTAGCCGAAAAGGTATGCCACACTTTTAGAAATCTAATCCCCCTTCTAAAGATGCTCCTTCTACAACCTTTTCTCATAAAACTTCAAATTCTACTCATAAAATTCCATCTGTTCAAACCTATGATAAAAATTCTAGCCTTTTCGACATAGTAGACTATTGCAAGGATTTCAAGATACAAATCTCACCTATCGAATATTTAAAATTAAACCCTGAAGAACTTGATAGGTTGGTGAAGATTGTCAAGTTGGAACGTATTGAAGTCAACCTGATGGAAAACAACTTGATAAACCATGAAGCTTTGCCTTTTTTCCTATCTTGCAATACCAAAGATCTGTTGGACTAACCAACAACATCTCCCTTCGGGTTCATGACATGGTTTAATCGCCTCCCATGGATCTTAATTGACACTTGTATCGAGCATTGATAGGTTGATCTTTTGGTGCAACGAAAAGGCCAACAATTGGTATCAGAGCAGGTCACAGGTTCGAACCCCTCAGGTGACACTGAGGGGGGGATTGTTAGACTAACCACGAACATCTCCCTTTGGGTTTGTGACATGGTTTAACCACCTCTCGTGGATCTTAACTAACGCTTGTATCAAGCATTGATAGGTCGATACTTCGGTGCAATGACAACTCCAACAAGATCATGCACCCAGTGTGCTTGTTTTGAAGCCCAACCCTTTCTACGTGTCCCTATACATTAATGATCATAGGTTGAGCAACTATATTATTTACTCTGGAGCCTCGGACAATGTGATGCTTGCCTCTGTAGCCAAAGCTCTAGGATTATCTTTGACAATTTTTTTTGGAAATTTCTATTTGATGGATGCTGAGAAATTCCCCCTTGGTCAAATCAAAGATTCCCAAGTGCCTTTAATAGCTTACCCTAGCAAGAGACTTAAGTTAACTATTTTGATTGTAGACATCCCCGCCAATTATGGAATGTTGTTGAGTTAGATTTTTTACAAAGACCTTGGTGAATAAATTCAGATGGATTGGTCTCACATGCTAATCCCACTGGGCAATAAGAAAGTTCACTTAGAACCAAAGTTGAAGGCCACATTCACAGTGTTGAAATCTAATGACCCATGTTCCCAAATTTTATGTGAATATTCAGAGTTCGGTAATTATATGTCATTCTCAAAAGATATCAGAGGTGGAGGCTTTCTTGGCCCTGACATATCTTCAGAGTTGTGGACACTCAAATTTGATGGATTTTGTTCTAGATTAATTTTTGGTGTTGGGATAGTGTTAATATCACACAAGTTTCCCTCTTCATACAAGTTAGAGTTCAAGAATACAAATAACATTGCTGAGTATGAAGCTCTATTATTAAGGATTGATGCTTCCAAGGGAAAAGGTATCAAGAAGATAATAGTGGTGGGAGACGCTAAATTAATAATTAAACAAGTGAGGAAGACCTTAACAGTGAAAATGAGAGACTGAGGCACTATAGGAATAGGGTCCAAGATTAAATAAAGTGTTTCAACACCTTCTTAATTGAGGAAGTTCCCAGAGAGAAAAACACCAGAGTTGACTCTTTGGTTGTTTCTACTTCCTTACTTCTCCCTCATCCTGATTTCATAGATATCCCTTATCAAATTGAGATGGTCTATCGACCTAACATCCCTGATAATGTTAAGTTATAGAAGGTTTTTGAAAATGATGGGCAGATTCAAGCTTTCCTAGAAAGTGTTGAATCATTCATGGAAATGTATTTTGAGGGAAGTAATGTTGCATGTGAAGAATCTTGTATAGATAAGGAAAAGGAATTAGAAGAAGGGACAATAAAATTGAGAGGTAACAATATTCCCAAGGGTCTGGTTTCATTGGAACAATTATTTTATAGGCATGATAGGTATGTCAAGAAAGAGATGACTGAATCCACTAACAATTTTGATAAACATGAGACTATTAACATTGGTACTACAAATAATCCAAAGCTAGTAAGCATAGGAAAATTTTGTACAAAATACAAGAGAACCAAGTTGATTTAGATGTTGGTTAAGTACAAGGATTTCTTCACATAGTGTTATGATAACTTGAAGAATTTCATGAATGGGAAGTTGCAATATCACATACCTTTTAATCCTAGGACATCACCTTTTAAGAAAAAATAGAAGAATTATAAAATCCTAAAGTCATAGATGCCATCTTTAGAGAGAATGATAAGATGCTAAAAGCCTAAATCATCTATCCCATCCATCATTCCACTTGGGTGGAAAAAATTGTCCCAATCCGTAAGAAGAATGGGGAAATCAATGTATGTGTAGACTTTAGGAATTTGAATCAATCCTCTTTGAAAGATAATTACCCCTTGCCCATGATGGACCATGTGCTATAAACTATGGAAGGATCAAAGATGATGTCCATGTTGGATGATTTTTTAGGATACAACCAAATCAGTGTGGCTAAGGAAGATCAACATAAGACTACCTTTGTGAATCCTTGGGGTATATTTGCTTACAAATGGATGCCTTTTGGGTTGATAAATATTGGAGCTACATTTCAGAGAGCCATGGATCTATCTTTTGGCGACCTAAGGAAAAAGGTCATGGTCATTTACCTGGATGACTTGACCATGTTCTCAAAGGAAACAAAGAATCATCTGAGGGATTTGGAGAGAATTTTATACAGGTGTAGAGAACATGGTATCTCTCTCAATCCCAAGAAATTAGTCTTTGGCATCATGAAGGGAAAGCTTCTAGGACATATCATGTCCAAAGAAGGGATTAGGATTAATCCTGAGAGATTCAAAGCTATCCAACAACTAAGTCTTCCCTCTAATCGGACTGTTGTGAAGTCTTTATTTGGACAAGTAATTTTTTTGAGGAACTTTGTCCCTGTTTTCTTAGAAATTACTAGACATATAGTCAATATGATAAAAGAAAATTAAGGTTTCAAATAAAGTGATATTGGGAAGAAAGCTTTTGATGATATCAATGAGGCATTGCCAATGCCTCGTGTTAGTCGACCTCAATTTTGGAAAATATTTTATCATCTATTGCTATGCCTCAGAGCATAGCATGTCTACTATCCTATTGCAAGAAAATGATCAGAAGATCGAGGCTCCTATTACCTTCATGGGTGTTTCACTCAAGAATAATGAATTAAAATATACAGATTTAAAATTATGTGTTTGTTATAGTCAAGGTTGTCAAGAAATTCATGTTCTATATTCTCCACTCTCACGCTGTTGTGTTTGTCCTTGAACTATCAGTCAAGATTGTCCATACATAAGAGGATATTGGTTGTAATAAGAGGGGAGCTTGGGTGACCAAGGTGTAGGAGTAATTTGGATATTAAACCCACCAAGTTGGTAAGAGGTAAAGGTCTCTATAAATTGATTGCTGAAAATGAACCCAAAGATGAAGAGTGCTCGCTGGTCCTATTGGTGAGTTTGCAAGACTTGTGGTTTTCTAACATTGTTTATTATCTCACCTATGGAGATTTCCCTACACATCTTTCCCTAAGGGAGAAGAGGAATCTCAAGCTAAAAGCATCCAAGTATGTGATATGGAATGCCACACTTTATAAAAGGGCCTTAGATGGAACCTTTTTGAGGTGTGTGGACAAGGATCAACAACATACAATTTTTTAGTCATTTCATAATGAGGCTTGTGGGGGCCATTTTTCTTCTTTTGTGACAACTTTCAAGATCCTTAGGCAGTATTATTATTGGCTAGGGAATGTTCAAAGATGCTTACCATTGGGTATCAAATTGTGAAAAATGCAAAAAGTTCACTAGTAGACATCAACTTGCTACCCTTCCATTGAAGTCAATTGTAATTGAAGAGACCTTTCAACATCGGGGTTTAGAATTTGTAGGGACATCAATCTAAATTTGAGTGTTTTCCATTCCCATATTTTGACAGCTATAGATTAATTCACCAAACTGGTTGAGGCCATACCTGTAAAGTGGACTATCTCAAAAGTGGTCTATGATTTTATCAAAGAAAATATTTTGGTATGCTTTGGGGTACCTAAGAAGTTGATGACTAACAATGCAACCAATTTCTCATCCTCAAAGGTCATTCTTTTTTGTTACGAGCATGGGATTTTTATGTCACACTCATCAGACTATTATTTCCAAGGCAATGGTTAGGTTGAATCTAGCAACAAGAACTTGGTGGTGATTATGAAGAAGCTGGTAGATGAAAAAAACTAGCACAATAAACTATAAAAGGATTTATGGGTTGATTAGACTATGCCAAATAGTGCAATCGAGATGTTCCCCTTTGAGCTAGTTTATGGGATCGACTCACCTCTACCCTTGTTGATGGAATTATCCACCATGAAATTGCAGAACGTTGTAGAAGATCAACATTTCCAAAGTTCTCTAGAGAAGAGAATTATGTATTTAAGTGAACTCAAGGAATAAAAGGAGGATATGGTGGAAAAAATTACTCTTCATCAAGATCGAGTCAAGAAAATATTTGAGAGACGAACCAGGATAAGGAACATTATGGAAGGTGATATAGTGCTACTATGGGATAAGAGGAGAGATCCTAAGGGTGCTCACAATAAAAGTGATTCTTCATGGAAGGTACCCTTTCGATTTCATCAGAAATACGAGAACAATGCCTTCAATTTGGCTTATCTAGATGACACAATCTTGTCATTGCCATATGATGGGAAAGACCTTAAACTATATCAAATATAAAGAAGGTATCCCTTGTGCTTTATATTTGTATTTTAGGTGTTTGGTGTGCATACCATTTTTGGTGTGTTTATGTCCTTCATTCATGTATCTTTTGGGTCACCAAATAGATTTCAACTAGAGATTACTAGGTTCTTCTACATCCTTGCCAGTCTACATCCCTATTCAGTGCCAGTTTTTACATAACTCTTGGTCTTTTAGGTCTCTGAAGTATTCCTTTTCTGTCATGAACAAGTCAAATTTTGGTCTCGCTCAACAAACTGGAGTCTCCATACTTAGTTGATCCTTTTATTTATTTATGGTTGAGTATCAACATTGTTTTCAAAACACTGTCGACCCTCAACGAGGTTTCCATAAAATATTATTTTCTTGACCTTGATCTTTAATTAAGTATTTCGGTCTTCAGTTAGTCCAACTAAGTCACAAAGTCATACTTTTGAGAAGTTTTTGATCTCCTTACAAATTGGAAATATTCACAAGAAAAAGCATGGGCGAGATGGTATACTATTTTGACAACTTCTGTCAAAGCCAATGAAGGTTTCCACAACTAAAGTGGAAGTCGATGAGATTCTATGAGTACTACCAATGCCCAACTTTAATCGATGGAAGATCATGAAATAGGAAGAAAAGTGCCCAGAGCAGGAAATTGGAAAGGTTTAAAATTTTTATCGAACTCTGACTCAATTCTGAAAAATGTTTTAAAAACTCGACCCAATCCGGTATGTCATGGAGTCCAAAATTGGCACCAAGTGGACTAATTGTTAGAGTTAATGCTATCAGAGCTGAGTTAGGTGAAATAAATGCCTAATTATACGAGGGTTAAGGTGATTTCGTGACATAAATATTCTCATTATTATGGAGAATTGACGTTTACACAATGGGGAGAAGTGGAGATACGATCAACATTTGTAGGGAAAGTTCAACTAGAATTGGTGGAATATTACCAGGTAAGTGACCTCTCGAATCTTTTTCTGGCGATAAAAAGTTAATATCTTTGTGAAGGGGAATCATTATCAAAGTTTTCATTGAATTAAAGTTGACAATTTAGGATAAAATGAAATACAAGTATTTGGGGTATGAAAATTTATGTAGTCTAGATAGTTCATTACTAGAGATAGGGGATACCAAGCTAGGTCATATTAATATGGGGGAGTTTTGGGAAAGGATTCACAAGCCAGATAGGGCTCCAATCACTCAAAGGTTGGTAGAAAGTGGCTTAATGGAAGTTGCTGCTTTCCCAGTGGTTGTGTAATGCACATACCTTGTCTTGGAATGTATAAACCCCTACAACCCTAATACTAGGGAAATCTAGACTCAAGATAATAATTTATTGATAACTTTAGACAAGGCTACCATCAACAGATGTTTCAGGTTGTCTGAAAGAGAGGTGTATGCTGAATTCAACTTCACATTATTGCAACGTAAATTCTCTGAGAAGAAAGACTATTACAAAAATGTCATCACAAAGGAATGGTTTCCAACCTCGAGGAAGGGAAATTCCCAATTGCCAAAGAAACTACACAAATCACATTTTTGGGATGAAATATCAAATATTGTTATCCTACTGCACAAAGTAAGGGGAAGCATGAATGCACATGATTTTGAAAATTGGATGTATTTCTTCATCTAGATTATGTGTGTTGGTATATAGTACCTAGATTTGGCCACCATAATTAGTGACCAACTGCATCATATGATAAGGAATTTCATTGGCAATAGTTTTTTCTACATGTCATCCTACCTTTTCTATGCCCTAGCATGTACTAGGCCCTAGATAGGATTAAATAATGTAGAGGATCATGATGAGTAGATTTAGATTTATGATTATTATCTAAACCTCCAACTCGAGAGGAGCTATACAAATTTTTAAAGGGTGAATGATGTGTTTACTATGCGATTGGTCAGGGAGCTGGAAGGTGACTTAGGCTAGAGGGTTTCCCTAGAGGCTTTTCAGCTGGTTACCAAATATGGTAACCTTTTCATTCAATTTCA
This sequence comes from Sequoiadendron giganteum, assembly GCA_007115665.2. NCBI lineage: Eukaryota > Viridiplantae > Streptophyta > Pinopsida > Cupressales > Cupressaceae > Sequoiadendron > Sequoiadendron giganteum. Next base: position 312,274,974 of record CM021105.1, read on the forward strand.
AAAATTTATCTATCTGAGAGTCAGAGGGTTTGATGGCTTCCCTCATAAACTTCCCAGGTATGTTGAAGACAAATTTATCTTGATAGAGCTATGTCGACAAATTTCAGAGGTCAATAAGAGATGTTAAAATAGAAAGAAGGTTGGTATTACTTTTCCCACTAGCTTGGGGTATTACCAATGCAATTCCCAATTCAATTCCCTCAACTTAGGGAAGGATATTGCAAAATACAATGTTTCTACCTATGAAAGAAGGTTCCCATTTGATAGAAAAAATTCTATGAGGAATAATCTTCATCTCGGTCCTAGTTTCTATCATATTCCATATTTGGAGAACTTTTAGGATGATTGTGTTGATGATTCTAAAGTAAGGAAGAGGAGCTTGATGAGGTTACCTTGGGGAAGATTTTCAATTTCAAATTGGGATGGGATATTAGAGGAATTGACGGTGACGGGTCCGATCTAGTTGACCCTATTTATGTCAATAAGATTCAAATGTAGCCTTTAATGCCAATTGATTGGACCAAAAAATCACCTAATGATTTACATGCCAGGTCTGCTATAATGTTAAGGAGGACATATATATGGCTTGCCAAGAAGAAAGGAGAAATTTACAAAGCCCCACCCAAAGATAAGAAGGGAACTGGAGGGAAATCCAACATAGGTTAGGTTGGCGTATCTTCTACTATATCAGTTCCTCCACCACCACCACCAAGAAAATCACTCCTAAGTGGTGGTGGAAGTAGAGAAGATCCACCTGAGAGGAACAAGGGCCCTGACAAAACATGTGGAGAAGTTCCTCACATTGATGTAGATGTTGAGGAAAAAACAAAAAAGGAGAATGAAGGTGAAGAAGGAAACATGAATGAACAAGAAAGTGAAAGTGAAAGAGAGAATGTTTGTGTTCATGAGGAGCAAATGAACCAATCATAAGAAGTGGTTGAGAACACACAAAGTGGTGAATCTCCTGCCTCTTTTCCTTTTAATTTATGAACTACATGCAAGACTCCTTTGCAAATAACTCTCTAATTTTCCACACTAGAGAGTTCTCAAAATATCGATGCTACCAGTTCATCACCCTCCTGGCTCGACAACACCTTATTCAGAAAGAGTAAAATAATACCTCTTGATTTTTTGGATGATAATGTAGTTGGGAAAATTTTATGCAAAAGAATCCCAAGGCCAAAAAGTTAAATAATACCTCGAGGTTGGTGGAGGATGAGAACACTGAGCACTTATTCATGGAGATTGCATAACCGCCTGTGTAGAAAAATCCCAGTCAGGCTACCATAACTGACTATAATGTAACTAAGGTAGACTTGGGCTCACCTAACAGAGATGGGGATGTTACCAATTTTTAGGTGACAACCTCCAACCTGGTAGAGAGGATGAAGAAGGACAAGTTAGATAAAGATGGATTGGAGAGAGAAGCCAAACTCCTCTCTAATTGTCTTAGAATATTAATAGATCCTTCTCCTCAAACCCTTAGTCAACTGAGCCCCTCTTTTGATCTAAATTATGTAGCTAAAAAGGTAATGATGCGTAAGGTACAAAAGTATACCCATTATGGAAGGGTTTATCAAGGATGGGTGTTGGATGTTAAGTGTCATGTATAGATTTTATTGATTATTTAAATGCAAATTAATAATCATGATATTGTTAATTATATTATGTTAAATGATTATTTAAATTGAAGTTAAGGTGAAATTGAAATTGAAATGCAATTACAATGATTTGAAATGCATTTTTATGAAATTTCGGGTTTGTCATTGCTGATGAGAAATCGAGTGTAAATGAACGCAGGAACAGGTGAACTTGAATGAATGCGAGAACATCAATCAGGTAGAGTCATTTTAGCCATTAGACGTTTATGAGGATGATGGAATCTCAAACACCACTTAATTAATCAGAACGTATTTTGCATGATTAAACGATTTAAATTTTAATGGTTATGATGACTATTCTTTGTTTGAACGCAATTGCGAAAAAGAATATATTTGTTTTAAATGGCAATTTGCTTTATTTTTGTGAGGAAATTGATTTTTGGAGCAATAATTACTTATTTGAGTAAACATTTTATTATTAGTTGAAAATAATAATGCTTTATATTAAATTATTGGAATAAATTTTAATTGTGAAAATTTAAAAAATGTAAGAATTGTGTTATTGAATTAATTGTTATTTTCTCATTTAGTAAATGAAAGAGGAAAATACTTGTTTAAATAGAAATAGATAAATATCAAAATTAGTTATTTAAAACAAACAGAGAACAGTAATACGTTTGCAATCAAAATTGAAATTGAAAAACAAAACAGTAGAAAAAAAGTTGAAAACAATCACTTCTCAATAAATTTTGCATGTAATCACAAATGAAACTTGGAGATCTAGAGGTCAAAACATGAATATTGGATCTGAGTTAATGGAACTTTACCATTTTTGCATGAATTTAGAGGAAGAAGAAAAAAATCCGTTTTGGGGAGAGGGAGATAAAAATCAAAACAAAACAAGAAAAAAAGAAAAAGGAGATGAATGACTTTAACCATCATGCGCGGCCAGGAGAGAGTTGAAGAGTTTTATTTATTTTTAATGAGAGGTTGCGCAAAATCCATGGTACGCATGGGAAGGGAGAGGTCGGGTATTGAATTCTCTTTGAAGAATTATGATTTCCCTTAACACCACCATGCGCGCAAGGGGAAGGAGAGGAGAATTGTTGAAGGGCGTGCAAGAGGATTAGAGGAGAGTGAATAGAAAGACAATATGTTATAATCCTTATGGAGGCTGCTTACCTCATGCGTGGCTACAAGAGGAAGGTTAAAAGGATAGCAGATTTCAATATGTTTCTTTCCTCCTTCTCACCACCTGGAAAAGGAAAGAGACGCGTTTGGGAAGAGGAGGTAAGGCGCAGGAGTAGGGAAGAGATAGTAGGAGGAAGACAGGTGGAGAAAAGACTTAGGGAGCAGCAGGGGAAAAGATAATAGGGAGGGGTGTACGACTTGTTCAATAGACAAACAAACAAAAACATAATTTGTTTCTCCCTATTGTGCATAAGATAAGGAAGTAGAACAACCGGGTAGAAATAGAAAGACATAGGATAAATGCAACCAGAGAACAATTAGAGCAGCTATAGGAAATTGACAGAGGAAGCACACAAATAACCATTTCCAGAATTACTAGGTAAAATAAATTGGAAACTAATTCACAAATTTAATAATGAGTTCAAAATTCTTCTCTAGTTCTTGTATTTAGTTTTGAATTGGAAAGAGAATATCTATTTTATTTTATTAGGAAAAGAATAGATTCCAGATTTTATTTGTGAATCTATTAAAAGTATAACTGTTTCCATTGAATTCTGTTGAAATTTCAACCAAGCAAACTTTGATTTTCCAGAAAACCGTTGAAATTAGAAACAAAAAATTGTAGGAATAAGATTTGATTAGAAGACAATGAGAAACAACTGATTATCAATTTAGGAAAAGATTCAAAACAAGAAACATTTATGTAAATTAGATTTGGAAAAGCTCCAAAAATTCCAAAATAGACAGATAGATTTAATTCTCCAAAGAATGAAAATGAGAAGATTATGACAAAATAATTTTGAATTTTAAACATGTTTGAAAAATAGTAGTTAAAACTAGTGATTTTCGGGAATAAAACTCAGATTATCACAAAACAGAAATGTAAATGATTTATTTTAATTTTGTTTTTGAAAAAGTAATTGTTTATTTTCTGGAAGTGTGAAAAACATAAAATAAATCAATTAAATTAAAATATGAATTATTTGGAAAGAAAACGAATTAGAACAGGATTATTTCAAGTGAAAATAAATTAAATGAGTAAATAAACTGAAAGAACGTGTGCTCATTTATGCCTGTTTAAATATGTACTTGATTTACATACTTGAGATACACCTTCTTTTTGTTATTATTTGAATATTAATTTAATGTTATTTATGGTTTAAAAGATGAAAATAAGACATTTAAATTGTTTTTTCTTAAAACAAGATTGCCGTTAAATTATTTGTGAAAAATTATATTATTATTTGATTGGAGCCATGCATGCTTGATAAAAGAATGTGCATGTCATGGGTTTGGAAAGTTACCTTCCGGGACGGGTGCCGAATATGGGTTATTAGAGAGTGTAGTTTTGCTTTTCCAAAACTGTTTTTATTTGTCGTGCATGACATTTTACTTGGCCAAGTAGCATAAGGACCATTGAAATAGATGGAATGAATTACTCTCTACCATATCCTAGTATCGAACTTGCTTGTTTCTTAAATGAATTAGAAAAATGAAAATGCTTGTGGAATTACTAGTTATACTAGGCACGCATCAGATTCCATCCTGCTTGTCGACTTCTTTTTGCTAAGCGATTCGTGTAGGGTCGGGTATTCTTTGAATGACTAAAGAATTTCGGAGAAGCGTAAGCTTCGAGGTTGGGTGAAAAAAGCGCCTGATTCTTGTTCTCGTCTTCATTATTGAAGATAAGGTATGGATTGAAGATCAAAGGATGTTTTCTTCAATTATGTATTAATGTATTCTTTAATTATGTAATGTAGAGCTTAAGGTGACATAATGCCTAAGTCTCGAATTGTAAACTTATATTACAATTACTTTTGTATCATTATCAATGTCGTGTAATATGACATGTGTATGTATTTAACTGGAAACATTATGAATCTAATTATCGACTTTAAGTCATTGTTTTGCAATCAAATGGATTTTATGATGTCTATGGAATGAAGTGTCGACTTTCTTTTGAATATAAATGAATTTATTTAAAAGTATTGTTGTTGTTTGAATTGAAGAATTCCGCACTTTACATTAAGGAAAAGGGTCCTCCTTTGATTGAAATTTTGAAAAAGGTATATGATGAATTTGTTTTATTAAGAAATTTGTTCAAATCAGATATAGTTAATTTCAAATAGGACGAGTCACTTTGGATGCAAACTAACAATAAACTTGTTGAGATTATTGTGATGGGCATGGAGAAGGTTTCTTCAGAAAAGATTGTTCCATCTAAAGATGATCCTAGAGTTGTGTTGATGAATGTTTTTGCATTGCACACCACAGATAAAACACAAGTGTTCTATCTCTCTTGAAAGACAACTTCCTACAAAAAATCTTCATAAAATCACCCCAAGGTTCTAGATGTCAGGTCTTGAAGATGCAAAAACAACTCATTAGTTGATGTGATTTGTTGGTATCACAAGGGGCATTTAAGGTTTACAAATACTGGAAACCTAATGGACTGTAATGAGGGTTCAATAAGTTTGAAGAATGGTTAAAATCCTAGCTATAAATTCATAACAAAAACTTGGAAACAACCTTTTATCATCAAATATAACAACTTGAGTGATGCTTTTATCCTATACTAACACAAATTTATAGAGCAATTGCAAAAGCCCAAGGGTTTAAGAGAAATTATAATTCTCAAAACCTAAGGATAGCTGCAACAATGACATATGCTTCAGATAGACAATCTCCCTAAAACTTAGCTCTGCTTAACCAAGAGTAAACCTACAGTGTTACCGAAATAAGTGCAATCTTCAATTTCTCCATACTAACATCCATGCATAAATGCATAAACATTCATAGTTTAACTTAAGTGCATTAAATTATTTTAGACTAACCTTGCAAAGCAATTTAAAATTAAAAAAAATCACCAAAGGTATGAGCAAGAAGTTCATCAAAATATACTAACACTTTACCATTATCAAAACTAAACATAAACTAATAATGTTGAAATAAAGCTAAAAGATAGGATCATGCATACATTCAAAGAACACAAATAAATCACCAACACTTCAATGCATTCATTTGTATTACTCTAGAATGTTCATTACAACAATTTTTTTGAATGCCTTTCAAATGCGAAGAAGTTTCCTTTTATAGAAGACCTCAACAAAATCAATGGTGGAGATTATCTCAACACCAATGACCTAGATTTAATATCCCCTTAGGGTTTGGGGTGCATTAAATGCATTTACAATTATCCCTAATATAAAAATAGGGTCACATGTGAACCTAGGAGAATGTAAAATATCCTAACATATTTTATATTAAAAAATATTCTACAAAATTCCCCAAAATTGGGTGCATGCACTTTGATGTAACTAATTTTATCTTGTAGTTGGAAATTATAGATATTTGTCTTCAATTATATTACTTCCAGCTTCTTTCTCTTTTATAGCATACTTAACAAAATTATCCAATGCTATCACAAGTTGTTGATGAGGTGGCTTTTGAGCCTTGGTGATATTGAATGTGATTATCTTGTACTCTTCCAACAACTCCTTATGCAGGTTCACACATTTTATACTCTGCCTTATCAGCTCTTCTAACTTTGAAAATGCTCTAGTAGCCATATCCATAAAATCTCCATCCAGGCTATTTGCAAGTCCCTTTAAATTCCTTGCTTGCCAGGCTTGCTTGATAGACACACTATCCAGCCTCTTTGCAGAAATTACAACTCTAGCCATGAGCTCCAAAAATGGATCACACTCAAATAATTGATTGCTGATTGTCAATAATTATCTACAATTTCTACAAAACTTTAGAAATTATTTCGTTTTGGAAATCAATTGCGCATGCCCAAAATTTTGGTTGTTTTACGTCATCCTTGGTCAAAATCAACTCTTTCTGAAATTTCTATAGACAAGGTTCTAATAACTTGCAATTTTGAGAAAGAGCTCATGATATTTTAGGAAATTAGTGCAGTCCTCGATCTCTTTATCAACTTCCTCTTTCAAAATCAAATAATTGTTGTGCATATCAACTACCACATCAATCGCTTTGTCCCTTGTAGCAATGACATAACCAGTCTAGTATGTGGTGACTTTTGTCTATTTCTTCATTCTTTCTACCTTGTTGATTTCTTCCTTGGATAGAATTTAGGGAGTAGACACCTCTATAAGAATCTCTTATCCGAGAGTGACCAATTATAGGATAAAGGTATTTAATTCGACCACCTATTCCTTCAACTCCTTCTTGGTGGCTTGATCTTTATCCATTCTATTTAAAATGGTCATCATTGACTCCTGGAACTCATTTATCTCTTGTGTTCTTCTAGTCGAGCCAATGTCTATTGAGGTCACCTTATACTCAAAAGGTAATATAGTTGCAACATCTTTGTCCATGACCAGGGTGGTGATGTGAACAGTGTGGGACCTCAAGGTGTCCTTGGTTATATGTGATCGAACCTTGGATTTCTTCCTTTCCTTGGATTTCTAGCTTGAACGAGCCATGATAGATTCAAAGTGGGCCCTAGGATCATGCATCAAAGGAGCTTTATCCTTTAGTTTCAGTTCCAACCAAGAAGGACCAAATTCTTGCTCCACCAAGGATGTGGTAGCGATCTCATGGTTTCACAATTCTTCTTGCTTTTTTTCTTGTTGCATTTATCTTTTGTCACCATGCTCCTCTTTAATCATCTTTTTAGTTTTCTCTTCTTATATCCTTTCGTGTTGAGCAGAATCAATATCTGCTTCCTTTCTCGTCCTCCTCTTCTTCTTCAAACATCTCCTCTTCTTGATTTACCTCTTGTGTTTGATCATCCCTTGGTATATCTTCCTCTTCATGTTGTCATTCTTTATGAACTTATTTTATTTTTTCTCCCCTCAAAGTCTTCTCTTCATCATCATCATCATTAGGCCCATTCCCTCAGGCTCTACAACATTGAATCCTTCACTTGGCTCTTTAATATATTCCTCATGTTTAGACGTTGCAAAGTATTCATCCATTATGGCTGCACCTTTGAGATTCTCCCTCTCCTGTTGTTGCATCTATTCCCATATTTTTTCAACACTCTCCATTTTTTATGGTTCTAGAATAGGAGGAGGAGAAGTAGTGGGAAGGGCAGTGGAAATTTGAGCCATATGAAGCATATTATCTTGAGATAATAGGGCATTCGATAACCCCTTTGACATGTTCTTCAAATATGCAATAAATTTCTCAAGTAGAGTGGTAGAAAAAGGTGGGATGGAAGGGAGAGTAGGTAGCAGTGTAGAGAAGGTAGATTAAGGAGGTGGAAGCAATGAGGAAGGATATGTATCCAATGAAGAGGACTCAACCAATATTATAGAGACAAGAGTAGAGGAAGGAAGATAAATAGAGATTTCTATCATGAGAAAATGATATATGGTTGGTGGGAGTGGAGTGGAAATGGAGGGAAGTGACACAATGGAATGAGGTGGTGATGATGGGTGAGTGGGGGGATTGAAATTGAGAGTCTTCCTATGGTAGTGATAGTTCCTCCTTAATAGTTTCCATTACAAAAGTACCACCCTTCCTTTCCTTCTTAGAGATAGGCATGCACCCTTCCACAACCTTCCTCTCATAAACACAAGGCTTCTCTGTTGGATGCATCTCCTGTTTGTCCTTTCTCTTCTAATATTGGGTAGTAGGAGGAGACATAGCACTCTTTCTTGATGAACCCACATCAGGAGTAGTTCCTTGATGTCCCTCATCTTCAATTTTTCACCCTCATCACTCCCTTGTACTCCTTCATGCTCCCACTCACCATAAGTGAGCTCTACCCCTTGTTTTTCCAATTGAGTGATCTAGGTGTCAATCCACTTCTTGATCCTTTGTAGCACTGGGTGGGTGACCACATTGATATCTATATCCTCTTCCTTAGTCCAATCAATCAATGGAAGAGGGAGCTTGGCTACCTTGTTGTGGACCTCTTCATCCAAGTTATTATCATCCTCTTTTAGTTGGTCAAGGATAGCGTATAGGTCCAAAGTCCTTATGAATTCTAAGGATGTCCTCATGCACACCCTTCTTCTAACCTCATAACCATCTTCATAACTCATCCAAAATTCTTCTATATGCCTTTGATGGGCATGTTTTCTCTTGACCTAATTTTTTTGTTTACCCAGGGGATGCACATTTCCTTGTGCAGTGTGGAAGAGTAGACCAAGTTCCTAAATTTATTTTTCAAAGCTCCCAATACATATGGTTGATGGACATGCATATAGGGCTCTTCTAGAGTCATGGGATATGGTACCCTAGCTCTGTTCTTCGACTGCAACAATTGGTGAGAAGTGCATAGTTGTCTTATCAATTCTAGCATCACCATTTTATTTGAGGTGTACTGGGAAGCCTATATGGAGTGCTAGAAAACCCTTCAATTTTGAAATAGGTGAACTTTGAGAATTAGATAAACCAATAACCAAATTTCTTTACCATCACTTTAGTGGAGTAAAACATTTTGTTCCCGAAATCCCCTACCAAAGATCTGACAATATGCATGACAAAAGTGTCATTTACCCTCTTGTAGTTCCTATACTATAGTTGAGGGTAACATTCATACAATGTTGGCATTAGGGCCTATCCCCAGATTCACTTTTCATGCCAAGAATTTGTAAGTAAATTTGGATGCTAGCCGGTAGACGATATATGAGGTCATGTAGAATTAGATCATCTTCTTGATTGAAACATATTGAGTATGAATATTATAATTGATAATTTTTCCCAATCAAATTTGATTTCTCCTCTGAGTATTTCCTCCATGAAGAAGTACATCCACTCCTTAAACACATTGGAGATGGGAAGTCTCGCAACCTTGCTTAGCAATGTCACCAAATCATTCACCTCCTCCACAAAATCACTTATGTACAACTTTGGAAATTTTTTTGGTGTTGGGCTGAGGAGTGTGCATCCATTTCTTATTGATCACTTGGAGAAAATTGGCTGGATTAGTTTGTCACACATTGAGAGCATACTGTTTCGACGCCACATCCATCTTTGCAAAAGGAATCTTGAAGACCCTTGCAATAGATGAAGCTAAGAGATCGGTCACCACTCGTCCTTCGGATGTGACTATCCTTTGAGTATCTTTATGTTAGAACTCCCAACGTCCATGGATGAGTTTAGGGCTAACCAAGGATGGTGGGAAATCAACTGCTAGTGAAATACCACTTTTCTTGATTCTTCTTACCATATCATTCTTAGGGGCGGTAAGGGTGCACTCCTAGAACTCGTCAATGTTCATATGTCTGATGTCAATATCATTTTTTTTGTCCCAGTTAGATAATATATTTGATGTGATATCAATTCCTTGAAACTCATACTTCATCTTGGTTGATTTCTCTACTTTCTTGACCCTCCCTACTTTCTCACCTTTTTCCATATAACCTGTAAAAACAATGTGCAATGAGTTATTATTCCAATCAAGAGATACATGATCATGATTAAAATCATCATAGGAACATCCAATGTTAGAGAAAAATCTTTAAATTGGAAAGTTTGAGACAAATTCTTACATTTTGTGGGTTTTGAAGGTTTGCAGGCTAGACGCATGTGGAAGCCATAAGGGTGCGGCCTAATGGTTGCAGGTGACATGCCATATGACACCAGTGTGATGGAAACCCACAGTGGGATTTTTGTAAGAAATTTCCCACAACGCAACACTTAGCAAATTTTGGTCTAGTTTATTTAGGCACACAAGAAATTAATGTTTGAAGGCTTATAATTCCCAACACTTAATATTTTCATCGTTTATACACATGCAAAAAAAATGAGAAGAGAAATCCACCCACGTGGATGCCATAAGGGTTTATGCCATAAAGCTTGGAAAGAGTCATGTGGCATCCCACATGATGAATCCTGCATGAACACTCTTGTGGCTCTTTAAACACAGTCAACTTTTAGGCATGTGGAGGAAGTTAATGATCATGCTGACATGCTTGTTTAATGACTTAACCTACCTAATATTTTGTGGGAGAAGCACTTGTGGAAGCCACCATTGCAAAATCCACCATTGCGGAAGCTAGAAGGTTTGGAAAAAGTTGTGTGGCATCCCACAAAGATATTCTCCCAAAGACATCCCTGCCTGATGAGTTTTGAGTTCAAAATCCTAAGGTTTTGAAGGGGTCATTGTGATTTTCCATTTTTTAAGCTCTTGAAACTTTCAATAATTTATTTTGGAACCTTGTGGAGAATAAACGGGCGAGAGCCAAGGGTGCTTAGGCCAACGTTGTGGTGTGAACACAAGGAAACCCCATGAGACTTAGTGGAGATGCAATCATTAACCATGCAAAAGCCGCTGATGTTTAAGATAAATTTAGGTGGGATAGGGATATAATCCCACAAAGGGATTTCCACCAAGGAGGGTTTCACAATCCGTGTATAAGTGTTTTAAAGGTGCACATTAAATTCATGAAACCACTCGAAAATCATTTCGTAAGCCCTAGAAAACCACTAAGCCAACCCTGAATTCAAGATTCCCCATAATCCAAGCTTAAATAGATTAATATCAACAGGGCTTGCAAGTTCAAACGCATACTTGGATTATGCTCAAATAAACATGGAAACAATCACTGATGAATCAACTTAATTGCCAAAATCCACTGTAGAAAGTCAGAGCACCAATTTTCATGAAATTTGCAATGTGGAAAATGAATGATTTAAACCCTTATTTATAGACAAAGCCTCATAAATTCAACAATAGTTGCAAAATAATTTTGTAAATCATGCAAACCCTAAAGCAAAAACCTGAGGGTTAGGATCCAAGGTAATACAAGAAACTAGGATGCAAAAGTCGACATCACGTGAGCTAGTCAACTGTGAAAGACATCGATGCATAAGCCAAAATCCATGGAGCCACCACTATGGGATTCTGAAAGTAGAATTTTGCAGGTGGTGAATTGTAGAAGAAAACCTGAAAATGGTGTAGGAGACCTCGACATCCGCCTTGTGGAATCCTGCAAGTGGAATTTTGCAAGGCAAAAATTGCAAAGGGACACTTAGGTCAAATTTTCAAGATTTTCAAGGGGTGCTAAGATTTCAAAGGTAAAGTAGACCAAAGGCCAAAAAGTGAAGGAAAAAAGCAAAACCAAACTGACATGGTGAAGCCAGTGTGAGCAAAAGAAAAAAGGAAAATAGGGGGGTCTATGTTTTGTGGGGTGTGTGTGAAAAATGAATAATAAATGGTGACTTTGCTAGGGAAATGCTCCGAAACATTTCAAAGACAAATGAAGATATAAGAGCCAGAGTCTCTAGTTTCACAGACCAAACAAAAAGATGCTTGCGAGCACCATGCTTAAAGAACCAAACTAAGGTCCGAAATGACCTATCATAAGGAGAAACCATTGTGTGTGCAAATGACATTCATTATTACCTCTTGAGAATGATCTTAACAAGAAATAATGAACTTTAAAGCGTAAGGCTACATGAGTAATTTCTACTCCAAAAGCAACCTAGATAGGGCCTTGTTTCCAGTTAGGCATTCATAACTTCGATGAGGTTATTTTGATACCTTCTCAAACATAACTCTATTACTAGTCGAGCATCCAAAGACCTAGTAGAGTTATTCGAATCCCCCTGAAATGTTGAATTGATAATTTATTCGCTATATTATATTTTTTCTTTGTTCCTTTTTATTTATTTTATATTCAATGCATAGGAAGTGAAGCCTACCTTAGGGATGAAGATACGAGTGGCGTTGAAGCAAAAAAATAATGATTTTTTGCCTTTCACTAGACAATCATGCTGCAACTCAAAAAGACCTCTCATGTACTTAGATGTGTTCATGTGATGTGTGAGGTTTCATTCATGTGACAAGACACTCCAAGGTTCAATATGGACAAATGTAGACACCCAAAAGAATTTTCCATTAGTATACTCAACCATACCCTTCCAAGAAAAGGATCATGATTTATCAAAGAAAGACTACCAAATTCACTTCCCGACAAAACTTCCAATTGTTGAAAATTACACCCAAAACCCAAAAGGAAATGGGAACAACGTGAAACAAAGAAACCTACTCTAACTATTTACAAAGGGGTGAGCTAAAAACAACTCAATCCAAGAAGTAATGTTTCAAATACTGCCCATTAACGGGTAGTTGTACATCTTCACTCGTGAGGGTCTTTAAGCGATATGCATTGTCCCCAAGTATCTCAAAAATCTAAAAGGGTCCAAGCCAGAGCTTTTCGAATTTTCCATCTTCCCCCTTTCTCTCATGTGATTTATTCTAGTATAAGACTAGATCAAATTTTTTGAAGGCCTTGACCTTAGCTTGTCAGTTGAACTAGAATTTTACGATGCCCTGATGTTTGGTGAATTTTTCAATAGCTTCATCATGTTTTACCTCCAAATAGAGGATTTGGACAAGATGAGCTTCTAGTTTCTCTCCCTCATCATAGTATTCATTGATAAATTTCAACGTGGGGATCCTCAAGTGGATGGGAAAGATAGGTTCTTGACCATATACTAGGTGGTATGTAGAGCTGCCAAGGGCAACCTTCTATCGAGTATGATTTTCCCATAGAGAAAACTATAATTGGGTATGCCAATCCTTTGGATTCTTATCTAATAACTTGTAAATAACAATTAGGAGGTTCTTATTAATGGATTCAACTAACCCATTTCCCTATGGATAGTAATTAGAAGAAAACTTTAATGCAAAACCATAATCAAACGCCCATCACAAGAATTTTAGTGAAGAAAATGCAGGACCATTATCACATACCCAAGAAAATAGATACCCAAAATGAGTCACGATATGTTCTTCTAGAAATTTAATTACTACCTTTACAATACATTGCTTACATGAAACAACTTTCATCCATTTAATGCAGTAATCAATAGTGGTCAGAATATACTTATGACCAATGAAGGATGGTGGATTAATCATACCGATAAAGTCGAGCTCCCATTGCACAAATGAGTGTACCTTGATGACAAGCTATAGTGGGACAACAATGTACTTCTCTCTTGTGGCAGTATTTTGGCAAGTATGAAAAGTCTGAACATGTGTGTGCGCATCCTTGAACATTGTGGGACAATAATATTTAGTCCTCAAGATCTGATTGGCAGTTGAAGGCCCGAAACTATGACCAGTCCCAAATCTCTCATCAAATTCTTTCAACATTGTTACTACTTCTTACTTCCCTAGGCATCGAAGGTAGATTCCTTTGTGATTCTTCTTGTGCAATATTTCTCCTTTCATCATATAAGTGTTGTTTTTTAATCAAAGAGCATGCCTTTGGACAACATTCAAATGTGGTGGGCAACTCTAGTTAAGTAGATAGTAAATAATCTCATCATACCATTCATCCGAAGACACATCGTCAAGGTTGTACTATTGTGTTATTAAATCTAGATCAACCTTAGCCATCATACGTGTCAATGCTTGTCACCTAACCAACTTCATGGGTTGTATCTCTAGATTGGATTCCTAGAGGATGGTCACCCACTTGGCTTTGCATTCACCCAACTCATTTTGCATTAGAAGAATCTTTACCCCTAGATTTGGTATAATGGAAAACACCTTAATTCTCAGAATGCAGTGTTTGAATTTCTTGACTGCACATACCATTGCATAGGCCTGATTCTGCACACTCGGATAACATAGTTCAACATCTTTGAGTGGAGCACTCATGAAGGTGATATGATTCTCGTCACCTTGCTCATTATTTTTCATTAACATACCAACACATGAATGATCTAAATAAAATGAGTAAATGTAGAAGGGTTGTGTGTAATCAAGGCTCACCAAAACAGGGGCATCAACAATCACTCATTTTATCTCCTCAAACACATGCTTCACTTCTGGTGTCTAATCAATCATAACATATTGCTTCAACATGGCATTCAAAGGTTTCACAATCTTAATAAAGCCCATGATGAATTTCCTTACAAAGTTGATCTTTCCAAAATAAGAATTCAACTCTTTCTTGCTTGTAGGTGGTTGGATTTTTAGTATTGCTTGAATTCGATTAGATCAATTGATTTACCCTTTTCTAAAATCGCATGACCAAGTAGCTTTCCTTCTGTTACACCAAAGATGCACTTCTTTGGATTAAGTGAGATACCAAACTCTTGACATCTTTGGAATATCTTGCGTAATTCTAAAATGTGATCTTCCCTTTTCATGGAAAACACCGTTATATCCTCCATATATATTATGATGCACTTGCCAATCATTTCCTTGAAGGCTATGTCCATTGCACACTAAAATGTGGCTCTTGTGTTGATCAATCCAAATGACATACATTTATAAGTAAAGGTTCCCCACATGAAGCTAAACACTATTTTCATCCTATCCTCTTACTGAACCATTACTTGGTTGTATCCAGAATATTCATCTAAGAAGGAAATCTTTTGAGAGTTATTCACTACTTGTAGAATTTCATCCAAAGAGGGCACGAGGCAATTGTCCTTTTCTGATGCTTGATTGAGATTACGAAAGTCCACGCACATGAGAATCTCACTATTATTTTTTCTAATTGGTAACAAATTGGTGACCCTCATGGAAAAAATGATTCAAGCTGACAACACCTTCTGCACTTCTTTGTGAATAATTGGCTCCAATAAGGCATTAACTGGTTGTTGTCTTTGCCTAAATGGCTTTACATCAACCTTAAGTTGTATCATATGCATGATGACAGAGGTATCGTATTTCTTCAAATCCTTATAGCTCCATGTGATTACATCCTAATATATATATGCAATGCTTTAATTATCCCCTCCTTTTAAATATGATTACACACTTTACCAATAAATATATTCTTGACATTCTCTGAAGTGCCCATGTTATAGGCATCACACTAACTTGCCACATACTCCTTTTTCACTTGCTAACCTCGTTCTCTCAACTGACCAAAATCAAAGATTCTCTCTAGCTGCACCATACCTCTGGGAATAGTATTCATCTTTAAGTTTACCACTCCTTCCAAATCTAACTTTGTTTCCTTAGGTTTTTCCTTGTCAATGATTTGGGCAGAAAATACATCTAAACTAGTGATGAAGTCAATTATGTGCTTTCCATCTTCAAAGACTTGGAAATTAGTAAAATTATCTAGTACAAATGATGTAGGAGTCAGTTCAATGGTGAATTTATTTAGTCCTAATAATGATAGTGGCTGCAACATACTCACTTCCTGGGCTAATGCATCAACAATTTGATTCTTGCTACGAGGGATCAACTAGATATCAAAGGCACCAAAGCACTCTATCAAGTCCCAGATGTGATGTCGTAATTGGTCATCCTCCTATCATGACAAGAGTATTATTTTCAAACTTTCTTCATTGCTAATTCAAAATCTCCAAACACTTGAAGTGCTTTGGCCTTCTTACACAATGTCATCAAAATACCATGTACCAAGGCTTCATATTCTGCACCATTACTAGTGTAATAAAATTGTAATCTATGAGTTGTGAGAAATATCTTACCAGTAGGGTTAATCAATTTGAATCCTGCTCCAAAACCTTGCTTGGATTTGGACCCATCAAATCTTAAAGTCCAGAACTTGGTTTGATTTGTTTTCTCCTTATTGCTCAAGGGTGTTTTGGTCTTTTATTGGGAGACATGCTCAGGTTGACTTTATTGTAAAAGTGGCCACTTCTCCTAATTTTTTTGATTTTCTATAGTTAGGCCAAAAGGATCGATCTGCTTATTAATTTCCTCTACTGCAATTTGACATAGGCAATCCTTGAACTCAGAATGAGATGCATCATGAATTTTGCATCAACAAGGCAAGAAAAGATCCTTGAAATCCACCTTGTTCCCAAGACTAATCTAATCATGAATGCATCTAGCCATGAACTCCTGAAATCCTTCAAACAACCTAATATCACTATTAGCTTGAGAGTCATCATCTCTTTCAACACACTTCCGTGTTGCTGGGAATCTAAGTCAAGTCCTTGGTGGTGTCAGATGTGATTTGAAACATAAGTACTTCCTCAACTTCCAATGCCATGGGAATATAGATTCTAATATTTTCTTCAGAAAACAACACCACATTTATTTTGTTGTATTCTCTGATCATATGGTTCATTCATAGCTCTCACTCTATACATATCTAATTCAGTAATCCCTTCCAAGGAAGCCACATGTGCGAAAAATCAGTATCTAAGTAACCATTCAAATTCTTGGCCCAATCTTGACTCAAAAACATGTCATATGTGTCAGGTATGTCCACTACTTATTTATCTATCAACTGTTGAACCCATGGATTAGATGTTACTCGCATAGGAATCCTATTCATTTTGCCTACAACGTTCACTTATATTTTGTTCAACTACATCACCTTCCTTTTTGAAGGAGTTGGAGTAAGTCAAAATGCCTTGCAGACAACAAAAGGCATCCCATTCGTGGAGGCACTAGAATCCAACAAACAGTTGTGCAATTTTTTCCCAGAGATGTATAACGTTAGTAAGAAAGGAGGAGTTTCCCACTTATCTCTGAAGATGCTAATATGATTTTCAACCTGAGAAACTTGTGCCTTTTCTTTATCCATGATCTTTCAAATTACTGGTTCATTTTTAGGTGTACTAGATGAAACTTTCTGGGTTGTTCGAGCAATGGCCAGAGAACCGGATGAAGTTTTGGGCTAGGTTGGTTCCCTCACTAAGCTAAGGAAAGCATTTTTTATTTCAATTACTTTTAATAGATCAAAAACTAAGAGACTCACATTTATCTTCTTCAATTCCTTAGCTACATATTGTCCCATTTGATCAACTTATGTCTTGTTACTGGCCTCCTTGGTGAAATATTATGTAGGCATTGTTGGTGGTGCAAGATTGTTGTTTGCACAAGGATCCAAAGGAATTCCCAAATTGTTTAGATGAATGGATGTGGTGAAAAAACCTCCATCTTTTTTGTTTCATAAGACATATGGGGTTCTCCTTTGATTCAACACCTAAATATCATCCTCTTTTACTTTCTCAGAATTGAGCTCAAACAATTGAGTGAGGGACTCCTCACTGAGAACTACATTTGATTCGGTAGGCTACACTAAAGAATTCTTAGATTCTGACTCATTATCCTCAACATTAGGAAAAGGGGCATGATTCACCACTAAAACTAAGTCATAAGAATTAAAAAGAACTATTTCACATCTAGAAGAAGATGAATTTCTTGTACCCTCCACATTCTACACCTCTAGTTGGAATATGTTGGTTGCAATTTGAAATTCTAGACAATTGAGTTCTGAATGTAGGTTTGTGTTGTGTAATCTGCACCAGGCAGACATCATTGTTTCAGCCAGGTAGGCTCCTCTAGTTGGATTTTTAGATGTATTGATTGAATCTAACATAGAAGAAACTCCACCATTATTAGGCTGAGTATTCCAAGTTTTGTTCTATCTTAGAAAATTTTGATTTTACCTACGCTCATAATTCTAATTTTTTCCAAAAATTTGACCTTGATCTTTGTTGTAGTTGGACTAGATTTTTTTCTAAGAACTTTACAACTGATTGTTCTAGTCTTTTTTATATAAGTGACCTCTATAGAGAGTTTCTTTACTCCTTAATCTCATCTGGGTCTACTGGAGCTTGGGCTGGAACAAAATTTGTTACATACATAGGTTGAGAGGTGTTGGAATTCTATAGATAGGTTGGTGTGGATGAATTCTATAAATAAGCCAATGGATTTGAATTATGCAAATATACAGTTACACTAGGATTCTGTAAGTAGGTTGGGGCTGTGGAAGGAGCCCTATTTAATGGAGGCCCTGAGTGAGGTTCCATCTACATCTATGGAGTTTGGTTCATGACTGGAGTATGGTTTTCTAGATCCCAAGTCAAACATTTAACCTGATTAGGGCTTGCAGTTATTCCTAGTGAAGGAATCAAGCCTAAAATATTCTATCCTAGATCAGTGCTAGTAGTAACTTCTTCAACATATGCAACCACTAGGGTCTATAGAGCAGGATTGACCCTCTTTACAAAGGAAGAAGTAAGGTGATCTAAAGTTGCATAGTAAACTGCCCTGGACGATGCATCATCCACCACATATGGAGTTTGAAACCTAGTGTAGGCTTTGTGGAATATATTATTAAAGGAGCCTATAGGTTCATTTTCCTACCTTTTACATGAGACAAACTACCAGAAGGGCTGATAGGAACCTTGAATTTTCTTAAAAAGTCTTGCTTCATTTCCTCCCAATCATGAATTGACCCAACTAGTAAATGTATGAACTAATAGAATGCCTCATCTCTTAGTGAGTAAGGGAAAATCTTACAAGCCACATTTTGATGATCAATCACTCTATTTTTGAGGGCTCCTTCAAATATAATATGTTCTTCTACAGTTCTATTGGGATCATTGACAAAGAACTTAAAGTTGAAGTTTTTTGGATTCTTGGGCATTTCATGGTAGTCATTGAAGGTGAGAGGTGATTGTTTGTTAGCTAGCCATTGGTGGAGGTGGGGGTGGTAATGGTTGTGGTATAACAATTAGAATCTAAACTACAGGTGGAGATGGGGTTGGGGAAGTAGACGATGTAGAACTACAATATGGAGAGGGTGGAGGTGAAAGAGATGTGGTAGGTGGAGCTGAAGATGAAAATTCCCCTTTTCTAGCTCTCCTATCTTGTGTAGGGGTTTTAAGCTCCTGAAATTCACCTTTGTTTGGTGTAGACCTTAGTATTATATGAAATTTGTTAAGAGAAAATGATCCTATATGCTCCAACTTTGTTCAAGCAACCCTCCCTCTAGTGCCAATTTTTTTTGATGAGTGTGTTTGCACTACACAACATAGATAAAACACAAGTGTTCTATCTCTCTTGAAAGAAAAATTCCTACAATTTATTTTCAAAAAATGACCCCAAGGTTCTGGATGTCAGGCCTTGATGATGCAAAAACAACTCAGTAGTTGATGTCATTTATTGGTATCACAAGGGGTATTTAAGGTTTACAAAGACTAGAAGCCTAAGGGACTATAATGAGGGTTCAATAAGTCTAAAGAATGGTTAAAACCCTTGCTATAAATTCAGAATAACAGTCTGAAAACAACCTTTTATCATCAAATATAACAACTTGAGTGATGCTTTGATCCTATACTAACACAAATTTATAAAGAAATTGCAAAAGGCCAAGGGTTTAAGAGAAATCCTAATTTCAAAAACCTAAGGACAACTGCAACAATAGAAAATGCTTCAAATAGACAAGCTCCCTAAAAATTAGCTCTGCTTAACCAAGAGTAAACCTAAAGTGTTGCAAAAACAAGTGCAATATTGAAAGGTAACTTCAATTTTTCAGATTGTAAAATCCATACATAAATGCATATACATTGACAATTGAACTTAAGTGCATTTAATCAGCCTAGACTAACCTTGAAAAGAAATTTACAATCAACAAATTAAAAAAGGTATGAGTAGGAAGTTCATTAAAATATCTGAATACTTTGTCATTATTAAAACTGAACATAAACTAATAATGTTGAAATAAAGCTAGAAGATAAAATCATGCATACAATTATTGGTATGAGTTTTCCACACTCCATGAAGTTAGATAATAAGCTTTTGGATTTAGTTGTGTATGTTTTTTATCGATGTTTCAGATCACACTCAGTGGTCCATCATCAAGAAGAGGAAAATATATACACAACTGAATCCAAAAGCTTATTATCTAACATCATGCATACATTCAAAGAACACAAGGAAAACACCAACACTTCAATGCCTTCACTTGTATTGCTCTAGAATGTTCATTACAACAATTCTTTTCAACCCCTTTCAAATGAGAGAAGGATGACTTTATAGAAGAGCTCAACAAAATCAACAGTGGAGATTATCTCAACATCAATGACCTAAATTTAATATCCCCATAGGGTTTGGGTTGTATTAAATGCATTTAAAATCATCCCCAATATAAAAATAGGGTCACATATGAACCTAGGAGAATGTAAAATATCCTATTTTATATTGAGAAATATTCTACAAAATCCCCCAAAATTGGGTGCACGCACTTTGATGTAACTAATTTTGTCTTGTAGCTAGAAATTATAGATATTCGTCTTCAATTATATACTTCCAGCTTCTTTCTCTTTTATAGAATACTTGATAAAACTCACCAATGTTGTCACAAGTTGTTGATGATGTGGCAGTTGAGCCCTATTGATCTTGAATGTGATTATCTTGTACTCTTCTAGCAACACCTTATGTAGGTTCACACAAATTTTCCTCTACATGATCAACTCTTATGTCTTTAAAAATTCTCTAGCAACAATATCTAGAAAATCTCCATCTAGGCTATCTATAGGTCCCTTTCAAATATTTGCTTTCGAGGCTTGCTTGATAGCCACACTATCCAACCTCTCCACAAAAATTATAGCTCCATCCGTAAGCTCCAAAAATGGATAACACTCAGACAACAAATCATTGATTCTGTCAACAATTATCTACAATTCTGATAGAACTTTAGAAATGTTTTCCTTATAGAAATCAATCATGTATGCCCAAAATTTTGGTTATTTTATGTCATCCTTGGTCAAAATCAACTCTCTTTCCAAAAATTCTACAAATAAGGTTCTAATAACTTGCAATTTTGGTCAAGTGCGCTCATGATATTTTAGGAAAGTAGTGCAGTCCTTGATCTCTTTATCAACTTCCTCTTTCAAAATAAAATAATTGTTGTGCATCTCAACTCCCACATCAACCATTTTTTCCCTTGTAGCAACAACACAATCAATCTAGTATGTGGAAACTTTTGTCCAATTCTTTATTCTTTCCACCTTGTTGACTTGTTTCTTGGATAGAATTGAGGGAGTAGAAACCTCTGCAGGAATCTCTTGTCCATGAGTGACCAATTATTGGATAAAGTGCTCAATTTGGCCACTTGTTCCTTCAAATGCTTCTTGGTGGCTTGATCTTTATCTATTCTATTTAAAATGGTCATCACTGACCCCTAGAACTCATCTATCTCTTGTGTTCTTCTATTCGGGCCGATGTCTATTAAAGTCACCTTAAAATCATAAGGCAATATAGTTGCAACATCTTTGTCCATGACTAGGGTGGTGATGTGAACAATGCGGGACCCCGAGGCATCCTTGGTGATATGTGACCAGACCTTAGATTTCTTCCTTTCCTTGGGTTGATGGCTTGAACGAGCCATGATAGATTCAAAGTGGGCCCTAGGATAATGCATCACAATAGTTTTATCATTTAGTTGTCATTCCAACCAAGAAGGAGCAGATGCTTGCTCCATCGAGGATATGGCAACAATCTCATGGGGTTGCAATTCTTCGTGCTTCTTTTCTTGCTACATTTATGTTTTTCCACCATGCTCCTCTTCAATCATCTTTTCTGTTTTCTCTTCTAATATCCTTTCGTGTTGAGTAGAATCAATATCTGCATCCTTTTCCTTCTTTTCCTCCTCCTCCTCCTCTTCTTCTTCTTCAAGCATCTCCTCTTCTTGATGCACCTCTTGTGCTTTATCATCCCTTGGGATCTCTTCCTCTTCATGTTGTCATTCTTCATGAACTTCTTTTGTTTTGTCTCCCCTTGAAGTCTTCTCATCATCATCATCATTAGTCCTATCCCCCTCAAGCTCTACAAATTTGAATCCCTCACCTAGATCTTTAATATATTCCTCATGTTCAGATGCTATAGAGTCTTCACCCATGATGGTTCCACCTTTGAGATTCTCCATATCCTATTATTACATCTCTTCCTATATTTTTTCAATACTCTCCATTTTCAATGGTTCCAAAATAGGACAAGGAGGAGCAGTGGGAAGGGCAGCAACAGTGTGAGCCATAAGAAGCCAATTATCTCGAGATAATAGGGCGTCCAACAACCCCTTTGGCATGTTCTTCAAATAAGATTTTTTTTTTTTTTAGGTAGAGTGGTAGCAAATGGTGGGATGGAAGGGAGAGTAGGTGGTAGTGTAGAGAAGGTAGATAGAGGAGGTGGAAGTGAAGAGGAAGAAGGATATGATGTAGCCTATGAAGAGGACTCAACCAAAATTGTAGAGATAGGAGCAGAGGAAGGAAGATGGGCATATATGTCCATGGTGGGTGTTGAAGATATGGTTGGCGGGAGTGGAGCGAAAGTAGAGGGAAGCAACATGGTGGAATGAGGTGGTGATGATGGTGAGTGGGGATTGAAATTAAGAGCCTTCCTCTGGTGGTTCAAGTTCATCCTTAATAGTTTCCATTACAAAAGTACTACCCTTATTTTCCCTCTTAGAGAAGGGCCTGTGTCTTTCCACAACCTCCCTCTCATAAAAACGAGGCTTCTCTATTGGTTGGCTCTCTTGTATGTCATTTATATTCTAATATTGGGTAGTAGGAGGAGACATAACACTCTTTCTTGATAAACCAACCTTAGGAGCAGTTCCCTGATGTCCCTCATCTTCAATTTTTTCACCCTCATCACTCCCTTGCACTATTTCATGCTCCCACTCACCTTAGGTGAGATCTACCACTTGTTTTCCAATCGAGAAATCTTAGTGTCAATCTACTGCTTTTTCCTTTGCAACATTAGGCAAGTGACCACGTTGATATCTTTCTCCTCTTCTTTAGCCCAATCAATCAATGTAAGAGGGTGCTTGGCTACCTTTTTGTGGGCATCTTCATCCAAGTTATTATCATCCTCTTTTAGTTGGTCAAGGATAGTGTATAGGTTGAATGTCCTCATGTACATCCTTCTTTTGACCTCATGGTCATCTTCACAATTTTCCCAAAAGTCTTCTATATGCTATTGATGGGCATGCTGTCTCTCAAACTGCTTTTTCTGTTTGCCTAGGGGATCTAAATTTCCCCATGTAGTGTGGAAGAGTAGAACGAGTACTTGAATTTCTTTGTCAAATCTCTTTGCAAATATGGATGATGGACATGCGTATAGGTCTCTTCCTAGAGTCATGGGATATGGTACCCTAGCTCTATGCTTCGACTACAACAATTGATGAGAAGTGCATAGTTGTCTTGTCAATTCCAACATCACCATTTTATCTATGGGTTACCTAGGAAGCCAAGATGGAGTACCAAAAAACCCTTCAATTCTAAAATAGGTGAAATTCAAGAATTGGATAAACCAATAACCAAAGTTCTTTATGAGCGTTTTAGCGGAGTACGACATTTTGTTCTTGAAATATCCTGCCAAAGATCTTACAATATGCATGATAAAAGCATCATTTACCATCTTGTAGTTCTTCTTGTAGTTCATGTATTGTAGATGAGGGTAACATTCATAAACAATGTTGTCATTGGGGTCTATCCCCAGATTCCCTTTGCATGTCAAGCCTCTGTAAGGAAAGTTGGCTGCTAGTAGGTAAACGATATATGAGGTCATGTAGAATTCAACCATCTTCTTGAGAGACACATATTGAGTATGCATGTTATCATTGATTATTTTTTCCCAATTGAATTTGATTTCTCCTATGAGTATTTCCTCCATGAAGAAGTACATCCACTCCTAAACCACATTGGATATGGGAAGTACTGCAACTCTTCTTAGCACCATCACCAAATCATTCATCTCCTCCATAAAATCACTTCTATACAACTTCTTTGGAAGTTTTTTGATGTTGGGCCGAGGAGTGTGCATCCATTTATTATGATAACTTGGGGACAACTGGCTAGATTAGTATGCCACACATTGAGAGCACACTCTTTCAACACCACATCCATCTCCAAAAAAGAAGGAATCCTAAAGACCCTTGCAATAGATGGAGCTAAGAGATCAAACACCACTCATCCTTCCTGGATGTGACTATCCTTCAAGTATATTTATGGTAGTACTCTTGACATCCATAGATGAGATCAGGGGTAACCAAGGATGGCGGTAAACCAACTTCTTGTGCAATTCCACATTTCTTGATTCTTCTTGCCATATAATTCTTCGGAGCGGTGAGGGTGCACTCCTGAAACTCTTGTATGTTCACATGTCTGATGTCAGTATCAGACATTTTGTCCCATTCAGACTTCATCTTGGTTTATTTCTTTTCTTTCTTGGCCCTCCCTACTTTCTCACCCTTTTCCATATAACCTGCAAAAATAACACGTAATGAGTTATGTTGATCAAGCGATGAAAATATTATTAGTCTGATCAAGAGATACATGATCATCATTAAAATTATCATAAGAACATCCACTGTCAGAGAAAAATCATTAAATTGGGAATTTTGAGAGAAATTTTGATATTTTGCAGGTTTTGAAGGTTTGCAGGCTAGATGCATGCGAAAGCCATAAGGGTGCATGCCTAATGGTTGTAGGTGCCATGCCATATGGCACCAATGTGATGGAAACCCATAGTAGTCTTCCACAAGACATTTCCCAAAAAGTGCAAACACTTAGCAAATTTTGGTCTAGTTTTTCTAGGCACATGGGAAATGAATGTTTGAAGGCTTGTAATGCCCAACACTTAAGATTTTCATTATTTACACACATGCAAAACATGAGAATTTCAAGCTACTTGTGTGGAAGCCATAATGGCTTATGCCATAAAGCTTGGAAAGAGTCACATCCCACATGATGAATCTTTCATGAACAATCTTGTGGCTCTTTAAACACTTAGTCAACTTTTAGGCATGTGGAGGAAATTAACGATCATGCTAACGTGTTCATTTAATGACTTAACCTACCCAAATGGTTTGTGGGAGAAGCACTTGCAAAATCTAGAAGGTTTGGTGAAAGTTGTGTGGCATCTTGTAGAGAGATTCCCACAAAGAAATCCCCGCTTGATGGGGTTTGAGTTCAAACTCCTAAGGTTTTGAAGGGGTCATTGTGATTTTCTATTTTTTAAGCTCTTAACACTTTCAATTATTTATTTTGGAGTTTTACAGAGAATGACCAATGGGAGTCGAGGGTTCTTAGGCCAAGTTTGTGGTGTGAAAGTAATGGAACCTCGTGAGTAAAACCCATGAGACCTAGTAGGGATGCAAGCATTAACCATGTAGAAGCTGTCGATGTTTAAGAAAAAAATAAGTGGGATAGGGATGAAATCCAGTGAAGGGATTTCCACTAGGGAGGGTTTCACAGTCTGCATATAAGTGTTTTAAAGGTGTGCATTAAATTCATGAAATCATTCAAGAAACATTTCATAAGCCCTAGCAAACCACTAAGCCAACCTTGAATTCAAGATTCCTCACAATCCAAGCTTAAAGAGATTAGTATTAGTAGGGATTGAAAATTCAAACACATACCTAGATAATGCTCGGATAAACAAGGAAGCGATCACTGATGAATCAAATCAATCACAAAAATCCACTATAGAAAGTCAGAGCACCAATTTTCACAAAATTTGCAAGGTGGAAAATGAGCGATTTAAACCCTTATTTATAAACAAAGCCTCATAAGTACAACAATAAATTTGAAAATATTTCATAAATCATGCAAACCCCAAAGTGAAAACTTGCGGGTCGGGAGTCAAGGTAATGCGGGAAACGAAGATACAGAAGCTGACACCATGCGGTCCAGACAACTGTGAAAGACATCGATGCAGAAGATGAAACCCAAGGCACCACCACTATGGAATTCCACAAGAAATTTTTTGTAGGTGGTGACCCACAAGAGAAATCTCGCAAACATAGAAATAGACCTCAGCATTTGCCTTATGGAATTCCACAAGGAAAAACCCACAAAGGGACACTTAGTCATTTTTTTTGGATTTTAAAGGGGTGTAAGTTTTCAAAGGTAAAGTGGACCAAAGGCCAAAAAGTGAAGGAAAAAAGCAAAACCAAACTGACATGGGTGAAGTCTACACAAGAAAAAGAAAAAAGGAAAAGAGGGGGGTCCCTTTTTCATAGGGCATGTGTGCAAAATGCACAAGTTGTGATGTGGAAAAAGAGTGTAGAGTGGAAGCTCACTATTATGAAGACAAATATTCTAGAGCAGAGAAATTGATGAAGGATTGCAATTTCCTGAATAATGATTTCATTAAAAAATAATCTGATTTTGGATGTTTGATGATGAAAGTTGATAATAGAGGCCCTGCCATGACTGAGGAGTTAAAAGATGGGTTCTTGAAAGTGGTTGATACTCTTTCAAGAGAGTAGGTGTTTGATAAGGAGACATTAAAGAAGTTGGCCATAATCAAATCAACATTATCCTAGCATGAGGACTCCCCTACCTTGATAGCATCCAATATGGAGGCCATTCACAATAATAAGGTGGTATGGAAGTTTAGAACAAGGAATGTTATCATTTCTCAATATGTTCAAATTCCTACCATCACATAGGAACTGAAAGATTACAAGGCATGTGTGGTTTCCACTCAAAAAATCCCAATGTTAGAGGAAGACTTTGTCGATCCAAATGCCCAATTGCCTCAACAATAGGTATCTTTTCATTATCATGACAAATTTTTTTATTGTGAATTTTTTGATGAACTCTTTGGTGACGGTTCTTTTAAAGAATCAATTTTAGATTCTTTCAAGATTTTTTGTGATAGTTACACTGTAAAGACTTTAAATATGCTTTGAATTGATAGTGTAGGGGTCCAAATTTTGATCCCCCTTGCATTGTGATACATGAGTGAGAATTGATATAAATAAGGATCAAGTTTTGTGATTTTGATTATTTTCTAAGGATGTTTATTGTCTTTGAGCATTAAATTTAAATGAAATACTTGAAATTTATGAGTAAGTTCGTGAGCTTTGATAAGTGTTAGGATATTCCTTCTCTTTGTGGATGTGGTATTCATTGGTGTTTCATTTATATATCTTCAGTGAATGTCATAATTGCTTTGAGTCAAGTTAGCTAGGTGTTAGTAATCTAATCTTTGAGTCACAATATTAGTAGCTTGCAAATCTATTTTGAGTTTAGTTAGTAGTTTAAAAGTCGATTCCATCACATCTAGTTCATGGTTATGGGTTGGTGTTAGTTTTCCTTTCTTGATTTTTGGTTAAAAGAATAATCCCCATTTTTTTTTAAGTAAAAATCTAAATTCATATCTTATGAGGGAGTTGTACCTCTTAAAATTTAGAGAAAGATCACCAATGTAATGATTATCTCTCCAAATATTGGTGATTGATTTAGTCTTTCTTTTAGGCATGAGTCAATTTGAGTTAATCTTTAAAGGAAAAATATGTCAACCAACACCATCATAATCATCGCTCCCTACCCTACAACCTCTAGTTGTTGTCTCCTAACATGCTCAATGTATCTCTTTGTAGTAAACCAAATCACCTATACCTCCAGTTGTTGTCTCTATGTAATCTCTACATCTCTCTATGAGGTCTGCTAGTTACGCTCAATGGTCCTCTATGCTAGATGAATGGTAAATTTGTCTCACTCAACCTGATACCCATCTCTCTCCCACCTCGCCTGGTCTCTCTTGTTAAGAGTGACTCAGACTTGGACATCATAAAAATCCATTCCTTGGGTCATCTCTCCATCACCTCCCCTCTACTCCCCCTCTCCTACAAGTACCATTGCTGACACCCCCATCTATTATCCTTGGTCTAATCCATGGGGATCTTTGTGTTAACCCTCTGCTACTATCTATGAGCTCTCCCTATCTTAGCATCCCTCATACTCTTTCCTCCCACTACTTCATCATTAGGATGTGTAAATCTCAGAGGTCTTTAGGGAATCCACTCGGCATCATAATCCATGGTAACTCCTAGGTCATCTACCCCATCTACCCATATCTAATGAATAGGTTCCAAGTAAATAATTTGTGTAATTTCTACTTGTGGCATCGACATGGGTCCCCGATAACCAATATCTTAGGTAGTCCTCACAAATAAGGCATGATAGTAATCATTCAGTACATCTTTTACCTCCCTGAACTACAATCTCACCCTATCAAAAAAATATCAGTCTAGGATATATGGGGTCCTCTCAATAAGACACCATGTCTATTTTCAATAAGGTAAGCGAACATCATCATCCCATACCTTGCAATGAAGTTAAGGCCTACCTATGAACTCATCCATGCCATCAATAATCCTATGCTAATAATCTAGATCTCTAAGTTTGTGTTGTGTCAGAGGGGTGTCATATCTGTAGACAAGCCACCCACTGCTTGAACCACCCCCCTAATATTTCTAGTAACTTCTATATGCTCTCATGCTCAAACATTGAATAATGTAACACCTACTGATAGATTGTTGGTTGATCGATATACCACCTGATGCATATCATGTTAAAGATGAGCTAAGATGCATGACCCCCATGCATAGATTTTTTCATCCACCAACATCCTCTCCAAAAATTGGTCCCATCCAACCGAGAATCCTCGAGATCACTAATTAGACATGATCTACTCTCTATCATTCCAACTACCACTATGATAATATCATACATGAACCTAATGTATTATTGAAGGTTGATCTGACCACCATTGATCTCTAATTCATCATCTAGAAATACTCTCTCCAAAGCCTCTACACTAGTGTTCAACTCATAGATACCCTCGCTCCATGGATGAGAGTGTACATGATGCACCACACATCCTCAAGAGTGATGGGGGCCTCACTTATGGGGAATCTAAAAAAAGTCTTCAAGTACCACTACTCCTCAATCACATCCATGAATGCACAATGTGCTAAGATCTCAGGCATGTATGCAATATGGAAAAGGTTGATTGCACTAAGAAACTCAACATCCATTTGGCTAAGGTGAGCCATCTGGTCTAGTACCCTAGGACATTACTCTCATGATAAGATAGGATGAAAAACTACCCTCAAGTATAGTGCTCACAATGTCAATTTTTTGATTCTAAAAAACCCTGTCTACAAATACGTAAATAAAAAAATGAGATTTTTTGCAAAAGTGTTACTTTATTAGTCATATTTTTTTTTTTATAAAAGCATCACTTTAACATTTCAAAAGTGGAACTTTTTTCAAAAGCGTCATTTGCAAAGAGACATAATGTTTTGACACATTTGCAAGCATATCATAACTACCTTCGACACAACTACAATAAGAAGGTCTGACCTAGAAGTTTTGACATTGGTGACTTAGTCTTGAAAGAGAATCCGAAGAATCAAATAGATTGAGAAAAGCCCAAATTTTTTGAACCTAGTTGGTTGGGTCCTTATATCATTAGAGCCGCATATGGATCTGGTGCTTATCAGCTCTCTACTTCTGAAGATGAACCATTGACCGATTCCATCAACAACATGCACCTTCACAAGTACCACACTTAATTCTCAGAGTATCCCTTCAAAAAGTCAAAAAATACAATAAAAAAAAAAATGGTCACCCTAATGAAAACTTGACAAATAGGCATCTTGGTGACAACAAAAAAATTAAAAAAAAGAAAAAATTAAAAAAATAGTAAAGAGAAATAATTCGTCCAAAAGTGAAAACCACTCCAGTGGTGCTTTAGATAAGTACCATGGTGAAAACCTAGCAAACATGCACCGTGTGTAGCCAGTCTATGCTCCTTCATCTACTATCATTCCACCTGGTCTTCCATCCTCTTCCCATCCTTTTGCACATGTCACTCATCCATAATAAAGCTTTGTCATCCTTTCCATGGCCTGAGAACCACTACCATCTAGTATCCTTTGCCTTCATGATTGTCCTTTGCATTCATCCGTTGATTCTCCTCACACATAATAAATTGGTCCTACACCCGACTGGGGGAAATTCCTTGACTTACGTATTCATGGGAAATGATACATGGTATCAACCTTCCTAAAACATAAAAAATCCAAAAAATCATAAAACATAAAAAATCCAAAAAAAAATAAAACATCAAAAATCCAAAAAAATCATAAAACCTTCAAAATCCAAAAAAATCATAAAACCTTCAAAATCCAAAAAAATCATAAAAATTTCCAAAATCCAAAAACAAAGTCAGAGTCAAAGTTCGAGTCTAATTCAGTCTATGTTAGAGTGGTTGAACTACATTGTCTCTGTGCATTTTCTATGTAGGCAAGGCTCATCTTCAATGGGCTTCCGAGACATTAGGTAAGTCCTTTTAGGTTTTTCCAAATAAAATCATGACTCAGTCTTTTTTCAAATAAAACAAAGTCAATTCATGTTGAACTACAAGGTCTCTATGTGTATAACGTAGGCAAGGCCATCAATCGATGATCCCTTGAGGCCCTAGGTTAGTCCTTTAGGGTTTGTCGAGTCTGATTCTGTTCTTTTTCTGCAAGCAATCATCATTCAAACCAAATCATGAATCAACAAACAAACATAACCGACAGATATTTAATCTTCAATCAATCTTTAATCAATTAATTCCCTTCTCATCGGTCAATATCAGGTCATTGGTCTTGTATCAAAATGGGGAATTATGTCATTTGTTTCATTCGGTCTTGTCACTTGTCTTTTATCAAGATGCATTTTCTTTGGTCAATCTTATCATCCACCTTAAGCAGGATGTGTCTTTCTTGCAACTAGGTGCTTTATCAAAATGGTCAATCGGTCAAATTTATCAGATGTGTTCCTTGCCTTAAATAAGATATGTCTTTCCTTAAATTAGGTGTCGTCACATCGATCAATCATATCAATCACACTTTATCAAATCAATCAATCAATCTCGTCACTTTGGGCATTCAATCTTTCCTTATTCAGGATGCGTCCTTCCTGAAAATCGGTATTATCAATCAAATCAGTTAATCAACCTTGTCAATCTATCAATCACCTTTATTCCAACAATCAATCATTTCGTCATCTTGGTCATCTTGGTCAACCTAATCCACCTAATCAATTAATCTTATCAATACTATTGGAAAATATTATCTCTCTGGTAAACACTTTATTGGTCTAGGTTTGTCTTATCTTTTTGATTGGTTCTGGGTCATGTTATTAGCTACCTCAAGGATGTCTTGTCAAAGGATTTAAAGGAGCGATGATGGATCATGATCTCTTTTCTTTGCTTGTTGTCTATGGTTTGTCTTGGAAAAAAGACTGGGATAATTGGGTCCTTAGTATGATCTGGGATATTCCTTGTCTTTTGGCTTTGTCTTTTGATTGCTTGCCTTTCACAAATGGTCACCTTGCACACCTTGGTTTATGTCATATCATGGTGTTTGTGCTCCATTTGTGACAATTTTGATGCACGATGATGACAAATATAAAAGCATGAAAGTTTATCCTTTGTCATTTCCCGTCTAACATTCCATCTTACTTTCCCTTTCTCCACACTAACATCCATCTCTTCCATGCTAAATTTTCTTCTATCTGCATCTTGACAGAGTCTTGTGACACACAAAATATCCTGCAGACACGATCATGTTAGGAAGCATTATAGAAAGTATTATCACCACATTTTCATGAGAAAATATAAAAAACATATAAATTATCCATATAGCATTAACATTTCATCGCATCAGCAAATAACCAATCATGCAATTACATTTTACATTATGATCATAGTTCATTTACATCCATCACATCACATTGAGTCACATTAATAACACTTTTGGCATATCATATTATACATCACATTTTGCATCATCACATAGACATCCTATTGCATCAACATTAATTACATTTACACATCAGATTTCATCATACAACTAGGTCATTCATGCTGCATTCATAATCCATACATATCATAAAGGCATGAACATTCATAACATAATCATAAATGCATAATCATCCATTATATTAAACCATCACAAAATCATATAGAATGCATAGATAGACATGATAAAAACATGAACATCCATAGCATAACATAATCATAAACATAGAGCACAATCACAAACAAAATTGCATATCATAAACTACCGCCAAAAATCATATCATATATTGCTCAAAATATGTGTCATAGTACAATTTCAAGATGTGTCATATCTATCAAAAAAATGGAGCTTGTAGGCTTGATAAACAAAATACGATGTCCATATACAAAATATCAAAATATTCTCTAGCTTGAGTTGCCCTGCTCTCCTGATCCTAGTGCCTCCCTATCCTCTTATCGAGGTGTGTTTGGGGAACTGTGCTCTATTGTCACTGGCCTATCATAGGGAGTGGATCATCTCAGGGCTAATGCCTCCCTGCTCTCTGACCTACTGTGGGAGAGCCTGTTGTGGGTCATGCTATGTGTCCTACCCTATGAACCACTCTCAATTTGTGAGAATGTCGATTCTCTCCTCTTTGGTGGTACCACCCTCTCATATAGGTCTTTGTAATACTGCATAACCCTGCTAGACCTAGCATACTCTTGAGAAACATGAACTACAAAACCAGTAAATTTCGCCATAAACTCTCTCATCCTCTAATTAGTATACTATCGAATGATGAAAACTAGGTCCCTCTTTGTCTGCAGAGTGTCTCTCTCAACCTTAAGGTCATCTCTCTCTATTGTAACCGTCCTCAGCTCCACCTCTAGGGCCTGTACTGAGCCTATAGGGTAGCTATCCTCTGCTCTACACTACCCTCATTTTCTCTGACCCTACCTTCCTCCAACCCCTCCTCCTCACCCATCCCCATGATAATCCTCTCTCGAAGGACTCTCTCAGCCTCTGCCATCTCTAGATCCTCTGCACACTCCTCATGTCTCTCCTCCGCATGCTCCTCAACCTCCACCATCTCTACCTCTGGGTGTGCCACCTCTAGAGCTGACATCTCTGCATATTGCTCTCTCTCCTCCACCGCCATCTCTGCTGCTAACCTCACCTTTGGTTGATCCTCCCCCTTCTCCTCCTCCTAGATCTATGATAAAGGTCCCACTGCCCATCATCCTCCATCCATCCTTCTCTGTTGCTGGTCTCCTCGTCGGCCTCCCCGACCATCTCCTCCATCATCTCCTCCTCCTT
This sequence comes from Sequoiadendron giganteum, assembly GCA_007115665.2. Classification (NCBI taxonomy): domain Eukaryota; kingdom Viridiplantae; phylum Streptophyta; class Pinopsida; order Cupressales; family Cupressaceae; genus Sequoiadendron; species Sequoiadendron giganteum. Next base: position 312,308,368 of record CM021105.1, read on the forward strand.
TGTCTCCCCATATTTTGTCTCCTCTCCCTCCACCCCTTTGTCCCCTATCTCCTCTTCAACCTCTCAAGCCCCTGCCTCGATGCCCTATAGGCATTGGTTGCTCGATATCTATATAAGGTGATGGCCTATGTATCTACCACCATGCATCATACTCAGGAGTCATCCCTGCATCTACCTCTCCCCCTCTTCATCCCCACTATATAAACTATAAGAAATAAATCTCCTGCTCAACTATGGTCACTGGTATCTGCTGTCCCCATGGGTGCACCTCCCGAGATGACCGTGCAAACTCTGTTGTGCATGTCAGGATACCCTTTCTCTCTCCAAACTATCATCTGACCTGATCTAAAAAATACATCTCAATAATGTGCTATGACTGTACTATGCATCCTATCGGGTACCTCGGCTATCAACACCATGGAAAATCATCCTCCCCTACCCAAAAATCACAATCCTTAAAGGCCTCGAGACAAAGCTAACCAAGGTATCAATCCCATGCCTCAAGTAACCTATGTTACCCACATGTGTCTGCATGATCACACCTCGATATAGATATATATATGGAGCACCAACCCCCAACTTTCGTGCCACCGATGGTTGAAACAATGTTATGTGATCCCATGCCCATATCATCAGTAAAGTAACCCCATAGCTCAGGCTCTGTCCCCCTCTTTATACAATGTCATGTAGCTAGAAGTATAATATTCCCAATAGATGTGGTCCCCATGCATATACCGTCTCCTCCTGGACCATCCCTGCCAACAACTCACCCCAAGCCATCAAAAAGCCGTGACCCCTATGATATGGAATCATAACCCCTGCAATCAGTGTGCATAGTACGTATTTATACCGGTCATATCTCTTTGCCAAGGTCTCCCATTTGATTTCATACCCCTGAATTCAAAGCTCTGAATCATCATCACAATCATAGTAATGATACAAGGCCTGCAATCCTCAAACTGGGTCATATTGAAACCACTCTCCATGAATCGACAACCATAAGATCCTATACACATCCTCTAGGGTAACCATCGCCTCACCGGTCGATAGATGGAAACTGCAAGTCTCCGAGTGCTACCGCTCTGCCAATGCTATTAGCATGCCCTCGTTTTCCTTGATAACGAGCATATAGGTAACATAGAACAATCCAAGATCTAACAACGTTTGTTTCTCCACATCATCCAGCTGGTCCTGCAGTCAAAATACATTTGGTCATGAATCCCATGTGTAAATAGGAGGTAGAACAACCTAAATTCATCACACAAGTCATCACGTCAATTCAAAACCTTCATTTGACCTACTGGACCTAAGTTGACCAAGTCCTTCTATCCTAAACCGGGGAAATTTTTTCACCAAGTAATTGCATTGTTGTTTTTTCAAATGCATCGCATAAATTCCTAAGTGGCTCGCAACCAAAATTGTTTCACTCATTTTTCACATGCATCATTCCATACCATGCTTGCATCACCAAATTTTGATGCGTCATTTGTGACCGTGTGTGCAACTCAAAAAGTTAGTTGGGCGCACCTTCAGATGCATTACAACACAACTGTCCATGCCCTAGACCTAAGGAATTACGTTGTAATGTGATGATTGCGGTGAACCAATTCTCAGTTGTGTCACTCACGAAAGCAATTGCGTCGCTGACCCGTGTGACACAATTGCCTGTAAATATTTTCCCTAGCTAAATGAATGAAAATAAAAAAAATACGAAGTGGGCTTGTAGTACTTACCAGGGGGGTGCTCCCTTAGGTTGGTGAAAGGTGCAGATGCGGTAGCCTCTATGTGCAACATCTGGAATAGGTGACATTTCCTTAGCTTTTCTCACCTAGAGCTCCTAAGTTTTCTAAATTTGGAATGCACAAATGACCTATTTTCTTAATCAGGGTCCTATTTATAGCTTGAAAATTAAGGTTTGCACTTGGGTTGTGTACTAGGTGCACTCTTGGACAACTTTGACCCCCTTAATGACCTCAAAAATCATTTTCGTCTGCATCGTTAAACTCCTGGAGATCAATTTATCTTATCGAGACAATTTTCCAAAAAAATTGAAAATTCTTGAAAATTTGTGGGCATACACCTCTACCCTGCTTTCACCTAGGCATCTTTTGACTGAATTTCTTTGACACAACGTGATGAAATGCATTATGTCAATGAGGGGAAAAATGTAGACAGTAAAAAATGTCTTAATCTATGAAAGTCATTTTTCTTGGTCTTCGTCTTCACATAATTAAGTAATTTTAATTATTTAATTATTCTTGATCACATTCCTTTATTAATTAAATAATTTGTAATTATTTAATTAATTCACTCCTTAAACTTTATTCTTCTATGATCAATTAAATAAAATTAATTGCGTCGCTAACACCCCCTTTCTTCAGGCGGCTGCAGTCTATCATGGACTCAAATTGGTTCAAAGTAAAGGGTATAGGAAGGTTTGGGTGGAGGGTGATTATAAACAATTTGAAAAAAGGCCTCTCCTCCATCTTGAACTATTGAAGCCTTGGTCAAGAACTCAATTGAAATTATAAATTCCTTGGATAATTTTTATATCTCTCATATTTTGAGAGAGGGAAATAAGTTAGCTGATTTTTTCACTAACTTTGGTGTTAGAGAAAAAAAGGAATGGAATTTTAATGATTCTATTCCTTTTGAAGCGACGACTATTATCATTAATGAAAATAAATATCATGTCAATCTTTGTTGGCTTTAGGGGATGCATGCCCTTAGTCACATGGGTGATTGATTTGAATGAGGATGTTAAAGATTTGAGGATGAAGGACAACTTTCACAAGGAACAAAGTTATTTTCCATTATTGCATATTTGTCCTTTGGCTGGCTTCGCACGGATTCTAGGTGATACTGGCATCAGCTTCTGGAGTCTTCTATTTTTTTATTATTGCTCTGGGTGGTGTTTGTAATGGTCTCAGTTGGTTTCTATTGTGTGCTTCACTTAAGCTTGCGATGGGCGGGGACATAAATAATGTCGAGCCTAAGTCCTATGATTCTGTCAAGCAGAGGAAGGAGGTATGGGAGATTTTAGAGAAGGGAGGCTTAACCGTGTATATGGAGAAATTGCATGGCTTCAATTCTTAGGTCATTGATATGGTTTCTCAAGGGTGGAATGAGAGAACCTTGAATTTGGGAGGCAAAGAAGTTGTGGTGGACAAAAAATTCATAGCTCAAATTACTGGTTTGGCTATGCAGGGTATGAAGGTTTTTAGAGACAAGAAAGACTCGTAGGATGCGATGTCTATTTTCTTCAAAGAGAATGAGGCTTCTGATCTGAAGAAGGTGAAAAGTGGGGGTTATTACAGGAGCTCTTTGAAAGCGCTTTGGTGTGATGTGGCGAAATAAATTATGAGGTATGTTACCTTGGAAGGAAGGTATATGACGATTAATAATTACCATTTCCTTTTGCTTAACCATTTCCGACATAAGAAATGGGTTTCCTTTCCTTATTATTTGTTGATGTCACTTGATACAGGGATTAAGGAACATATGAAAAACCCCAAGAACCTTGTTTTGCATGTGGGGTTAATTCTCCTGATCTATGAACATGCCAAAACACATGAGGTGCATAAATCTCTTGTGTCTTTGAAGGAAAATGTTGTTAAAACCCGAAAGGGTTATGAGACAGACTCGAGTGAGGAAAGGGTTAGCAAAAAAGCCAAGAAGAGGAGGCTTATTTTGAGCAAAGAGTCTGAGTCTGATAAGGATGATGATGTTGACTATGTCCCAAACTCCTATGACTCTTTTGAGGAGGGACCCTCTTCCCCTGTTCCGGGTAAAATTGGGAATAGGAAGTTGGATGATAAAGAGGGCTATAATACATGCAGTGATGATGTGGTCGCGATGACTCTTCCTAAGGGGGCTAAGGACAAAAATGAAATTTATGAGGAAGCTTCCTCTCCTCCCCCTATAAATAGACATGCGCAGGAAACTGAGGAGGGGAGCAGGAAGAGATGGGAGCTGAGAACTTCTCATCAATTCTTGGAGAAGGGTTTCCCTCTTTCCCTGGCTGGTGGTATCTATGGTGAGACCTCTTTGAGTGCTGACATTGGGTTAATGTAGGGGAAGGAAAGGGATGTGGACGGTGGTCATGCTGTGGGATCTAACAAAGCTGATGGGGTTAGGGTGTTGAAAAGGAAGTCTGTTGCAGAGGAACTCGTCTACTTCATTCATAAGATGATGTCTCTTGTCCCTGTTGGTAAAGGTAAGGCTATTTCTGCTGATAAGGTTCAGGTTAGTTCTTCTAATGAGGATGTTGTTGTGGGGAATCGGGTTGAGAACTTTGATAGGGAGGATTTGTCTGATGTTTTGGGCTCGGCCCGTGAGAGTGCTAATCTACAGTTTAAACTTTTTAAATGGTTCTTTCATGAGATTAATAGGATAAATGTTAGAATTAGAGGTGTTGCTAGTAAGGCTGAGAACCTTTCTGTTCAAAGCCAAATTGATAATTTTATGGAGTCTCTTAATATTTGGCTAATACTGTGGTAGAGGAAACCATCAATTTGAAATAGAATTTGGAAGGCAAAATCTTATCCCTCGAGGATAAATTTGATAAAATGTGGAAAGTGGTGATGAAGAGTGGAGAGGCGTCTAAGCTCTTGGGCATTCAAGATTCTGCCATGGTGATATCTCCTGTAATTACTGTGAAGAAGAGAAAAGAGACTGTGTTTGCCGATGATACTGCTGCTGGGGGAAAGTTGTTGGATGGGGGTTGTGTTGGTGAGAAGAATGCTGTTAAAGGTAGTGTTTTGAATGATGAGGTAAAAACTGGTGGGTCGGGGGTCAGAACTAGAAACATAATGAAAGCTCAGGTTAGGGCCTCTGGTATGGAGGTGTCTGATACCGTGGACAATGTGCAAAAGATGGTTGCTACTGATATGGAAGTTGTTGAGATTCTGGAGAATATGTAGTGTTGTAGGCTTGCTTCCTTATTTTTGGTTGTCTTTTGGCTGATGGTTTGTTGTTGTTGGGTTGATTGCTACGTATTGTTGTTTTCTTTTATTATCAGCTGCGTTATTTTGTAAAGGGTTCCGGGCCCCTTCAAAACCCATTTTTTACCTCTAATCAAAACACCCTTTTCTTCAATAATTAAATAAATCATTATTTATTTAATTATTTGTCTTTTATCATTCACCTATAGTCAAATGATAACAATTGTTATTATTTTTCTATTTATTGATCTTTTTTCCCATTCCTCTATAATTAAATAATTGAAATTATTTAATTATGTAATGAAATTTCTTTCCTCCATTACATAATTAACTTAAATCAATTATTTAATGTCTCATTTCCATTTTTTCCCCCATTTAATTAAATTGATTTCTTAAATAATTTTAATTAAATGCCCATTTTCTCCCACTTGCCTTTTTCTCAAAATAAATAATTTGGAAAAATTATTTATGCCCCACTTGTCTAGAGATTCCTTCTCATGATTTAATTGATTTCAATTTTTAATTCCTCTATTTTCTTCCTCCACTATCTCATTTTTGAATCTTAGCCGCCGATTGACTTTGGGCTCTTTCTAATCTTGACCATCCATTTCATAACCTCCACTCTTCTATGTTGCATGTCTTCTCATCCTTCAATCTTGGAATCTTTCTAGAAGCTCGATCTTGACCGTCTGTTTGAATGGATGTCTATAAAAAAAGCCTTCCTCCTCCATTTTCGATTTAAGAACCACTTATCTTTGACTTTCATGCTCACTATTTGCAGGTATTTGCACATATTCAACTTGATCTAAGGGCATATTTGGAAAGGCAGATTTAGGAGAGGCAAGATTAGGAGAGGCAAGAGAAGTTAATCAACTTCAAATATGGGGAGTGCTTTTACTTGATTGTTTCATTTTCCTCATGCTTGTTTGTTTTCTCTTGTTTAGATTGGGTTATTAGCTTAGAAGTGTTGTGGTTGTCACTAGAATCTAGGCTACATGATTTTTACCCATCTTACAATAAGCTTTAGAATGCTCATCATAACCAACAAAAATATGATAAGAAGATTTAGAATCTAATCTTTTCCTTTTTAAATATGTTTATAAACATAAGCAATTGAGCCAAAAATTCTTAAATGCTTAAGATTAAGCTTCCTACTAAACCAAGCCTCTTCATGAGTTGTATCATTTAAAGATTTTGTATGAGTCTCATTAATAATATATAAGTAGCACAAAACATTGCTTTGGCCCAAAATTTATAAGACATATTTTTGCATACAACATACATCTAGCTATTTCAACAATAGTTCTATGTTTCCTTTTTGCTACACCATTTTGTTGAGGCGTATAAAGAATGGTTAGATAATGTTTAATACTAGGCACAACTTATGATGTGCCCTCCATGCTTGACCTTGTGGAAAGATCTCTCTATGCATCTTACCACTCATGCATCGTGTGTATACAATTTTAGATGGAACAATGCTAAACAATCCTTCTACCATATTAAGTTTTTACATCAAGGAAATATTTTTAGCATTGACATGATCAAGTCTTTCATGCCAAACATTGAAATTAATGGTAGATATTGAAGAACATCTAGATTGAGAAAACTCATAAAATTTGAACAAATTATCATTGCCTAATTTAACATTAGCAATGACTTTATAATTTTGTTTTGGATCAATCATATAGCGTATATCTCTATAAAATTATATTTTATAATCTTGAAAAAGCTTAATGGTTGAAATAAAATTAGTCTTAATTCAGGAACATATAAAACATCATGCAATTTACCATTAAGTACATTCATATCCCTAATTGTTTCTAATTTACAACTATGATTATTAGCAAGTTGAAGTGGAACATTAGACATATCGAGTTACATAGATTCAAATACTTCTTTATTAGAAGTAACACGTTGAGAAACACTTGAATCATCAACCCATTCAAGAGGTGTTGAAGCATTATAACTACAAGTAAAAGCTCTTCTAGATTGATTTCCATTGTTAATAAACCTATTATTATGAGGTTTATTTTGTTGATTATTTTCCTCATGAGTTTTTATCATTTTGTTTCTTAAAACAAGTGTTAGTTCAATGACCATCTTTATCACAATAAGTACAATGAGACCTCTTAGAAGAATTATTCTTTCTAAAATCATTAGTATTATTGTTATAAGATTTAAGATTATTATATTATTTATTATGAGGCTTAAAATGTTGCTTATAATTTTTAGACATAAAAGTATTATCACTACTTTAATATTACCAAATTGAATCAACTTTGTTTCTTCTTGCTTTAATAATTTTTTATAAATATCACAAGTAAATTGACTAGCTAATGAAGGAATAGCTAATTGAGAATAGATATTAGTAATAAATTATTGAAATTACCTAGGAAGACATTTTTTAAGAATAAGATCAATTAGTTTAAGATCTTCAATCTTTACTCCTAAACCTTACAATTGACTATTTAAAGCATCAAATTTTAACAAAAAATCATCCATAGTTTTGAAATCAATATACCTCAAATCTTCAAGTTGATCTTGAAGCCGTATCTTTCATGACTCATTTGAACTATCATAGATAGTTTGGAGGATTGCCCATGCTTCACAGGCTTTCACATAGTTCCCAATATGAATATAAAGTTTGGAAGACATAGAAATACCTATGAGGCCAAGAGCTTCCTCATTTTGAAGCTTCCATTTCTCTTGAACCTCCTTGGATGCGGATGAATTTGGCATTAACTTTGGATTCGTTGCAACATCCAAGAGATGTTTAAATTGAAAAATAAAGGAAATATGAGCTTTCCATGAATGATAATTGAAACAATTTAACTTAATTTTTGGAATTAAATTTGACATGATTGCAAAAAAATACTTTCACAACTAAAAAAATGTTTGTAACTTAAGCTTTGAAAAAAAACCCCTTGAACTAAATTTCTTAAACTGGAAAAAAAATTAAATGTAATAATTAATTAATAAGTTCCTTTTATTTTTTATTTTTTAAAGTTCCAGCCAAAAAGTTCTAGAATAATTTTGTTTTAATTTGTTGTGTTTACTAAGTTTTAGCAACAATGTTTATAAAACAAATAAATAATAGGTACATAAAAAGCAAGTTTTCATTCAAATTCTCCACTAGAGCAAACAAGCAAGTTGTCTTAAACAAAATAAATAAGCATAAAACCAAAAAAATAAAAAGTGACATCATGGAAATCTACTAGATTCTATTAAACTCCAAAGGCATATAGACACTGGTTTATTATTCTTCATGATATTTTTAGATACCATAGTGCTATTACTGACCTCAAAAAAAGCATAAGATCCCATCAACATGTAAATCCACTCATTGTTTTGTTTTGTCAAAGGTCCGATCCAAGCTTGCCTACAATAGAGAATCAAAACAAAGCAAACAAGAAATAGATAGAAGACAGTGGATATATTTATCAGATATCGAAATAGACATCAAAGTAAGTGTAGAAATGACTAAAGTAGAATATCTAACAATATGAAATATTACTGCTATACTATTGGTCACTACTGTTCATTATCATTTCTCTGACTACAATTTCATTTGGTTTGTAAAATAAGAGGTATCTCCTTATGTAACTTAGTGCATTTTTTATCAATCTACCTTCACAATTATGGCACACCTGCACATAAAAATAAAAATAAAAATGTCTTACAGAAGATAGATATAGACTTGTGACTGAAATAGAAAGACTAATAGATGAGAAAAACAACTTCTAAATTTTTGTATGCAACATTTTCATCATTAAAACACTACTTTAGCTGGTAAGTTGTTATAGAGAACACACTCGATGAAGTTGTCATAATCAATTCCACTGCCTTGGCCTGTCCTGTCATACTTTGTAAGCAGAAGTTGTATAACTGGCGGTGATACTGAATATCCCAATTGGCGAAGAGCATCCTGAAGTTTCAGGTAGCCAATCTTCCCACTACGATCTCTATCAAATTTCTCAAAGATTGATTGCACAAATAGCACTGAATCAATTCATTTTAAATCTGACAAAATATCCCTAAATCTAGGCGTAGATATCCCGGAGGGGATAGCAAATGAAACATCAGAAAAATGTTTAATTTGCAAAATAGAAATTATGGGGGGAATTAATGAGTGTTTCCTTTTGTAAAAAGTATGTACATGTTAGAAGATCTTGCCTCATTTTGAAAAGGAATATTGATTCACAAAACTCTAAAACTAAATCTTCTAAACCTAATGCAGAGGAAGTTCAAGGCTCGAGGAAATAAATTATTGTATTAGATCAGAGAATTAATAAATTCACTAAAAATCATGCCTAACTATGTGGTGAATACAAACTAAAATAAATGTTTGAGCATTAATGAATATGATCAGGAAGAAGGAAGCAATCCCAGATTTGTTAAAGATAGTGTAGATCAAATAACTAAATTGGTTTAAAAAATGGAACTTGGGTAGCTCTGAAAATAAAAATTATGCTAACCAATGGAATTAGGTACTAGTCGTAGAGGCCCCAAAATCTATTGTTTCAAAAGATCCAAACTGTGTCCCTTTTTATTCATATAACCAAGATAATCTGTTCTTTTGAAAGATAAACAAGACATTGCAATTTCAAGACAATTATTCATGATAAAAGGTTGAAGAAAACGGTTCATGGAAAAAGGAATCATTTTTTTTTATTTTTTAACATCAGATAGAAATGACTGGAAATTTTGCAGTAGAAATATATACATTGAGAAAATCAAGATTTATTTAAAATAAATCACAATTTATCTGCACATTCATACTTTAGTTTATTAACAATGGATTTGTGGCATAAACTAGTTTTGTATTGAATATTGTCTCGAACACAAAATTTTCTTTATAAGAGTCAGTAGGAGATTTAGGAATACAAGTGGTAGGCATACAGGGAGAGACCCACTATTTTCAAATCAAGGTACGGTGATACATAAATAAGCATATGGTTATATTATATATATTGCCATCAAGAGAGATGGATTTGGTTATGCCGGTTTGAAAATGAGTACAAATCTGATCGAATATGAGTTGGAGTTATGATTGAAGAAGCCATGAAAATTGTAAAGATAAATTCAAATAAAACCCCAATTACAGATAATGTGATTAAAGAACGAGATTATAGCAACAACTTTAATTAAAAAACCCCTACAATTCATTTTCAAAAACTATAAAACAATAATTTACAGACGTTCTTTCAAATTTTCATATGAACTATGGAAATATCATTTATCTTTATTAATTTTCTTCCCTTAAAATGATATATATCTATCGGAATACTTCGGTCAAATGGCATCATTACAAATGTAGAGAAAAATAAAAGATAGCAATAATTATAATATTTATAGGGAGAAGTTGTTGATTAAATAAAAGACTTTTGTGAAAATTTCTAAGATTACGTATAAGGAGGATTAACTAATTAATTAAATAACAAGAAGTTTAAAATAGTAATAATTATCATATTTTTTATTATAATTTCTTGAAGAAAGAAAATTTGTAGATTTTAAAGGAGGAGTATATTGTTTAAAACTAATAAATAAAAAATTATGTACAAAGATTTTACAAAAGATTTTAAAGGAGGAGTATATTGTTTCTTAGATTGTCCAACTTTTGTAAGCTCAACTTCCAAAAGAGAATTTATAATAATACCAAATTGTATTTCGAAAAAAAAATAAAAATATATATATATATATACACATTCAAATGTGTAATGAAGAGAATTGCCATCTTTTCCAAGGAAGTTGCCAACAAAGAGGTCATCAATCAAGCCCTTGCGTGCCCCGACAATTCTATTTAAGTTGTCTGCTCCTTGCCCTAATCTGTATAAGTAATCTTTCCCTTCGCTATTTTTAGCGTCCCATGAAGATTGACTTGAATTTTTAAAACTTCTCTCGACACTTTTTTCTTCTGAAGATGAGGTATTGGGGTTTTCTGAATTTGAACTGATGGTATTTTTGGCACAAAGAGCAACATTAAATTTTCCCCTGTGAAGCGTTTTGGACTGGAAATGGCAGCAGATCGTGATGGCGTTAAGACAAAAGCTCTCAACTCTGCCATTTTTCTTAATTTTCAGGGCTCTGTTCAATAGATTTAAGTATAACCATATCCATTTCATGTGAAGAATGATTCCGCTAAAACTTTTGTATTTTTGTGGATTTTGGGACATCAACGGACAAAGATTGTACAAATTCAAAATTGAAATTGACTGCATATAACATAATTCAAATATTTTATAGCATGATAGATGTTTTTTTTTTTTAACGAGGTCTAATTAACTTGCCAATATTACTAATACAACCAACATTTCCTGTTGTCAAATTCACCCAAAACTTGGTCTGGCTTCATTGATGCCCACTCGAAAGGTTGTAAAGTGAACTGCAATTCAAAAAGTATAGATATAAAGTTCAGAGAATTCGTAGAACACATTCAATGAGACCCTCACATTCTAACATTGGTATTATCATTATATATTTGTGGAAGTGGTGCTCCAAAATGCATTTAAAGCTTTGAATTTATCAATCGAAGGGAGAATACAGCTAGTAGAATCTTTTTCAGGCGAAGACAAAATCAAAAGAATATTATAAAATATTTTATAAACTTTTAAGATATATATTACAAGACAATTATTAGGAATGAAATAGAAACTACTCACAAAGCAATTCTTCCTTATCATAAAATAAGATGATGAAACTTCTACTCCATTTACATTCCAAAAAGAAAAGAATTCACAAAAACCTGAAATCTTCAGAGTTTAGATGGTCCTATGAATTATAAGAACTAAGACTAGCAATCTATCTTAATATATTAAGATATACATATTATACACCGAGAGATATCATTTTTGAGGCATATTTTTTTTTCTTTTTTTCTTTTTTGAATTTAAAAAATACGCCTTGAAAATGATATCTCTCGGCGTATAATATGTATATCTCAATATATTAAGATAGATAGCTAGTAGCAGGGCCGCGACGTGCATAACACATTGAATAAATTAATATATTTAGGGTTATGATTAGAGTTAGCATTTAGGATTAGGGCTTATTTCATGGTTAGGGTTAGCATTAGGGTTAGGGTTTGGTTTATCTATTTATTATTATGATTAGGGTTAGGGTTTACTGTTAAGGTTGGATTTATGGTCATAGTTAGTTTGAGAATTATGTTAGGGTTAGGGGTAGGATTATGGTTAGGGTTAGGGTTTGGATTATAATTATAGCAGGTTTTAGGTTAGGAATAAGGCTTTGGTTAGTGTTAAGGGTAGGGTTGGAATTATTATTAAGGTTTGGATTGGAATTATAATTAGGGGTAGGGTAAGGATTTATATTTGGTCAGGGCTATGGTTTGGGTTAGGGTTGGGGTGAAGGTTAAGATTAAGGTTAAGAAATTAGAATTGGGGTTAGGATTTGGTTTATGATTATGATTATGATTATGGTGAGGGTTAGGGTTTAGACTTATGATTAGGGTTATAGTTAGTGTTAGGGTTTAGTGTTAAGGTTTAGTATTATACATTGAATAAATTAATATAATTAGGGTGATGATTAGGGTTAAAATTTAGGGTTACAATTTATATCACAATTAGGGTTAGCATTAGGGTTAAAGTTTATATCATGGTCAGGTTTAGCATTAGATTTAGGGTTAACCATTTAGGATTAGGGTTTAGCATTTAGGTTTATGATTATGGTTAGGGTTAGGGTTAGGGTTTAGGCTTATGGTTAGGGTTACAATTATAGTTAGGGTTTAGTGTTAAGGTAAGTGTTAGCATTAGGTTTATGATTAGGGTTAGAATTTTATTCTATGGTTAGGATTATGTTTAGGGTTTACATTAATGTTCAGGTTAGGGTGAGGAAATGGGAAGGATTGGGATTATTATTATGATTATGATAAAATGATAGAATAATAGTTATATGGTAGGTTTAAGTTCAAGTTTAGAATTAGGGTTAGGGTAAGAATTATCATTAGGGATATCTAATTCTAACACTAACCCTAATCCTAACCCTATCTATAACCCTAACCCTAAGCCTAATCATAATCATAATCCTAACATAAACACCAACCCCAATCCTAATATTAATTCTAACCCTAACCCTAACCCTAACACTAACCTTAACACTAATTGCAACGCTAATCCCAATTCTATTTCTAGCCCTAATTGTAACCCTAATTCTAATTTTATCTTTAACCCTAATCCTTAAACTATCTCTAACCCTAACCCTAACCCTAACCCTAATCTAAACACAAACCACAACCATAATCCTTATTTTATTTCTATCACTAACCTGAACCCGAACCCTATTTCTAACCCTAACCCTAACCTTAATACTAACCCTAATCCTAGTTCTATCTCTAACCCTAAACCTAAACCCAATCTTAAACCTAACCCTAATTAATTTAATGTTGACTCCATCATAGCCCTAACTCTAACCTTAACCCTAATTAAACCATCTTAAGTCTATATGAAACCTAACCCTAATTGTCCTATAACCCTAACTCTAATTGAACTCTAGCCCTAACTTTGAAAGATATTGCTCCCCTCACAAAAACCTCAATCCTAATCCTAATTCTATCTCTAACCCTAACCCTAATGTTTGTCATATCTCTAACCTAACCGCAACTAATCCTAACCCTAACCCTAATTCTATCTCTAATTGTAACCTAAACCTAATCTTCACTCTATCTCTAGCCAAAACCCTAACCCTAAACCTAATCATAACAAAAACCTCATCCCTAAACCTAATTCTATCTCTAACCCTAACGTTTACCCTAATCTTTACCCTATCTCTAACCATCACCCTAATCATAACCCTATTTTTAATGCTAACCCTAACCCTAATCCTAATTTTATCTTTATGCCTAACCCTAACCCTAATATTAGCACTAACTCTAACCCTAATCCTAATTCTATTTCTAACCCTAATCCTAATTCTATCTCTAACCCTAACACTAACCCTAACACTGACCCTAATCCTAACCCTATCTATAACCTTAAGCCTAAGCCTAATCATAATCATAACCCTAACATAAAAACCAACCCCAATCCTAATCCTAATTCTATCTCTAACCCTAACCCTAACCCTACCCCTAACACCAACACTAATCCTAATTCTATTTCTAACCCTAATTATAACCCTAATTCTAATTTTATCTTTAACCCTAACCCTAACCCTAATCCTTACACTATCTCTAATCCTAATCCTAACCCTAACTCTAACCCTCATATGAACACAAACCACAACCCTAATCCTAATTCTATTTTTACCACTAACCTAAACCCAAACCCTAATCCTAACCCTATTTCTAACCCTAACCCTAACTTTAATACTAACCCTAATCCTAATTCTATCTCTAACCATAACCCTAATCCTAATCCTAATCCTAACCCTAATTAATTTAATGTTGGCTCCATCATAAACTAACCCTAACCTTACCCCTAATTAAACTATCTTAAGTGTAGTTGAACCCTAACCCTAATTGTGCCATAACCCTAACTCTTTTGAACTCTAGCCCTAACTTTGAAAGACATTTCTCCCCTCACAAAACCCTCAATCCTAATCCTAATTCTATCTCTAACCCTAACCCTAACCCTAATCTTGGCCCTATCTCCAACCTAACTCCAACCCTAATTCTATCTCTAATTGTAACCTAACCCTAATCTTCACTCTATCTCTAACCAAAACCCTAACCCTAAACCTAATCATAACAAAAACCTCAACCATAAACTTAATTTTATCTCTAACTCTAACACTTACCCTAATCTTTACCCTATCTCTAACTATCACCCTAATCGTAACCCTTTATGTAGTGTTAACCCCAACCCTAATCCTAATTTTATCTTTATGTCTAACCCTAACCCTAATATTAGCACTAACCCGTACCCATGCCCTAATCCTAATTTTATTTCTAACCCTGATCCTAATTCTATCTCTAACCCTAATCCTAACCCTATCTATAACCCTAAGCCTAATCATAATCATAATCCTAACATAAACACCAACCCCAATCCTAATCCTAATTCTATCTCTAATCCTAACCCTAACCTTAACCCTAACACTAATTACAACACTAATCCTAATTTTATTTCTAACCCTAATTGTAACCCTAATTATAATTTTATCTTTAACCCTAACCCTAACACTAATCCTTACACTATCTCTAAGCCTAAGCCTAAGCCTAACCCCAATCCTAATTTGAACACAAACCACAACCCTAATACTAATTCTATTTCTATCACTAACTTGAACCCGAACACTAATCCTAACCCTATTTCTAACCCAAGTCCTAACCTTAATACTATCCCTAATCTTAATTCTATCTCTAACCCTAACCCTAATCCCAATCCTAAAGCTAGCCCTAATTAATTTAATGTTGACTCCATCATAGCCCTAACTCTAACCTTAACCCTAATTAAACCATCTTAAGTCTATTCAAACCCTAACCCTAATTGTATCATAACCCTAACTCTAATTGAACTCTAATCCTAACTTTGAAAGACATTGCTCCCCTAACATAAACCTCGATCCTAATCCTAATTCTATCTCTAACCCTAACCTTAACCCTAACCCTAATGTTGGTCGTATCTCTAACCTAACCCCAACTAATCCTAACCCTAACCCTAACCCTAATTCTATCTCTAATTGTAACCTAGCTCCCTAATCTTCAATCTATCTCTAGCCAAAACCCCAACCCTAAACCTAATCATAACAAAAACCTCATCCTTATACCTAATTCTATCTCTAACCCTAACCTTTACCCTATCTCTAATCATCACCCTAATCGTAACTTATTTGAAATGCTAACCCCAACTCTAATCCTAATTTTATCTTTATGCCTAACCCTAACCCTAATATTATCACTAACCCGAACCCTATTTCTAATTCTATTTCTAACCTTGATCCTAATTCTATCTCTAACCCTAACACTAACCCTAATCCTAACCCTATCTCTAACTCTAACCCTAAGCCTAATCATAATCATAATCCTAATTGATCCCTAACTATAATCCTAATCCCTAAAATGAATCAAATTTTAACCCTAATTACATTATAACCCTAATTGAACCTTAGCCCCTATTGTAATACCAAACCTATCCTTAACTATAATTATAACCCTGATTCTAACCCTAACCATAGCCTTAATTCTAAGCCTAACCATAGCCTTAATTTGAGCTCCCTAGTTTTATTATGACCTTGACACTAATCCTAACCCTAATTGTAGACCTAACTCTACCCCAACACTAACCATTGTTATAACTATAATTCAAACTCTAATTCTAACACTAATTTTATCCTTAACCCTAACTAAAACCTAATACTAATTGAAAATCAAATTCTCATTTAAAACAATATGATTCAATCATGAAAATACACTTTCAAAATCTAAGACTTCCAATATGTCAATGAATATTATTCCATGTAATGTTATTTCACTTCATCAGGTGATCCATTTTTGTTCTAAGTTTGTCAAGCATCTTTCGTTGCTTAATTGGATGAACTACAAATTATCATTGTTGATGCAACATTTGACGATTTTTAGTTTGTGGTATACTTTTGTAATGGATAGAACCTTCATGGAAATGGATATAGAAAAATGTCTCATAAAAACCATGTCCTATAGTGCTTAGAGATAAGTGGGATTCGATTTATCTTAGATGTGTATTATAAATGAATATTGAAGGAAACATTGAAGTTGTGAATTTGTATTTGTAATTAAATTCATAAATGAGTTCTTTGCATGCTAAATAGTCCTTCACTTAGTGTTATGCTTTGTTTCCTAAATGTCTATAGTTAAATATAAGATAGAAAACAGAGAACTAATCTTACTGCCTAGAGATAAGTGGGCAAGTGCTTAATCCTATATGCATATTACAAATAAGTTAGTGAGTAGGGGAGAAGACCCAATATCCGCGAGGGCTAACTTTGCGCAACCATAGAATTCAAACGTACGTCGAATCAAAAAAACAAATTATGGGTTTTTTTCACTCACGAGTTAAGTGCTTATAACTAAGGTTTTGGCTTCTGGGCAATTCAGTAGAGTGTGGGAGTGTTGGATATGCACGCGGAGGTCAAAAAGACACCTTTTAGAGGTGTCATTTGGTTGCCACCACCTAATGTCCCACTATCTGCCCACTCTAATTTCTATCAATTATAACTGTTTATGTCTTAAATCCACTCTAAAACATGCACTTTAACACTTAATGAGCAGCCATTAGTGTTTTTGTAATTATAATGAGCAGCCATTGGTGTTTTTGTAATTATTTATTCAATCAAATAAAGTTTTTTAATGGATCAAAGTGAATTTTTTTTGGGGGGGTTAAGTGAGCATGGAAGTGGCGGTTATTCAATGGGGGGTGGTAACTGGGTCTTCTCCCTTAGTTAAACCAAACATCGGAACTTTGAATTCGTAGTTTAATTATAAATGAGTTGTGCATGTGGGCCATAATGCCACCCTTTTACATCTACCCCACTACCTTCCTCTCTAATGAATCAAATTACTAATTACACAATCTTGACCTTGATCTACGTACATCATTGATAAAATATTATTTTTCTAAGATAAGTTATAAATTATCGTAATCTCTACTTGATCCTAAAAAGTAAGATACCGATATCTTCTTACAAATCATTTATTCCTCGATTTGTTAAACTTGTTTTCATACTTCTAACATTTACTTTCAAAAAGCATATATTCTCAAATATACTCATTTAAAATCAATCTAAATTAATATTTTAATTTTAATAGATTTTATTAATTTAGCCTAACAAAATTTAAAGAAAGTATATTTAAGAAATTCAATATAATATATTCATTTTTGTTATTAATGCTGCGAAATTCTACTCTACATTCAAATATGTGATCTCTAATATAAAATGCAAAATTTTACCAACGAATGTATGGAAGAAAAAATATTTTGTTTTGAAGCTGCTTTTTTTCGGTGTTTTTTCGGCTGTTTTGCTATCTCCTTGGGCAAGTTTTCTGGCGGATGCTGGCAAAGGTGGTGATCCAAGTGGAAGGACATCGATGCTTTCCCGACAATGGTGAGCGTACAGGTGTGTTTGTTTCATGCTTATTTAATTCTAACTATCTGATGGAGACATCTCCCTCTCCCCTCTGCCGATCGGCAGAGGCCGTACCTCCTATCTCCCCCTCGAGTTTACCTAGGGCCTCTAAAGTTGCAGACATGCATAACTTGGAATCCCTCACCAAACCTAAACCCATGTCCTTTTCTGAAGCGGTGGCCAACTCCGGGGTCGCCATTGACGCGAGCATGAAGTTTAACCCATCCAGCGGTCATGGCGCCTGCGAAACCGGTAAGAACACTGGGGATATTCCCCTACCCTTCTCTGTTTCTCCTAATCCAGAAATGCTAATTGAAATTGGGAAGGAAAAGAATAGGTTAAGGAACTCGGCAATCTTTTTCTCTGTTGTTGAAATAGATAAATGCCCTCCTAGAAAATTTCTAGACGACTGGTTCCATAACTACTGGAACTTAAAGCTAGGGCTTCATATCTTGTTTTGCAGACAAATTCAAAAAGGTTTATTCATAATTTTCTTTGCTAATCAGGATTCCCAAGGCGAAGTGCTTAAAAAATAGTACTGGACCGTCGGGTCTACCTCCTTTCGTGCCCTGGCATGGTCTCCTGAGGCTATTCTTGAGGAAGTCATTGCCCTCTCTGCCTCGCGGTGGATATTAGTCAAATGTATCCCGCCATTTCTATGGAGATTTATTCCCCAACTGATTGAACCACTAGGTAAGGTCATTCAAATGGATGACACTGTTAGGCTGGTTCCCATATGGATGCTAGGGTTCTTGTTTCCTTGCTTCCTGGTAAAGAGATTCTGACTGATATTAATATCAACATTTATGAGGACAATTATTCCTACCCTATTGAAATTCTTGGAGGTCTGAATGCCTACTTCTTATGTAGAAGAGAAGGGAATATGAGAAGGGACTGCCCCATTATTAAAAAGAAACCCTTACAGTCTAAACCCTCGCCTCACTTGAACCCCTTCGCTCCTGCTAAACCCAACTCGAAACCCTCTGTGGTCAATACCGCTCATTCTGCTGAAACTCCCAACCCCATCCCCGCCATGGCCTCCATCTCTCCATCTTTCCCTGCCGCCCCTCACCCTCCCTCGCTCCCGACTATTACCCTGTCCCCACAAATTGAAACTCAAGATGAGGGATTTCAAACCGTAACCAAAAACTCCAATAAACGCAGACGGAGAACCAATAAACAAGTTAACTCCTCCACTGTGATCTCCCAACCCTTAGACCTCCCTCCTGTCACCATCTTGGACAACCCTATCCAGTCCGCCTCACAGGAATACCTTACCAGTTCCCCCCCCCTCAAGCTCAAGCAAAAAGGAACCTCCTGGCAAATTCACTGGAACAACCCCCCCACTGAATCTCCCTCAAAAACTATTCAGAGAGCTTGGTGATGACTGCTTATTAGAGGTCATCCCAGCCTATAACCGCTC
Organism: Sequoiadendron giganteum; assembly: GCA_007115665.2. Taxonomy (NCBI): domain Eukaryota; kingdom Viridiplantae; phylum Streptophyta; class Pinopsida; order Cupressales; family Cupressaceae; genus Sequoiadendron; species Sequoiadendron giganteum. The sequence goes on from CM021105.1 coordinate 312,327,790, forward strand.
TGCTAATATTGCTAATCCTAGCACCAAGCAATCAATGGATGTGGATATCCTCTCTCCCAATGACTCTGAGAATGATATTGAATTCTTCGGAGATCTTCCCTCAGCTAAACGACAGGGAAGACTTCTAGGTTCCAAAAATAAAAACCCCTCCAAGAAAAAACAAGGGAATACCCCTCCTGTTGCTAAATCCCCGATCTTGGGATCGACAGCCAGTGCTCTCCCCCCCCCGCAGGTTTCCTCATGAACTGCATCTCTTGGAATATAAGGGGTCTTGAGTTCCCGGACAGGAAGTTTGTCATTAAGCGTGTCTTAAATAATTCTATGGATTTCTTAATGCTGCAAAAAATTAAAGCTACTGGATTTGTTCTTGAATCCAACCTAAATTTTATATGGAAAGATGCTATCAAATTCCACACTAATCAACCTAGGGGTAGGGGTGGGGTTGCGCTGATGGTCAACCCAAGATGGGAGAATTTTATCACTGGTAATGGGATCTCGCCTTGTAATAGAGCCGTCTAGATTACTATCAACTACAATAACAATACTTTTGGCTTATGCTCAATTTATGCCTCAAACGATTATAGGGAGAGAGTGGGCCTCTGGGACTGGCTGGAGGCGCTCCCTAGCATCCCTTGGTTCATGGGAGGGGACTTCAATATGATTGAATCCCAAGAAGATAAAGTTGGTGGTACTCCCTTTGCCTGGAAAGACCCTGAAAGATTTCACTGGAATAGAATGAAAAAGAACAAAAATCTCTTTGACCCCTTAACCGGAAATAAAGACATAAATTCTGGCCTATGGCATACTTGGTGCAACTTTCAACAGGGTCCCTCTAGAATATATTCTAGACTAGACCGGTTCTATGTAAATAAAAATTCTTTCTCTATCCTTCCTGATAATCTTAGCAACTCTGTCCTCGTTACCCCCACTCCCCTCTCTGATCATCACCCTATCTCCATCCGTTTTAAAACTATCTCCTCCCCGATTCTCACAAACGCCTCCAATCGTAAGTTTTTCCTGAACACTAGTATTCTCAAGGATGAGGATGCTCTTGTTGCCATACATATCATTAACCTCATCAATAAGAAAAACTTCCCCTCTAACTCTCACATCGAGAATTGGAGCTTGAACATTCTCGCCTGGCAGAACCTTTTAAAAACCATAGGCCAAAAAAGGGCCAAAGACTATAGATTCACCGAAAAACAACTCTCCTCTGACCTTCTGAGAGCTGAAGCTGACATCCAAGCCAACCCTTCTAATATTGATCTCATCTCCCATGTGATTAAGAACAAAACTGCCCTTAAGTAGCACCAGCAAATTAAAACTAGAGGAGCTAAAATTAGGTCCCGTGCCCACTGGCTCCTGTTTGGGGATAGAGGCTCAAAATTCTTCTTCAACCTTCTCAAACACAAACAGGCCAATGAAAACATAGAGAGAATTATTGTTAACAATCAAGAAGTTGCTGACCCTAACAGTATAAAAAAGGCCTTTGCGGACTTTTACAAAGACCTCTTTACCTCTGAGGACTCGGCAGAGGCTACCTCCCTTAGGAACCATTGCAGAGCTCTTATACCTAAAAAGATCTCCTCTATGGATGCTGAACTGCTTGCTAATGACATCTCTCTGGAGGAAATTAATAAGGCCATTAACTCCCTTAACAATGATAAGGCCCTTGGGCCTGATGGTCTCCCTGTGGAGTTCTACAAGGCCAACTCTGACTGGATTTGCAAAGATCTTCTTGATCTCTACTCGGAAGCCCTTGATAGGGGATCCCTGGGTAGCTCCATTAACAGTGGTATTATTAAATTAATTCCCAAGGATGGAGACAAAGCTCTCATTAAAAATTGGAGACCTATCACCCTCCTTAATGTCTCTTATAAAATCTTTGCCAAGATCCTGGCCTCTAGACTTGAGAAAATCCTACCGAAGTTTATCTGCTCTACCCAAACTGGCTTTATTAAAGGAAGATATATACTTGAAAACTTGATCACCAGCTAGGAAGTGATGAATTGGGCCAACTTCTCTCAGCAAAACTCTGCCATGTTTCTCCTGGACTTTGAAAAGGCCTATGACAGGGTTGAATGGAACTTCATATTCATGATGCTTGAGGCTTTTGGATTTCCTAGTGCTTTCTGTAATTCTATAAAAATGTTACTTACTAATGCTGTTGGTCAAATTGATATCAATGGTTCCCTCTCCGACCCCTTCCCCCTGAGTAGATCCATCAGATAAGGGTTCCCCTTGGCCCCTGCCCTCTTTGTTATTGCCTCTGAAGCCCTTTATTACATTCTCAGAGATAAGTCTCTTTCCCCTGATATTAAAGGCATAAGTCTCCCTAATAATGAAGAGCTCATAAACTCCCAATTTGCTGATGACACTGCTATCTTCTTTGAAGCCACTGCCCACAACTTTGAAGCCCTGCAAAACAAGATTAGTCTCTTTTGTGCTATCTCTGGTGCTCATATTTCTCACCCCAAGTCTATATGCCTGGGATGGGTTGATCAGCCCCTTGACTGGTTTAAAAAAAAGGACTTTCAATGGGGAGGCCCATAGAAAATTGTGAGATATCTTGGCATACCTTTCTCTGTTGACCCCTCCCTTAAAGATATGTGGTCTTGGGTGAAAGAGAAGATCACCAACAAGCTGGAAAAGTGGTACAATAGATCCTTATCCTTGGCTGGCAGAGTTCAGATCTGTCAAAAAATTCTCTCCTCCTACAATATCTACTATTCCTCTGCTTGGATGTTTAGTAACTACCAAATCTTGGAGATTCAAAAATCCATCAGGAAATTTCTCTGGTCGGATGGCAAAGGCAATAAGAAAATGCACGTTGTTAATTAGGAGTGGTGTCATACTGACAAACTCCTAGGGGGCTTGGGCCTAAAGGACCTTAAACTCCAAGGGATTGCCCTTGCTGCCAAATGGATCTTTCACTCTATGGAAGGTAATGATCCTTGGAAAGTCCTTATCAGAAACAATATTGAAAGAGGCTTCCCCAAAAATACAAAACATTGGAAGAATCTGCCCTTCAATGATCTGCTCATCGAAAACTTTCCTATTACTGTGCAAGGCTCTACAGTTTTTAAATCCATATGGAAAGCCTAGAATCATGTTAAGAGCTCTCTCACTAACAAGGCCTTCCATGATGATTGTCTTCTTCATGGTGAAAGATCCATCTGGTGGAACCTTCAAATCTCTGGCAAACCCCTCGCCCTTTCCCAGGGCTGCTCTGCTAGATACTAGAATAATAGGGGCATCTCTCAACTGGCTGACCTCTTCGAGCAGGATAGACTTATGGATTGGGAGGATCTCAGAAGCAAGTATAATATCCCAACCTCCCAGAAGAAAACGTATAATATGATTATTAAAGCCACAAAGGACTTACCTTCTTTCTGTCACGTGGACTCTCAAAGATACTTAAACTGCAAATGGCCGGATGGGACCATTATATCTAGAATCAAAGCCAAAAACATCTACAAGGTGATTGGATATAATGATGCCATCATCGATCATGTCAATACTATCTGGTATACCACCATGGATATCTGCTCCTGGAAGATCTACTTTAATATTCTTTGGAAAGGTTCTATTGAACCTAAAATAAAATGTTTTAAATGGTTGTCGATTCTTGACAGACTCCCTATCAGAAAAGACAACACTGCTATCGACTACTGTAATTTATGCCGTATGCCTGATTCTGGAAGACACATTCTTTTCGACTGCTCTTTTGCTAAAGAAATATGGAAAAATGTTTGGCATCAATTATCCTTTGTTTATTAACACTTTTGAAATCATCACTGGGCATATTGATGGGCTTAATAAGGATACTAATATGTTTTGGAACATCCTCTCCTCTAATATCCTTTGGCAGATTTGGAAATGCAGAAATGAAGAAAGGTTTCAGAACACCCCCAGGGTTCTCACTGAGTCTTTTCGAAAACTCACATATTTTAAAATCTTCTTGCAGGTTCACACCACCATGATGATGGGTAGGAAGAAGCTGAAAAGGTTCCTAAAAATGGGACACGCCACCTTCTTCATCTATGAGATGAAGAATGGATACCAATGGAGGAGGAACTTGGATAATCTGCAGAACTTCGAGAGAACCTACAACATGTTCATCAAAGAGCTTAAGAACCAAAAGAACGCAAAGAAAGACCAATTCCTCATGCTTGCTCAGATCCAGGAAAAAAAAAAGATTGTGTGGATGGAGGGCTCTATGGGGTGGATGGCTTGGGTGGATAACCATGATGACATTTTAAATTAGGCTTGTGATTACCCACTGGTAATTTTTGTAGTCTCCTTGCTACTGCTGCTATGAGGCTTGGCCTCATGCTTCTGCAAATCTCGGGAAACTCTCTTTGTAATTTTTTGACATCCTTATCTTTAATATAAAAAAAATGAATGTATCGAATATTATATGGTGGGCATACACAACAAACATAAACGCTGACAAAAATGAATAACCGTTCCTTAGGGAGAAATCTTAGAGGACATCATACTTTTGAATTAAGAGAAATTCAACACTCCATTACAATCTGAATCAAATTTGCATATCATTTTCTCGCAGTTTTGTGAATCTCGTACTAGTGGAATCAATCCCATTGTGGACAGGACATGTTGAAGCTCAATCGAAGAAATTAACCCATCTTTGTTCTGATCAAAACCTTGAACATCTCCATCAAATCCTCAGACTCATCTTTTTCTTCATCATCTTGATGATTGAGGATGGATTGATAAAACTCAACAAATTCCTCAAATCAAAGGCAGCAAAAATCCTATTGTGGAGGTCTCCTCAGTATAGATCTCACATCATCTTCCGACATTGATATTCTAACCTTGTTGATGAACCCACATGGTTCACCCACACTCACCACTCCGTCTGCATTTTCATCCAACATGTGATACACTCTATGAATTTCATCCAGACCGGCCATTATTTTTTGAAACTGTAGAAGCACCTCGCTTCATCTTCAAATTTATAATAAACGGGCCCATGAAAACACAAAATGGGTAAAACAAAAAGAAATCGCCATAATCTTAGAATATGAAGCGTTGAACCAGATTCACGAAGTTATGAGCTTCGATATGAATAATCTTCAGAGATTCTTGACTGTATACAATCTTCCCACAATCAAAACGCTTGGATTGGGTGCAACCGCCATGAAAATTGCTCCCAGGAAAAAGAGAAAGTCTGCAATCAATAAAGTAGTTCTCCGCCCATACCGGTCGTTCATCCAACCACTGACTTCCGCTCCAATGATTGCACCTATGATGGCCATGCTCACTATGAGCTCCTGTTACACACTGCTCCATTAGTTTTAAAACATTGGGTCAACAACCATCAATTAAGTTAAGAGTGTTGCAAGCTTTTTTCTTTATTACATTATGATGAGAAAGAGAACACGATCAATAGAAACGAAATTACCTGTAGAGTGGTTCTACGATCAATGCTCTTGAAATCATCTCGAATATACAAAATGGCTCCAGATATAACACTTGCATATTCAAAAGAAGCATTAATAAGAACTTTTAAATGCTTAACAAATGACAGAATTACCAAGGAGACGACAGTCTGATTGAAATATTAATATGAGAAATAATAAAACAATGATGATTGAGTGTCTGCCCATCCCAAACAGACTGAAAGAAATGCAGAAGAGATATGAGGTTTGTTCTTCGAATGGAAAAGAGTATATATAGACTACATTTACTGTAGTCGATGCGGAAAATTTAGTATTGTGAATGCACCGCTTCCTTTTCCACCACTCCTTCCGTTACTGTCCATTCAATATTTCAACGGCCAATGCTAGCCGTCATGGTTAGTTGTAATGTCAGTAATGAAGAATACGAAGCATTTATTTTTCCTAAGACAATTACTTGTGCTGGCCTCCTTTAGGAACCGTGTTGCCATTGTAGGGTTACGCCTCTCGGCATAAAAATACTTATGTTTGATATGTGATGTCACTTATCTTGAATCGATAGCAATTCCAGTGGAAGGAGGAGAATCCTCCAGTTTTTCTCCCTAGAATCAGAACTCTCATAAAATCATATATAAATTGAGTTGGTATTTTTCTTTTAACAAAACAAATATTTATGGCGAGAATTGTTTTCACATCTGAGATTTAATCTTATATTTTTATGAGAATTATTTTCACATCCAAGATTTAATCTTATATTTTTATGAATTATTTTCACATCCAAGATTTAATCTTATATTTTTATGTACAGGCATTCCGCCTTGGCCTAATAAAGCTTAAAATATTAAATTATAATGTTTAATTATTGCATTCAGCATACCAAACATTAATTAGTGGCAAATAAATTGCCAAAAAAAAGTCAAAAAAATTAGAAAATTAAAATGTTATATTCATTTCAGTTTTTTTAGTCAATCATATTTGAAAAATTAGTTAAATATATATTTTTTTATGGTTTGAGAGAAGTGAAGTAAAAAGTTAATATCTTCATGGCAAAAAAGTTGCCTTAAAAAATGCTTAAAAATAGTAATATTCTGAAAATATTGTTTAAGATGTCATTTGTTTTAGTAAATTGTAGATTGTTGTGCTTTTCATAGCCAATAAAATTTTGAACAATTAATTAAATATTTTTTCTATTATAGTTTTGTGGGAGAAAAATGCCCTAAAAAAACTGCGATAAAAAAGTTTATGGTTAGCATTCCTGAAAATCTGCCCTTATCGGTCCAAATTTTTTAGCCAATAAAATTGAAGAGAAATAATTTTCAAAATTTAAAAAGTTAAAAATCGTGCATTTAACTTTAACAAAATTAAAGTATAATGTATTAAATTTAAAATATAATGTATGAAAAATAAAATTATGAATTTTGATTCGATGTAAACAAAACATTTAATCACTAGTTAACAAATAGGGGTTCGCTATAATTCCCTGGCAAGAACTAATAACTATAAATTTTTTTTAATCTTTATTAATAGCCTCCTTTAATTAAAATAAATAAATTATAATGATATATTTAAAAAATTAAATTTATAAAAAACTTTTAATAAATAAAACAAGGTTTTTTTTTTAATTTTAAAAACTAACTATCAAAAACAAATTAATATGTGTACATATAAAAGAAAATAAAATAAATAAAGTTCTTTTAGAAAGAATTAAAGTTCTTTTTAAAAGTAAATGGGAGGCTAGAACTTTAAATGGGCAGGATTGAGATTTTCAAAAAAAGTGCTCCACTACGTATTTTAAAACTTTTTGTACAAGGAAACGAGCGGTCATAATGAATTTGAATTTAGCTCTTAATGATTTTTATTAAGTTGTAGAGGAGACATGGCTGAGCACGGTAGGTCTCCTTAAAGAATAAATGTAGATTGCATATATTGAATATAAAAAAAATTAATGTATATACAAAATATTATTTGCAGATTTGAATTTTTTTAAATGTTATTTGTAATGTAGAGTTATTTAAATTGAAATTTGAAAAAATAATTTTGTGTTGGTTTTTTTCTTTATAATTATTTATGCAAATTTGATATACTAAGTAGTTTAATTTAAAATATTTTATTACAATTCAAAATTACAAAAAATTAGTAAAAAATTATTTGAAATCTATATAATGAAATTGAAAGGAATGGTAAAAAAATTGTATAAAATCTATTAAATCTGCACAAAGGTTAAAAAAATAAAATGTATTTTTAAGCTTTAGTCTAGCTCTTCTCTTCTTTTCTCAAGAGTACTTCCAAAGTGAGTCCCCCAAAAATATGGTAAACCTTCGACAATGTTTATTCAAACATGGATTAGTAATACCTTGCTCTAATACCATGAAAAGAATTATAAATGAAATAAAAGAAATTACTAATCTAAGAGCAATTGTTTAAATGAAAAGATTACATTCTAAGATGAAAACCAAGAGCACTAAGAGCATGCACACCAAATATCCAAGAAGAGACACAAGATTTTGTAAAGGGGAAAAAACAAAGAAAAAACCTGTAATATTATGAAGATGGCATAAAGCCTAAGAAGATTAAAAAGAGAATGAGAGAGAGCTCAAGCATAGGATGCTTTATATGAAGAATGAGTGAAGCACCTCAAATAAATAGAGGTGAGAGAAAAGTTGCATAAGTAACTCCTATGTTTATGCATGCCAATTTTCATCTTATGTGTGTGCAAGGTGTCAAGATCCTCATAAGAAGGAGGCTACACCTAGGCCTTAATATTCTTCCAAAAAGAAATTATAAAAATGAGTCATTCTAACACATGTGTAAGAATACTCAAATAAGACAAAAGAATTATAAGGATTCACTTGGAGTATTCCTACAAGTATTAAATAATACAATAAATAAATAATCTTCACCTAAATAAAGATTAATTTTTAACCATATTCAAATAAATTACTTCAAGATGAGTTTAAGGTGCACTCATACACCTTACATAACCTTAAGTCAGAGGGTGAGACAATATAAAAGGTATCATTCTAATAGAAGGATTAAAGTTATCCACCCTACCAAATATGACATCATTAGGTCATTTCTATACCCTAGGCATCCTCTGAGTTAAGAGAACCATTTCAAATCTACACATAGATGTAACCCAACACTAAATCTTTTTACAACTCAAAATGGAAGGTCAAAACATTATAGAAACTCTACCATTTTCAAAACTTATTAAAACAAACAAAAACAACAAGCTTATTGAAAAATTTAAAAGAACATCATTTCCAAAACACTCCCAACCAAAAAATCATTCATTACGCTGCGTTATACAGTGAAAGCAACAAAAGAATATTCGTAAACTTTTTGAAGCTTCATTGCAAATGACAGGCAGGTGGAAGTATGTGCTGCTTAAGAATAACAAGCACATAATTTTATTTTATTTTTTTCTATTTTTCGAAAAAGATTTAAATTAAAAACTTCCCAATAAATAGTTTTTAATTTAAATACTTTTCGATTAAAATTACAAACTAAGATATGTATGCTTAAATAATTTTTTATATATATTATTAGTTTTTAATATATTTTATTAATTAATATTATAATAAACAATGTTAAGTATTGATAACTTTCAGCGTTATTTATATATTATTAATTAATATTAATTAATATATGTATACTAGTATCTAACAGAGACACAATACTTTATCTCACTCTCTCAACAAACACACAGTTTACCACAAAATTGCAACAAAACACTATTTAACTCATAATATCCTGCTCCAAATTAAACTTTACCCAAAACAAAAATTACAATAAATCTTTATATTCATTTCAAACAATTTACAAATTTAACTTCACAAATCCAAGCCTCTACCATTTGCATTTTCTTCTTTGCCCTGTCTTTTCCCTTAGGTGTAATTTTCCTTCTATTCTCTCTGCATTTTTTATTACAATTTAAATGCACCACATTACATGGCTCGAAGCTATGTGGCTAGCCTCTTTAACAATATTAATTTTGCAAACATTAAATTTAGCTTGTACACAACAACCCATACATTACATTTCTTTTTTTAATTATCAAAATTCTCTCTTTCCACCTGTCTTAGCTCCCTCACAACCTCCTTATTCCACACTCAACCTCTCTCATTACCCCGCACGCCCTTTAGATCTTTAATCTTCTTTTAGTTATAATTTATTTTATATTGCTATCTTATACATTGCTCACGTCAACCCCTTTTATATTGCCAGGTATATAAAAAATCAAGCATTTTCATTGCCTCGCCTTTCCCTTGTCCTTCACTTCTGTGCTATATTTTATTTCAATCTGAATGTATTAACTTTTAATATTTTTGAAAAAGAAAGGGAAAAAATGATTTGAATGCCAATACATTCAAACTGAGGTGACCCAACCAATCATCACTCGAATTCCCATGTTTTCATGGCTATGAATGGAAGATGAGGCATTTACTCTCCTTCAGTGTATAGTTGATTTTTTTTTCTTTTTGGTCTTTTGTATTCGATTCATTTTTAATTTTTAAATGGTCTTCATGCATTTCGAATAGCAAAGTAGAGATTTGTTGTGTTTCTATGAATACTGTTCCAACACAACGATGTAACCTCCTCTAAGCTCATAAGCTAAATAAAAAGCAACTCTTTGAGACCTCTCGACACAAATTGTTGACTTCACTTGGAATCCTCAACATGAATAAATAAGTCTATTTATAAAATTTTGATGTAATAGGACTATCATGTATCAAGGTTAAACTACCAACACCTGCCAAGACAGATTATTTTTTATTGAATGTCTTTGCCACTTTCAGAGTCACATTAATGATTTCCTCACAACAGAGAACCAAAATTGAATAAAAAATGAGACCGCTCCAACAAAATTGAAACTCCATCTTTTTGGTTGATATAGGATTACACATTCGTGCAGGATGCACCTGCATCAATATCACTCATAGCATCAAATAGAAGCAAAATAGAGTAATGAGGACTTATCTTTCTATATCATTATAGAGATGTAGCCTCCTTCTCTATGCTACCCTCTTCTTTGATCCACCACTCTTTCTCTCTACCCAAGTTCTCAAGCTTTCAGCTCCTTGTTCTCTCCAAAACAAGCATGCCAAAATTAAGATAACTCAAAAGGAATGAACTCCCTCCCCTAAAGCTCTCTCTAAAAAATCAAACAAGTAAAAAAAACCAAGCCAAAAAGACGCCTCTCCCAAATTTCCAATGGAAGATTAATAGGGATCTCAAGTTTGAATCTCTTGAATGAGAGGGTGACAAGTGTCACTCTCTCATTCACCCCTCAAGCCCAAATCCTCACATGTGCTCACACTTGTGTGTGAAATTTTTGGGAAGATGGGAGGGTTTGGAGTGTGCTCCACTCCAACAAGAAAGTCCTCTAACCATTAAGAGGGATTGGGTGAAATTTGAACACTCCACCCCTTAAGTCTCTTCTCATAAATGAGTTTAAAATAACAAACATTCTACCCTTCCCTCAAGACTCAAATCTTCCACCCTTCTCTAAGGGAAATTATGACATTAAATAAGCCCTCAACCCATAGGTACTTACCTTAGGGTCTCTAAAAACATGATTACACCATAAAATAAGCCTTTTAAGACCTTTTAAAATCACTTTAAAAAATAATTTGAAATTTAGACAATTGATATTCTTGTCCCTTAACACCACTTAAACAACATAATAACATGACTTCACAATTAATTAAAACACAAAACCTAATTCACAAGCATTCTCTCCATAAACACAATTACACATGATCCATAGTTTCTAAACCTCAAATTACTTTCTAAGTTTTAAAGTTACATTTAAAAATTCAAAATAAATAAACCACAACACCATTTTCACTTGACTCTTGATACAAACCACATATTGAATTTATTTTCATTTCATAAGATTACATTCAAGAACCTTTAAAAAAAGTAAAATATGGACAAGGGTTTTGAATAGTTCTCCCTTCTACCTATTAACACTCATCTCATTTGCATTTTTTCTTTTCTTAATACATGATTGGATAAGGAATCATGATAACCGCTTGCTCACAAATTTTAACAAGATTCAATTCAATAGTTAGTGGATAAAAATGTATTTATATATATACCTTTTACCTTCCTCGATGTAGGATAAAAGAACTTGAATCTATCTTCAATAATAATGAAATCTTAATCTTAACTAAATTATTTAAATACAATATTTAATGGATCATTGAACAATCCTTATTACTAAATACCATTATGTGACTTGACATCCAATTGCATATAACTTACCTTGTTAACTCACCTTAGGTATACTTGTCGTTTGTTACAATTATCTCAATTGACCCACACAAATGTTAGGAAATTAATCCTTTTTGAACTTCTTCGTGATCTTCAAAGATTTTGGTTCATTCCCAAATATTATCCTTTTTAAAGTGACATAAAATATTAAAAAATAATTTGGACTAATTTAGGTACACAACATTCCTTTTCTCATATCAATTTAAATTTGTTCATCTCATGATGCTTGTACAAAATCTAAATCTCATGTGCTCGAATACATTCATAATGTGTTTTTCAATTCACATTTAATAAGGCACATTTGCTACAATAATCATTTAAACTAGGTCATGGAATAATTATAATATTAAGCATGTGGTTGGGTACAATTATTGATGGTTCCCTATACCTTTATAACTTGAATATATATAACTTTCTCAATTACACACTCATTTTAACTTAATGTTAATGTTCTAAGAGAATAAAAAAGTAGAGATTCACCCTATTTATCCATCAATGATTCCAATGCTATATCATATTTAAATAATATTGGTAAAGGCATAAAATGACTCACTACTCTAACATAATTGAACTTATTAAGGAGTCACAAAAGCTATAGACATGGTTGGGCCTCACATCTATATTTTTCACTCTATGTGGAAATTATTTGAAAACCATTGCATTTATAGCATCAATAGAAGCCTATATCCATTCAATAATAATAATAATTTTTATGGGAAAGTTATCACAAAATAACCTCCAAAATAATAAAAAATAAAATAAATAAAAGTTAAACCCACCAAATAAATCTAAAATTAATTTCACAATTCAAATAACTCTACATGAAGAAAAAAATAGGAATATAAAACTAGGTATTTGTTATCTGAGAATCTAGCAATGCTTGATCCACGGATAATCCCCTACGAAACTGGTTTGTTTCCTAGGTCTATGTGTTTCAAGCACGCAAAACGAGGCAATCTCAAATTGCCCTCGACGCATAGTCCCCAACCTCACCTAGTCCATGTGGGTGTCTCTCCTTGTTCACCTTTCGAACATTTTTGAAACAAGTCTTTGTAACTCCTTTCTACCAGGAGTTAGTCATTTTTTGTCTTTGGTGCAAAGGCGCTAAAAATCAACGCCATTGCACTTAGTCTTTAGTGCAAAGGCGCTGAAAAATAGCGCCCTTGCACCTACCTTAGTCTCGCACATATGATGTTGAGGTGCAATGGCGGTGAAATTCACCGCCTTTGCACCTAATTGCCAGTTAAGTCATCATTTATGGCGCATTCAATGCACGTAACTTAAGCCTTTTTCTTTAACTTATAAAATTTGTTTGGAGTTTATTTTTCACTTCGCCCCTTCATTTCTTCCTCCCATCGAGTCCTACTTCGTCCTCTACGTTTCTGGAGTTTGGTGGTCTACCATTTGAAGTCATCCCTGCGAATTTCAAAAGAGGATCTTGTGTCGAGGGCTTGTTTTGTGCGTTTTTACAAGGTATGTCGCCACCTTTTTATTTTTTGCTTTCTCTTGGTCATTCCTTTTCCATTTTACTTCTTGTTTCTTTTCATGAATATTTGTTGCTTGTCGCCATTTCGACCTTACCTACGTTTTCTAAAGAATGTCGTTCCTCCTTTGAATCCTATCGCCCTTTGTTCTTGCCCTAGGATTTTTGTTTGAGCTCCTCTTTTCTTCATTTTTTTTTCGAACCCTTGACAACTTGATGTTGATCAAGCCTTTTTCCGCCATTTCATGAAAACTTTGAACTCCTAGACCAAACTCCTACCCCATGTCACGACGGTGAATTTCACCACCATATCATGAAAATCCACCAACTCTTTGGTGTCATGGCGGTGTAATTCACCACCATGACACCTAGACAAGCTTTTCATTTTTGGTGTCAGGGCGGTGAATTTCACTGCCATGACACCAAACCAATTTAAATCCCAAAACTGTCAAGTGTCATGGCGGTGAATTTCACTGTCATGACACCTAGATCCCACAAACTCTTTGGTGTCAAGGCGGTGAAATTCATCGTCGTGACACTTAGAGACCACAAAAATTTTGGTGCTCGGGTGTTGTTTTTCAGTGCCTGTGCACCAAACCATCACACACCTTGGTGTCGAGGCGATGATTTTTAGTGCCCTAACACCAAGTTCTTTTTCTCTCAGGGGTCAAGGCGCTGATTTTCAGCACCCTAACACCAAAATTTGCTTTTTTCTCTAACACTCAAAAGCTTGAAATTTCTTTGCTCTATCTTTCATCTCATCATTCACACTCCATTTTTCATGCCATATTGCCAACATGCATTTTCTTCATATCATCTTGCTCTCTTCACGCTTCCCGATGTTGTATATTTTTCTTGACACCCGTGGATCCACCATTCTTGCAATTACCTTCAAAATTCATTAGGTGGTCTTCAAAGGTGATAGAAAATCAATCTTGACCTCCCTAGATGATAGCTGAAACACCCTCATCATCTCCTAGGGCAAAAGGAAAGATGAAGTACAAATACCAGGGTGTCTTCCTGTCGACTGTGGTGATCTCCAAAGTAGATGAAATTAAAGATACCGAGATTGGTCACCAGAGATGGAGGATTTTGTCAAAAGGATTTAACAAAATCCATTGAATGAAAATCTGAAGGCAATTGTTCACATTAATCTCCACCTAGTATCTACTCTCCCAACTTTTGCTCACCATACAGAATTTGTGCTCCAAGTTCCAGCCCACTATATTCAAGAGGATAGAACTGTAAGATATTCTGTGGGTCAAGAGATGATGAGGCTTGATGGTGAATTCTTTGATATTGTTTTCAAGGTCCCACACATGGAACAATATACATCTATCAAAATTCAGAAGGCACAATAGATTTTTGACAATGATTCAGTTAAGGCCAAAACACTGATCAACACTCAATGGTTGAAAGCTCCTAGGCTTGTTATTTCCAGATGACCTAAAGGACTCCCTCAGAGTGATTTCAAAGAGGATGCTAGAGACATGATCACTCTTCTAAGAAGAGTAAAAGGCTTACCTGAATCTTCTCACTTCCAAGACTGGATGTATGAATACATCTGTATAATCAGAAGAAAGAAAACACATATTGATTGGGGAACGCAAATCAGCGATGAAATCCATGAGCAGCTAATCAATGTGCCAACCACTTTGAAGTTCTACATGAATTATTATTTGGTGTATGCAGCTACAGTAATGAGGCAATACCCAGGCTTGTCTATCAAGGGAAACAAACACTCTATTTCGGTATATGAGTATTACTATCAATTAAATATGAGAGAAATCTTCCATCACTTCATAAGGGTTATAGATGCTTTCTTCGCACCTCTACTTTTCACTTTTGATCCAACTCTTGAAAAGAAGAGAGTATTGGATGAGGCTTACAAAGTAGTCAACAAGGTTGGTTGTGTCTTTTTACAATTCCAAATTTCACTTACATAAGAGTAGGTTGCTTCACTGGGTGCCCCTACATGCTACCCAGGTATCCCTCAGACAAATGGATTCTCATGGAGTTGTGCAGATAATTGATTTATGTACACAAGTAACGATAGAGGATCCACAAGATAGGATTCAAATTTCCCCTAACTATTGGAAGATACACTATCAAAAGTGTACAAAAAGAAAAGAATTTTGCAATAGAGATGCAGATAATGACTATCAAGACCTATAGGTATAGGTGTGATTTTGACTATCGAGATCTGAAAAGAAGACTCAAGAAAGGTCATCGCCATGTCTATCATTTTGAAGGCATATGGGCAAAATGCAGAGATGTGGAAGATATCCACAGGATGGATTATTGTAGGCTGACAGTTGATCAGATCAAAGCCCTTGCTGTGGCTGATTTACCTGAAGAATTCATGGATCTTGGTGACATCCCGAACTCTAATTATGATGAGGATGAGATTTCCAAGAAGCCTTTACCTTTGGTACAATGGCCAAAGAAAGAATGTGTTTACATGAGGGAAAGGCTTGCTCCCATTCTACATAACACAACAAAATGGCTATAGAAGCATAGTTATCAAATGAAAGCCTTCAAGGCTGATTCAGAAGCAGAACCACCCAAGGAAAAATCCAGCCCACAATAGGAACTCCGCACCAAAGACAAGCATGTGGATAATCCCTCTTCATCTCGGAAAGGTTCAAGAATCAAGTTCACCATTGGCAAGAGTACTACTACACGGGCCGTTGAGGAACAGGAAGCAACAAGATCTAAAACACCACATGTAGAAGGTAAGGATCTTGCTTCCGAAGAATTATCCTCAGAAGAGGAAGAAGGGGATATAAAGTTTGAATTTGAAGAATCATAAGAGGAAGAGTATGAGGAAACACAACCTAATGAACATGAAGAATCTCATGAAGAATCTCGAGAAGAAGTTGAGAAAGATAATGAGGAAGAGCTTAGACATTATGAGAAAATTTTATCCCCTCCTAGAAATGAAATTAGAAATATTCCTTCTACATCTTCACCAGGCCATGCCAACATTCCTCACACTCCTCCAAAACCTAAGACTCTTGTCCCTCCCATTCCTTCTTCTCCTCCTCCTACAATAGTGTCAGGAGTAGAACATATTTCTTCCCCTCTTGCAATATCAACCGTGTCGGCTTCTTCTATAGTTGTCTAGACACAAATTGTTGATGTCCTATCCAGCTCTCCATCCTCCATACCCAATTTGTCATCCTCATCTTTTGACATTTCCTCTGAAGCTGAATTTAACAAGTTCATGGATGAATCTTTGTAGAATCAACTTGGTGTGCAAATAACTAGGCCAATAATGACTAACACTACCCCCATAGTCACAATCCCAGTCATTTCTCAAGAAGTCATGGAAACTCAAGAATTGACAGTACCAGCGCACAAACACACTTGTCTCCCTCCTTAGTTGGTCTCACAAGTATCCAAGCGGAAGAAACAGATGATCTCTCCTCATGAGCTAGATCTTGAAGAAATAACTCCACTAAAGACCAAGGGGAAGAAAAAGGAAAAGGTTCTTTCAAGACTTCATGTTGATAAAGCCGGTCAAAAGTATGTCGAGGTAGGTTTTCCTTCACAACAAGAAGGTGATGTAAGTATGGAGGATTACATTGTTCAAAGAATTCAACTTGGGAAAGTAACTAATGAAAGTGCTAAAGTGGATGCCCAAGTAGTTCTAGATGCTCTAGAAAGAAGGCTCGACAAGATGGAACTAGCCAAGAATCTATACAAAGAAAAAGTTGAGTGTTATGCAAACATCCTAAGCAACATTGCAGGCTCTTCTACTGGAGATAACCATACGATGACCTTGGTGAATGTTGAAGAACCGGCGGTGCAAAAGGCAGAGAAATTTTCTTCCAAAGGTAAAGTGTTGTACGATTTCATTGATGAAATTTTAGATCACGGTTCACAGGTCATCACTGTAGCAGATGAGAAAATTGCACAAATAGTCAAGCTTCAACTGGAGCTTGATAAAGAAAAAATTATACTATCCAA
Source organism: Sequoiadendron giganteum (assembly GCA_007115665.2). Lineage (NCBI taxonomy): Eukaryota > Viridiplantae > Streptophyta > Pinopsida > Cupressales > Cupressaceae > Sequoiadendron > Sequoiadendron giganteum. Next base: position 312,344,947 of record CM021105.1, read on the forward strand.
GGAGCAACAAGAAATGGAGAAATGCTTCTCATCATGGTCGCAGATGAAAGAGGCAAAGCTTAGTAAATTGGTGAAGGTTGGGGTTATTCCCAATAAGGATAAGTATGTGGAGGTGAAAGAATCACTAAAGCATCAAATACAGGTAATCAAGTCTTTGATTGATGATGTTCACCAAGTACAGGAGGATGTTGAAGGACATCATGTTATTTTGATAAATGGAATGGAGGAGTTACCAGGTGACCTCCTCGATGACAACCATACCTTTCTCCCCCTCAGTGAGATAACACAAGTGTTCAAAGAAGTCGTCATGAAGCAAGTGGATGATAAAGATTTCTCAAAGAACACCATGCATACCATATGTGATATACGGATATCACTTGATTGTCTCAAAACACATCTTAAGAGGTGCAAAAAATTTTGCTCGTCTACCAAGAAAGCGATCACCAAAATACACACCCTTGTGGATTACACGGTCGGTCCAGACGAAGCATTCTTGCACGAGACTAAAAATAAGTATGAAGACTTCCGTGCCCAAAGCAAAGAACAATAAAGTCTTCTTCCAATCTCAAGTGTTCATTAATTTTGATGCTTTCTTAGATGCATCTTGTAAATAGTTTATGACATCTTAAATCACTTTTTGTAAAGTGTAATTGCACCAAAAATATGAGATATAATTTCACATAGATGGATTACATGTTGACTTAGTCAAAGTTAGGGTTTCCTATTTTCACTCATCTGATTTCCTAGATTAGCTCTTCTCTCTTTTCTATAAATAAGAGGTATCTCTATTGTAATAGTTACCCTTTAGTATTTTGCAGCAAAGTGTTTCCCTTTTGAAACGAACATTGAGACTTTGTGTTCAATTTTGTGAATCTGAATTTGATCAATAAAGAAGAAAGTTGCATGCTAGACTTTGTGTTGGAATCAATTCTCTTTTGCTTTGAATAAGATTGGTGGTGATTAGTGAATGCTATTTGAAGGGCTTCAAGTAATTTATGTAAACTTTTTGTTGCATTCCTTATTTAGATTTACTTTATGTTTGGATACTTTGGTTGAAAGATCTACAAGACTTTGTGCTTGTAATCGTTCATGTTGTTTGAAGAATTGTTGCATCTAAGAAGACTTTGTGCTTCTAATGCAACAAACGGTACATCTTTCGTAGATCCATCATTGAAAGAGCTACGAAACAACTTTGTGTCTTTGTAAGCTTTCCCTTTTCATTTATTCATTTATTATCAATCATATATGGTATCTCTACGCTTTGCTTTGACAAGATAGAGATATTGGCATTACTACTCTTTTTTAAGTTTAAATTTATCTTGAATTAGAACTTCCAAACAGTGAAGCATTGTAAAAGATCTTCTTTGAAAAAAGAGAGAAGCATGAATTTGACACCCCCCCCCATTTCTTAAGTGTAGTGTACATTGTGTAAATACTTTCTTAGTCTTACCATAGCTTCTGTTAGCAGTAAGAAGGGCACCTCCCCTTTCTGAGAGGAGAGATTTTGTCTCACATAGCTGTGGCTGAAATCTAGGTTGTGTAATTTGTTGAAAATTTGATAACATAATTTTCACCCAACAATTTTTTGGTGACTCCGTTGGGGAATGAATCACGCAATCCAAGCCTCATGCTTTCGATTGAAGTGAATAAGGTTTCTAGTTTCTTATTATATCTTGTATATTTTTCTTTATAAATCTTATCCTTTTCAGATCTGCATTCTGGTGGACCGAAGTTATACATGAGGATTGAGGGCTCAAGGAGTAGCAGATCCACTTTTTGAGGAATTGTTGCAGCGTACTTATCCATTTACCTCTCTGTGAGTAAATTCATCATTTCAACGTACTGCGAGTTACCCTCCACAAAAACAAAGATCTCCTCTTCCACCTATTCGGTCTTTCTACAACAAACGTCCAGCTTAGGTACTTGTTGTGCAACTAGTCATGGCCGCACCACCTGTAGGACCGTGGTGAAATGATTTTGGCCCCCTTTGTTTGGTTGCACCTTTGCACGACCTTCCACGTGTTTCAAGGAAACATCTTCTGAAGTTTAGTAGTGACGACAAAAAACATACTGATTAGCACATTGCTACCTACTACATCGTTTGTGGTGTTCTCGCCATGGAACATGAAGACATTTCTGTAATATTGTTCTTCGAATCCCTCCAAGGGGTTGCTTCCAAATGGTTCTACACTCTTCCTAACGCCTCAATTACTAGCTAGCCCACTCTTTTAACAAAGTTTGAGGAAAGACTCAAACCTTCTGAGGACGTGCATGCTTTGTTGGCACAACTTACAACCATGCAGAAGGAGGATCCTAAACCCATGCAAGATTTTTTGGCTAAATTCAACAAGTTGGTGACACGAATCCCTCATGGCGCTAAACCGACAAATCAAAATTTGAAGTTCTTTTTAATCAACACACAATTGCCCAAAGTAATTTTCTTCTTACGCAGGGAAAATCTTGCCAACGTTGAAGCAACACAACAACTGGCTACCAGTCTTGAAGATGATATGATCCTGGCCAGAGAGATAAGGACTAATTCCAACACCAATACCAATAAAAGGATGCAGGCATCAAGATCTTCAACATCTAATGCCAATGCTCCTAACTCCAGTTCCAACTTTGCTGATACCATGGTTCAAAGGTTGGCAAATGAGGTTCTAGCTTTGAAAAAGAAGTCTCTAACACCAAAAACACCTACAAGGACACCCCAAGAAGTTCTTTCCCCAACTATACCGGGAACAAGAATCAAAACCACCTTCTGAAACCACAAGGAAAGCTTGCACTTGAAGCTTCACCTACCAACACTGTCACAGGATACTATGAAGCTGAATAAGAAGACTATGCCCAGCTAGATTATCCCAAGGAATAAAATGTCGATCTCTTCCAAGACGAAGAAACAAGATCGGCTGGTGACTCCAAGATTGGCTATTTGCAAATGGCAGACGAAGATGAGAAAACTGACTTGGTGACAGACACGTATGTTGTTTTTACGCAACATCAACAAAATTAGCTTGATAAACCTCAAGTTGTCGCTCCACCAAAGAAAGAGAAGTCGCCAGTTACAATTGCCAAAAGAGGGTCTCCTCTCCCTTGACAACCTAAGAAAACAACAAACCCACAAGTTCGTTCACCTCATCCCTCTTCATCAACTCCTATTGTTCCTAAAGCCAATCCTCCAGTTTTGAAGACCAGTATGCCTTTCATCAAACCAATCAATGAAGTTACTACTTCCACTATATAAAATTATTTCCAGGCTTTTGACATCATCGACCATGCCAAGAAAACCAAGGTCCAGATGTCTGAGGCTGAGTACCTCAAAGCCAACCCTGACCAATTTGATAGGCTTGTCAAGTTCATCCAAGACCAAGGAGTTACCCCAAGTCAGGATTCACCTCCTAACATTCATGTTTCTCCTAAGCCTAAAGCCCCACAAATTAATCTTATGTCCAATCCTCCAACAACTTCCAGACGCATTAATCCATTTTTCATATCTCTACTAGTCAATGGTTTAAAACTAAGTAACTATATCATAGACTTTGGTGCATCTGATAACATGATGCCTGCCAAAGTAGCTACTACCTTAGGTTTAGATATGACCAAAAATTTCAGCCATTGTTTCTCCATGGAAAATAAACAAGTGCCCTTGATTGGTCAGATCAAAGATGCGCAATATGCATTTATCGCATACCCAGATAAAAAGATAAAGATGACGATTCTAGTAGCTGACATGCTGGCATCTTATGGAATCCTCCTCAGATGAAATTTCTATAAATATTTTGGGGGAGAATTAAGCATGGATATGTCTGAAGCTAGAATGTTGGTTAAAGGCGTGATGCAAAAGTTGATTCCTGAAAAGGAAGCAAAGTTTTTAGTAACCCAATCAGAGGACGCTAGAGCTCAGATCCTGTTCGAGTCTTATGGTGTGGGAACTTACTATCTACAAACACAAGAGGTTGGTGAATCTTCAATAATACATGAGTTGGAGAGCGCTGAATCTCTTTCAATAACAAATGAGTCATTACCAAATGATTCATCCACATAAGATCCCAAAGCTTCACTAGAGGATGAAATTCTAGATTTTGACACCGTCAGCCTTGGTGATCCAAATGTTGTTTGGTTGCTAGAATTTGATGGTGGTTGTTCTTCAAACGGTTCTGGAGCAGGAATGGTTTTTATTTCTCCTAATGAAATTTTTTCCCCTTTTTCTTTCAAGTTGCAATTTGACAACACCAATAACACTGTCGAGTACGAAGCCTTGTTACTAGGCATGCAAGTTGCATGCAAGAAGGGTATCAAAAATCTTCATGCACAAGGCGATGCTGCGCTAATAGTATGTCAGGTAAGGAACCTATATCAAAGTAAAAATGATAGGCTTAGACATTATCACAATCTTGTTTGGGATTGCATTGAAGAATTTGAGGCTTTTTATATCTCTGTGGTTCCAAGGGAATACAATGACAAGGTTGATTCCTTAGCAGTCTCAGCCACACTCCTGATTCCACATAAAGACTTTCAAGGTTCTATCTACACAATCAAGTTGGTTTTCCACCCAAGTGTTCTCGATAATTCAGAGAACATGCAAATTTTCAACAATGATCATCAGATTGTTGCCTTCTTAGAAAAGGCAGAAAATTGTAATGAATTGTACTTTGAAGGAAGTGATTCCCCTCCTCGAGAATCTTTGTCTGATGTGGATCTAGTCACGAGTGAAGAATTCTTACAACTCAAAGGGAAGAAAATCCCTAAATGATTGGTGTCTTTGGAGAAACGTTTTAACAAGCTTGATCGCTACGTCAAGAAGCAACTTGTGGACTCTGATTCGTCAATTGAAGTTGAACAGTATAACTTGGGAACTGAAAGTGACCCTAAGATGGTGAACATTGGGAAATTTTGCACGATCGAAGAAAGGAAGCAGTTCGCTACGTTTTTGCAAGAATATATGGATGTCTTAGCATATTCATATGAGGATCTGAAATCCTTCCAACCGAAAGAAGTGCAACATGATATTCCCCTGAAGGTTGGAGTGTTTCCTTTCAAGCAAAAACAAAGTCAATACAATCCAAAGATTTTTGGGATAATCCTTGCGGAAGTTAAGAAAATGCTGAACGTGCAAATAATATTTCCCATCCATCATTCAACGTGGATAAAAATTATCATTCTCGTTCATAAGAAAAATGGTGAGATCCACATCTGTGTGGATTTCAAAAACCTCAAACAGTTGTCACTCAAGGATAATTATCCTCTCCCTATGATGGACCAAGTTCTACAAAATGTGATAGGGTCTGAGATGCTTTCCATGTTGGATGGGTTTTCCAGTTACAACCAGATCGAAGTTATTTCAAGTGATCAGCACAAGACGACTTTCACAACACCATGGGGTACCTTTGCATATCATAGAATTCCTTTTGGTATGATAAATGTCGGCGCTACTTTTCAACGGGATATGGATTTGGCGTTTCGTGATGTAATGGGAAAATTTATTGTGGTGTATCTCGATGATCTCACGGTGTTCTCCAAAAAGAGAAATGAACACTTCCATCATCTAAGGCAGATCTTGGAGAGATGTTGACAACATGGTATTTCCCTAAACCCAAAAAATTCAATTTTTGGAGTCACCAAAGGAAAACTTCTTGGTAACGTAGTGTCCATCGAAGGAATCAAGATTGAATCAGAAAGAGTCAATGGTATCAAATCCTTGACCCTACCGTCGAGCAAGAAGTTTGTTCATTCCTTCTTTGGCAAGGTAAACTTTCTGTGAAGGTTCCTTCCAGACTTTGCAGAGAAGACTCGTCATATTGTTAATATGATGAAAGGTAATACCACTTTCCATTGGATAGCGGAAGGGAAGGTCGCTTTCGATAACATCAAGGAGGCTATCACTCATGCACCAGTACTGGTTTGTCTTGATTACACCAAAGAATTCATCATGTACAGTTATGCTTCCGAGCATACACTTTTGGCGATTCCGGTATAGGAGAACAATGAGGGTTTTGAATCTTCGATTGCATTCATGAGCTGCCCTCTAAAGAACTATGAGTTGAAATAATCTCAGATGGAAAAACATGCCATCATAGTGGTCAAGGCTGTTAAAAATTTCTAATTCTACATTCTGAATAGCCATGTTAAATTTCTAGTCCTAGATTCAACTGTTAAGTCCATCTTAACATAGTAGGAGTTTGGGACGAAAAGAGGTAACTGGCTTGCTAAGATTTAGGAATATGAGAGTGAAATAAAACCCACCAAGCTGATATGGGGACATGGACTGTGTCAGCTTATTGCTGAAAATAATCCTGGTGAAGAAGTTTCAGAAAACAAAGAAGCTTCAAAAAAGGAAGAAGTAGATTCAAGTGAACTTCCCATGGTGTTGTTCATCAGCACCACCAATGAGTGGTATTCCAACATCGCTCATTTTCTCACTTATGGGGAATGTACCGATAATTTGACTTCAAAAGAGAAGAAAACCATCAAGTTAAAATCAACAAACTTTATCTTATGGGACAATGGTTTATACAAACGTGCAATTGATGACACTTTTTTGCGATGTGTTGATAAAGAACAACAAGAAAAATTGTTAAATTCGTATCCTGACTTGGCGTGTGGAGGAAATTTTTTTGCGCCAGTAACTACCCACAAGATTTTGAGGGAAAAATAATATTGGCCCACACTCTTTCAAGATGAGTACTCTTGAGTGCGTAAGTGCGAGTTGTGTCAACAGTTCGTTGGCAAGGCTAAGTTGGTAGATTTACCTTTAAAGATCGTTGTGATTGAAGAACCTTTCCAGCAATGGGGAATTGACTTCATCAGTGTGGTTAATCCATCATCAAGTGCAAGACATATTTATGTCTTGATGACAACTGACTACTTCACCAAATGGGTAGAAGCTATTCCAGTCAATAATGCTACCTCTGAAGTTGTATGCCATTTCCTAAAAGAAAACATCATTTCCACATTTGGTGTGCCAAACAAAATCATCACTGACAATGCATCGACTTTCTCTTCAAGTGAGATAACTAAGTTCTATTTTGAGTATGGCGTGACACTGTCTCACTCATCCGAATATTACTCGCAAGGAAATGGTCAAGTTGAGTCTAGTAATAAGAACTTGGTGAGTATTATCTAGAAATTGGTTGATAAAAATCAACATTTGTGGCACAAGGCTTTGTATGATGCCTTATGGGCCAATAGAATTACCCCCAAATGTGCAATCAACATGTCCCCTTTTTAGATCTTGTATGGGTTGAATGTTGAAATCCAAATCACATTAGAACTTCCAACACTCAAGTTGGAAAAGGCAATCGAAGATGAAACCTTTGAAAGTTCAGTCAATAAGCGTATCATGTACTTTTTTGAGCTGGAAGAGAAGCGTGTTCAGGTGGTAAACCGTATCACGGAGCACCAGGAACAGGTGAAGAAATTCTTTGATAAAGAGGCTAAATCTCAAGAGTTTCAGGTTGGTGATTCAATTCTCTTGTGGGACAAAAGAAGAGAACCAAAGGGCATGCACGACAAATTTGATTCACTATGGACAGGCCCTTTCAAAATAAATCAAATCTATGGCGGAAATAGTTTCCTTCTTTCATATGGAGATGGGACTCCATTCGCCCTCTCGCACAACGGGCAACATCTGAAGCATTGCGTACATTGAGTTAACATATGTTTTTGTTATTTTTGTACAATCCTTGTATCTTTTAGTTTTCGAGTCTTTTCTTTTGTCGCTTTGAATCCACGCCCAATGGATGGATAAAAGCACTTGAAATATGGAGTTCTACTCCCTTCAACCATTTCTAAGAATGACTAAAGGAAGTTCCCAAGCTGGAGCCAACTGTTATCTGAGAATATAGTAGCGCTCGATCCACGGATAACCCCCCTATGAAACTGGTCCATTTCCTAGGTCTGTGTGTTTCAAGCATGCAAAAGGAGGCAATCTCAAATTTCCCTTGACGTGTAGTCCTCGACCTCACCTAGTGCACGTGGGTGTCTCTCCTTGTTCACCTTTCAAAGATTTTTGAAACAAGTCTTTGTAACTCTTTTCTACCAGGAGTTAGTCATTTTCTATCTTTGGTGCAAAGGCGCTAAAAATCAGCGCCATTGCACTTAGTCTTTAGTGCAAAGGTGCTGAAAAATAATTCCCTTGAACCTGCCTTAGTCTTGCACATATGATGTTGAGGTGCAATGGCGGTGAAATTCACCACTCTTGCACTCAACCTTCATTTTTGTAATGAGTGCAAAAGCGGTGAAATTCACCGCCTTTTCACCTAATTTCCAATCAAGTTTTCATTTATGGCACATTCAATGCACGCAACTTAACCCTTTTTCTTTCACTTATAAACTTTTTTTGGAGTTTCTTTTTTACTTTGCCCCTTCGTTTTTTCTTCCCATCGAGTTCTACTTCGTCCTCCACATTTCTGGAGTTTGTCGGTCTGCCATTTGAAGTCATCCCTATGAATTTCAAAAGAGGAACTTGTGTCGAGGGCTTGTTTTATGCGTTTTTACAAGGTATTTCGCCACCTTTTTTTTGCTTTCTCCTGGTCATTCCTTTTCCGTTTTACTTCCTGTTTCTTTTCATGAAGATTTTTTGTTTGTTTCCATTTCAACCTTACCTACATTTTCTAAAGAATGTCGTTCCTCCTTCGAATCCTATCGCCCTTTGTTCTTGCCCTAGGATTTTTGTTTGAGCTCCTCTTTTCTTTATTTCGAACCCTTGACAACGTGACGTTGATCAAACCTTTTTTTGCCATATCATGAAAACTTTGAACTCCCAGACCAAACTCCTACCTCGTGTCACGACAGTGAATTTCACCTCCATATCATGAAAATCTACTAGCTCTTTGGTGTCATGATGGTGTAATTCACCACCATGACACCCAGACAAGCTTTTCATTTTTGGTGTCAGGGCAGTGAATTTGACTGCCATGACACCAAACCAATTTAAATCCCAAAAATGTCAAGTGTCATGGCGATGAATTTTACCGCCGTGACACCTAGATCCCACAAACTCTTTGGTGTCAAGGCGGTGAAATTCACCGTCGTGACACTTAGAGACCAACAAGATTTTGGTTCTCAGACGCTATTTTTCAGCTCCTGTGCACCAAACCATCACACACCTTGGTGTTGAGGCATTGATTTTCAGTGCATGAGCACCAAACAAGAAAAAATAACTTCTAGGTGTCAAGGGGTTGATTTTCAGCACCTTGACACCAAGTTCTTTTTCTCTTAGGTGTCAAGGCGCTGATTTTCAACACCCTAACACCAAAATCTGCATTTTTCTCTAACACTCAAAAGCTTGCAATTTATTTTCTATGGATTTCATCTCATCATTCACGCTCTATTTTTCATGCCATATTTCCAACACGTAGTTTCTCCATATCATCTTGCTCACTTCACGCTTCCCCATGTTGCATATATTTTCCTGACACCTGTGGATCCACCGTTCTTGCAATTACCTTCAAAATTCATCAGGTGGTCTTCAAAGGTGATAGAACATCAATCTCGAGCTCCCTAGATGACAGCTGAACACCCACATCATCTCCCAAGGAAAAATGAAAGATGAAGTACAAATACCAGGGTGTCTTCCCACCGACTGTGGTGATCTCTAAAGTAAATGAAATTAAAGATACTGAGATTGGTCACCAAGATATGGAGGATTTTGTCAAAAGGATTTAACAAAAGCCATGGGATGAAAATGTGAAGGCAATTGTTCACAGTAATCTCCACCTAGTATCTACTTTCCCAACTTCTACTCACCATACAAAATTTATGCTCCAAGTCACAACCCACTATATTCGAGAGGATGGAACTGTAAGAGATTTTGTGGGTCAAGTAATGATGAGGCTTGACGGTGAATTCTTTGATATTATTTTCAAGGTCCCACACATGGAACAATATACATATATCACAATTCAGAAGGCACAAGAGATTTCTGACAATGATTTAGTTAAGGCCAAAACATTGATCAACACTCAATGGCTGAAAGCTCCTAGGAATATTGTTTCTAGATGGCCTAAAGGAATCCCTCAGACTGATTTCAAAGAGGATGTTAGAGACATGATCACTCTTCTAAGAAGAGTAAAAGGCTTACCTGAATCTTCTCACTTCCAAGATTGTATGTATGAATACATTTGTATAATCAGAAGAAAGAAAGCACATATTGATCGGGGAATGTAGATCAATGATGAAATCCATGAGCAGTTGATCAATGTGCCAACCACTTTGAAGTTTTACATGAATTCTTATTTGGTGTATTCAACTGCATAAAATGAGGCAATACCCAGGCTTGTCTACCAAGGGAAACACACACTTTGTTCTGATATATGACTATTACTATCAATTAAATATGCGAGAAAGCTTCCATCACTTCAGAAGGGTTACAGATGCTTTCTTCGTACCTCTACTTTTCACTTTTGATCCAACTCTTGAAAAGAAGAGATTATCGAATGAGGCTTACAAAGCAGTCAGCAAGGTTGGTTGTGTCTTTTTACAATTCCCAACTTTCACTTACATAAGAGTAGGTTCCTTCATTGGGTGCCCCTACATGCTACCCAGGTATCCCTTAGACAAATGGATTCCCATGGAGTTGTGTAGACAATTGAATTCTATACACAAGGAACGAAAGAGAATCCATAAGCCAGGATTCAAATTTCCCCTAACTATTGGAAGGTACACTATCAAAAGTGTACAAAAAGAAAAAATGGTTCAACAGAGATGCAGATAATTCCTATCAAGACCTATAGGTATAGGTGTGATTTTGACTATCGAGATCTGAAAAGAAGACTCAAGAAAGGTCATCGTCATCATCATGTCGAGATGAGGAAGATATCTGCAGTATGGATTATTGTAGGCTGACAGTCGATCAGATCAAAGCCCTTGGTGTGGCTGATTTACTTGAAGACTTCATGGATCCTAGTGACATCTTGAACTCTACTTATGATGCAGATGAGATTGCCAAGAAGCCTTTACCTCTGGTACAATGATCAAAGAAAGAATTTTTTTACATGAGGGAAAGGCTCACTCCCATTCCACATAACACAATAGAGTTCCTATAGAAGCATAGTTATCAGATGAAAGCCTTCAAGATTGATTGAGAAGAAGAACTGCCCAAGGAAAAATCTAGCCCACGCCAAGAACTACGCACCTAAGACAAGCATGCGGCTACTCCCTCTTCATCTTGGAAAGGTCCGAGAATCAAGTTCACCATTGGCAAGAGTAATATACAGACCGTTGAGGAACAAGAAGCAACAAGATCTAAAACACCACATGAAGAAGGTAAGGATCTTGCTTCTGAAGAATTATCCTTAGAAGAGGAAGAAGGGGATACAAAGTTTGAATCTACACAATCAAAAGAGGAAGAGTCTGAGGAAACACGATCTAATGAACAAGAAGAATCTCAATAATAAGTTGAGAAAGATAATAAGGAAGAGCTCAGACATGATGAGAAAATTTTATCCCCTCCTAGAAATGAAACTAGAGATATTCCTTCTACATCTTCACCAGGCCATGCCAACATTCCTCACACTCCTCCAACACCTAAGACTCCAGTCCCTCCTATTCCTTCTTCTCCTCCTCCTACAATAGTTTCAGGAATAGAACATATTTCTTCCCCTCCTACAATATCAACCGTGTTGGCTTCTTCTACAGTTGTCCAAACACAAACTATTGATGTCCTATCCAGCTCTCTAGCCTCCATACCCAGTTTGTCATCCCCATATTTTGACATTTCCTCTGAAGCTGAATTTAGCAGGTTCATGGATGAATCTTTGCAAAATCAACTTTGTGTGCAAATAACTAGGCCAATAATGACTAATACTACCCCCATAGTCACAATCCCATTCATTTCTCAAGAAGTCATGGCAAATCAAGAATTGACAGTTCCAGCGGTCACACACACTTCTTCTCTCCCTCCTTGGTTGGTCTCACAATTATCCAAGTGGAAGAAGAAAATGATCTCTCTTGATGAGCTTGATCTTGAAGAAATACCTCTACCAAAGACCAAGGGGAAGAAAAAGGAAAAGATTCTTTCAAGACTTCATGTTTTATAAAGCAGGTCAAAAGTATGTCGAGGTAGGTTTTTCTCCACAACAAGAAGGCGATGTAAGTATGGAGGATTACACTGTTCAAAGAATTCAACTTGGGAAAGTAACCAATGAAAGTGCTAAAGTGGATGCCCAAGTAGTTCTAGATGCTCTGGCAGGAAGGCTCGACAAGATGGAACAAGCCAAGAATCTATACAAAAAAAAATTTGAGCGCTATGCAAACATCCTAAGGAACATTGCAAGCTCTTCTACTGGAGATACCCAAACTATGACCTTGGTGAATGTTGAAGAACCGATGGTGCAAAAGGCAGAGAAATTTTCCACCAAAGGTAAAGTGTTGTACGATTTCATTGATGAAATTTTAGATCACAGTTCACAGGTCATAAATGTAGCAGATGAGAAACCTGCATAGATAGCCAAGCTTCACTAGAGCTTGATAAAGAAAAAAGTATACTATCCAAGGAGCAACAAGAAATGGAGAAATGCCTCTCATCATGGTTGCAGATGAAAGAGGCAAATCTTAGTAAATTGGTGAAGGTTGGGGTTATTCCCAACAAGGATAAGCATGTGGAGGTGAAAGAATCACTAAAGCATTGAATACAGGAAATCAAGTCTTTGATTGATGATGTTCACCAAGTACAGGAGGATGTTGAAGGACATCATGCTCTTCTAATAAATGGAATGGAGGAGTTACCAGGTGACCTCCTCGATGACAACCATACCTTTCTTTCCCTCAGTTAGATAACACAAGTGTTCAAAGAAGCCGTCATGAAGCAGGTGGATGATAAAGATTTCTCAAAGAACACCATGCATACCATATGTGATATACAGATATCACTTGATTGTCTCAAAATGCACCTTCAAAGGTGCAAGAAAGTTTTATTGTCTGCCAGGAAAGTGATCACCAAAATACACACCCTTGTGGACTACATGGTCAGTCCAAACGAAGCATTCTTGCAGGAGACTAAAAATATGTATGAAGACTTCTACACCCAAAGTAAAGAACAATAAAGTCTTCTTCCATTCTCCAGTGTTCGTCAATTTTGATGCTTCCTTAGATGCATCTTGTAAATTGTTTACGACATCTTAAATGTCTTTTTGTAAAGTGTAATTACACCAAAAATATGAGATCTAATTTCACGTAGATGGATTACATGTTGACTTAGTCAAAGTTAGGGTTTCCTATTTTCACTCATCTGATTTGCTAGATTAGCTCTTATCTCTTTTCTATAAATAAGAGGGATCTCTATTGTAATAGTTACCTTTTAGTATTTTGCAACGAAGTGCTGCCCTTTTGAAACGAACATTGAGACTTTGTGTTCAATTTTGTGAATCTAAATTTGATCAATAAAGAAGAAAGTTGCATGCCAGACTTTGTGTTGGAATCAATTCTCTTTTAGTTTGAATAAGATTGGTGGTGATTAGTGATTGATATTTGAAGGGCTTCAAGTAATTTATGTAAACTTTTTGTTGCATTCCTTATTTGGATTTACGTTATGTTTAGATACTTTGGTTGAAAGATCTACAAGACTTTGTGCTTGTAATTGTTCATGTTGTTCAAAGAATTGCTGAATCTAAGAAGACTTTGTGCTTCTAATGCAACAAACAATACATCTTTCGTAGATCCATCATTGAAAAATCTATGAAATGAATTTGTGCCTTCGTGAGCTTTCCGTTTTCCTTTTATTCATTTATTATCAATCATATCTGGTATCTCTACGCTTTTCTTTGACAAGATAGATATATTGGAATTACTACTCTTTGTTAAGTTTAAAGTTATGTTGAATTAGAACTTCCAAACCGTGAAGCATTGTAAAACATCTTCTCTAAAAAAAGAGAGAAGCATGAATATGACACACCCCCCATTTTGTAAGTGTAGTGTACATTGTTGAAATACTTTGTTAGTTTTACCATAGCTTTTGTTAGCATTAAGAAGGGCGCCTCCTCTTTTTGAGAGGAGAGATATTATCTCACATAGTTGTGGCTGAAATCTAGGTTGTGTAATCTGTTGAAAAGTCGATTAAATAATTTTTACCCAACAATATTACAATAATATCATATATAAAGACAACCATAGATAAAATTATTGAACCAATTCCATTTTTTCAAAAAAAGGAGGGGTAAAAATTTATTGAATCAAAGAAAAAATACAATATAGAAGAAATCAAAAGACCCACAATAGATCAAAATCACCAACCCAGTCATTGCCTTCTAGAAACCCCTAGAAAAACTCTCATGTCTTCCATTATTAAGTGCTCAAATTGTTGAGAGAATTCAATCAAAATATTATCCCAATCATCCACATTCTGCATCTCCATCTGCCCAGAAGCTCACTTCGCCAAACAACCAACCACCTTATTCCATTCTCAGGGAATATGGAAAAATGTGACAAAGTCCAACGACTCGCTAAGAAAAGAGATTTGTTTATCCACCAAGACCAATTACCAATTAAAATCCTTCTACTGTTGCCTATTCAACATCTCAATCACTATTTGTGAGTTTGACCCACAAATAATTCTTATCCAACCAAGGGCATAGGCATGTTCCAAAGAAAATAGAATAGATGAAGGTTCCATAAAATTGTTAGCTTGTTGGCCTCTATACATTGAAAAGAAGAACACAAAAAATCTTGAGCTATCTCTTCCAAGACTTCCAGTCCTAATGTGTTTGAGATTACCTCTAGAAGATCCATCCATGTTGATTTTGAAAACCCCCTGAGAAGGGGGAGATGGATAACCAACTCTCTGTATTTTTCTTTTAGCTAACCATCCTAGTCTAGACTAAGAACCACTCCTACCCCCATCAGCAAGACCCAAATTCTGAGCAACACCAACATCCCTTGGCTCCATCGAGGCAAATAAGTCACAGTTTTCCACAACAATCTCATTAAGAGTACTAATAAATCTCATGAATAGTTGATGAACCTACAAAAACTTATCTTGAAAAATCTTGTGGTTTCTTTCAATCCAATTTTTCTAGATAATAGGACTGGGTCCAATTTTCTAAGCAATTTGAAGAAAATAAGTTTTGGCAAGTGGGTCCCCCAATTGGCCCCAGACTTCAACCAAAGAGGAGGCATGAAAATATGTTTGATTCCAAACTCCCCACCAAGAATGCAAAATCTCCCTAGCAAAAGGACATTGAAAGAATAAATGCAGGGAATGCTCTTCACTATTGTTGCACATAATGCACATGGAAGGACCCTGGAAACATCTCTTCCATAAATTATCCCAAGTGAGACACTTATTCTACACAAAAAGCTAGGAGAAAAAAATGCATTTGGCCAAGAGGACTTGTTCCAACCTATTTCCACCAAGGAACATCATTTCTCCCAAAAATCTGCTTGTCCAACTCTTGGTATCTAGAGGCAACCAAGAATTTTCCTTTTGGGTTCAGACCCCATGCAAGAACATTAGAAACCAATAAATAATTGCAAACTCTACCCGCCAAAATATTCATTATCTCATGGTGATCCTCCAATAAAACCCTAGGTGGCCACTCATGATCTTTTCATTTGAACACTATAACTTCATCAAGAACTTAAGGAGACTTGAAATCAACCACACGACACCAACCAACATCAAGAAAAATATTGCATAAAGGTTGCAAATGAGGGTACACTGACATAATAGGGGGATACCCATCCCAAGAATCAACCAAAACAAAGCCTCAAATCCATTATTGCAGATCCAAAAAAACTTTCTTAATGAGCTTAGCACCCCTTTTAAGGGTGCCCCAGATCATAGAACCCTTCCCTAAGAGGAAAAATCTTGGAACATCAACACTCTCCACTCCACCACAATACTTAGATGTGAGTATATTATCCCAAGTATGGTGTTGATTAGTACACCACCTCCAATATAACTTAGCCACCAATACCTGACCATTAAGCCCAACCTATCTCAACCTAAGCCCACCAACCTGCTTTAGCCTATAGATAGAATCTCATTTAACCAAAATCCACTTCCTTGAGAGTAGATTTCCAACCCATGAAAATTGATGAGAGATAATTTCAAATTATTTAATAAATATGGAAGGAGTCGAGAGAACAAAAAATATGTATATAAGGAGAGCTTGAACCTCTGACTTCAAAAGAGTCACCCTACCCATTGCAGAAAACCACCTGCAAGTCCAATGGTTGACCTTCTTGTAGAAATTATCAATAACATCCTACCAAAACTCCCTAAGAAGAGAGCCCACAACCAAGGTGATACCAAGATAAACAAAGGGGAGTGATCCAATATGAAATCAAAGAATTTGATTTATTCTCTACTGGATAAGCTTTAGAGTGTTGAAGAATAATATAGATGACTTACCCTCATTGGTTCCTTACCTCAAAGCAACCAAATAAATTTATAAAGTCTTATGTAAGTTGATTGCCTCCTCAACTTTGTCTAGGCCCATCAAACCAGTGTCATCAACAAACTGTAAGTGAGATTGGGGAGGAATATTTTTACCCCAACTCCAACCCTGAATCAAGCCTTACCTCACACAAGATTTAATAAATCTTTCTAATCCTTCATTAAAATAAAAAAATAGGGAGATATGGTGTCCCCTTGACGAAGACCCCTAGAGATACCAAATAACTCAAAAGGCTTGTTATTGATAAGCACCAAGAAGGAAGAAGTGACAACTCGTTACCCACTCGATCCAGTCACTATCAAACCCAAAAGCACACAAAATCTTACCAAGGAAAGCCCATTTAACATGGTCATAATATTTGGCCATGCCAAGCTTTATGAGCATTTCCTTCTCCTTGGAAACAACCATGGAACTTGAATAGATTTAGTACCAAAAAGAATCCCATCAAGAATTTTCCTATCGAGAATAAAGCATCCCTGCTCCTCTGAGATCAACCTACTCAACCATGGTTTGAGACGTTCAACTATCAACTTGGTTATAATTGTATATACCACATTAAACAAACCAATGGGCCTGAAGAGTCCCAAAGAGTTAGCTCCTTATTTTCTTGGGATAAGAGTGAGAAAGGTAGCATTCATGGCCTTTAACATCCGCTCAAGCTCCTTTGATATTCTTGCACTACCTCAAGAAGATCAAACTTGATGATTTATGAAAAATCGTGATAGAATTCAACAGGAAACCCATTAGGGCTTGGGGCTTTTCTCTTCATAATAAACACAATATTCTCCAACTCACTTATGGATATAGGTTTGGTCAAATAATCCTTCATCTCACTAGAAACCAGAGGAAGAATTCACTCCAAAATGAGGGATTCTTCCTCAGTGGAAGGAATGGAGTCCTCGGAGAATAAGGTGGAATAATACCAAACAACCTCTTTTGAAATATCACCAAAGGATGGAAATTGATTCCCCTTAGAGTCCTCTAAGAGAGGAAATGATATTACCTTATCTTCTATCCTTAATAGAGTTTCAGAAAAAAGTAGTATTTCTATCATCTTCCTGGAGCCAATCAATGCGGGATTTTTTCTTTCAAAATATTTCTTCTTGTAACTCCCATTCTTCCAAATCCTTCATAGCCACAACTTCCAACTTATTGCTTTCCACTGTTAGACCATGGTCTCGAATTTTTTGAGAGATAGAATCTAAAAAATCTTGAGTCAACCTTTTTTCCTAGAAGATATTACAAAAATGATGCTCATTCCATCATTTCAGCATATATTTAACAAATTGGAGTCTATTTGAAAATGAATACATTGAAGTGCCATAAGCCAACTTCCCTTTATACCACCAAACAAGTACAAAGTCATGAAGTGACGAATCCTTGAGCCACACAAGCTGAAATTTGAAGGAATGTTTTTTGGGTAGTTGAATGTGCTAATAAAAAGCTTGATTGAATAATGATTATAACCTCTCCAGTCTAAGATCTCCGAA
This sequence comes from Sequoiadendron giganteum, assembly GCA_007115665.2. Taxonomy (NCBI): domain Eukaryota; kingdom Viridiplantae; phylum Streptophyta; class Pinopsida; order Cupressales; family Cupressaceae; genus Sequoiadendron; species Sequoiadendron giganteum. Next base: position 312,362,831 of record CM021105.1, read on the forward strand.
CTAGTGATCCAATTATCTCCAAACCAAAATTTTGAATCCAAGAACCTATCCAACCTTTTAGAGATATCATCTTCCCTACATCTCCTATTATTCCATGTGAACATGCCATTGTTAGGTTTAATTTCCACCAAGTTCAAAGAAGCAACATTGTCCCTCAGAAGCACAAAAGAAGGCTCTAGTCAAGCTAAACCTCCTCGCTTCTCCTCCAAAGAATAGATACCATTAAAATATCTTGCCAAAATCCAAGGAACCACATATCTAACATGAGACCAAAGCAAATATTTACTAGAAAATTTTGTCAGAGCATAAATATTAGTAATAAGGATGATTTCATCGGATTTCGAACTTGAGGCAGGCAGAGATATAAAGTGTTTGCTAGAGATCCATCAAATAGGAACAATTCTACATAGATTACACAGACAAGTAACTCCACCATAACTACCTTGAGCTCCCACACACTGACATTGACCTCCAACCCAAACATTAGAGGCCAAATTTAACATACCTTCAGTAGTCAACTTAGTCTCCTAGAGAAAAACAATATCCAAAGAATGAGTGTGAATCACATCTCGAATAGAATTTTGTCTAGGGATGCTATTCATACCCCTTATATTACATGAAATAAAAATCATCTTTGAGGATGAGAAAAGTTAGAATCAATGGTTTTTACTAATCCTGATTCCACTAACATCTCACCAGTCAATTTCACCTTTTCTTGATCCTTCTTCTAACCTACCTTAGGAGGTTTCTCTAGAGCCCAGTTTTTTGAGGATCTTCTATTGCAATCCCAAAGCTAGTGCACTTTATTTACTTTTCCTAGTATCTACAACATACCCCACTAAATTAGGACTCGAACTGGGAAAACAAACCCATCTTTCTCCTCTAAAATATTACTAGCCCCCAACAACCCGAGATTTGATAAAGGTAAATTAATATCCATTTGAACCTCCTAACCCCCAACATGAGAAGAGATGATATTAGTCGCTTCCTGAGTAATTGAAGGAGCCCCACTCAAAGAACCTTCCACTGTCTGCATGCCTACAAAAAACCATTCTTCCTGAGCCAAATCATCCAAAACATCAAATCTATTAAAGACCTCTCATCTTCTTATATATCTCTAAGAGTTCTCTTCTAACCTCTGAATTTATTGTGGGCCTTTACTGGAAAAAATCCCTCCTTATCAACCATCACCCCTAACATTGGAGCTTTTCCTTTATCCCCCTTAGGCTCAAGATTAAAAGGGGAAATACATGTACCTTTTGCATGGATGCCTCTAGGACACTTCCATTTTAGGTGGTCATACTCATGGAAGATCCAACATTAGAAAGGTAGAGCCTCATATTCCAACTATTGAGTCCAAGAGGAAAACCCTATACAAATTTTGAGAGTTTGGCAGTGGATTATTTAAGTTAATTTCCACACAAACATGATTTGAAGAAATTACCTTTTTATTCAAAGTTTTTTGAGATGGTCCAACAAGCTTCCATAGTAGAAAAGCAACCATCTATAAAATATCACTTCTCTAAAGCTTTAGAGGAAAACACTGGAGATGCACCCAAATAGGGACCCTAAAAGGGAGCTCCTTTATAGAGTTGAATCCTGCATGTCATGGTTTAATAAAAAGGCCCACCTGATTGGAGAAGTATGGCCCTCCTTTAGAAGCCCTGATTCTATTTGACAAACAAGACAAATACCATGAAGTAGTTATTAACTGCCAACATAATTTCTATGTCATCCTCAGGATTCCACGTCTGACGAACACACGATTCTAGAAATAGGAATGAAACCTACATTCCCATAAACTTGTACATTGACACATGGTTGCTCAAGTAACTCACACCCTCGGTCACCAAGTTCGGTTGGATCACCAAAACTAGGCGATCTTGAGATCTCTCCAAGAAACTATTCACTTTTTTCATTCTAAAATCCCCATTCTTTAACGAACCCTCACCAAATTTAGCCATATTCCGGTGATCCAAACCTCCTCCAAGAAGAGAAGAAGCAAGATCTAATTGACCTAAAGCCTCAAAAATCTCCATGTATGGAAGAAACTAATCCCCTACACTTGCACCACAAATGCCTCAATGAAACCAAAGAGTGAATCAAATCCACAAATAATCCACCCAAGTAGTAGCAACAACCAATATAAAAATAAATCCCACACCTCCAAAATAGATGCCCACCCAACAAAAGAGAACAACACACACAAAGAGGCACAACAGGAAATAAAGGAGAAAATAATAAATCTGTAGCCCACCCCAAGCTATGACCCAACATAAAAAAAACAATGCCCCTCACATAGCCAATGATGTTGCCCACAAAAAAGAGAGCATGCGACTAGGGTGTAGAAACCCTAGCTCGTGCCCATGCCTCAAAGAAACCATGAAACACCATCACAATCCTCTTGATCTTTTCTCCATAGAATCAATTCATTTGTTTTATAGATAATAGTAGAATTATTTTATAATGAAATAGAAGATAAAAAAATGATCCGACCACTTGCAAATTTTTGAAAAAACTCATAGAAACAATGGCAAGTGACTTATCTTAAGATTGAACATAAATTATGTTGTGTTATCAATGATGCCAATAAAAAATGGATAGAGTTTGCAAGAAAAATATAATGAAACCCTTATGAAATTATCAAAATATACAGTATGCATTCAAGTTCCAAATTTTCAATGTGTAAATGTAAACATAACATAAATTAATATATCAATATTGAAGTTTTTGTATGCTAAAAGATGACATTAATTTTATCTAGAAAAATTCAACCTTAAGTAGTCATTTATCATAAAGTGTTGAAAAGAATCCATGGAGAACCATATTATAAAAAAATAAATTCTAGTGTCCATATAAACCACACAGAGAACCCCTAAACGACCCCTCAATGAGGTGGATCCTCACAACCAAATACAATAAGAAAGAAAAGAGCACTTAGAACTTTCAATGAAAAACTTTCATATTTTCTAATTTATAATTATTTTTTTGAACCCAAAATGAAGTGTGCTCTATATTTATTTTATCCAACATCACAATAAAACAAAGGAGCATACAAAATAATATGCATCTTTGACTCCAATGCTGAAACATGTAAAAGAATCCATACTCTCATGAGAGATGGATAGGTACATAGGAATATTAGGGTCCCAATAAAGTAAATCTTCAAAAATAAGAAATTTATCCTTATTTTGAAAATTATACTCATCCCTATCTCTTTAAATCCTTATCTTGAAAATTATATTAATTAAATAATTAACTAAATTAATTTCTAAAATAACTTCATAATTAAATAATTATGAACTTATCTAATTACAAATAATTATTAATTATCCAGATTAATTAATTAATTAACCATTGTCTAGAGCTAGGAATACCCCTAACACCATTATTACACATAACAAATTGTCAAAACAAATCTGAAAATTAGTATATGTGTGTGATAGTTCTCAATAGATCCAAACATCCACATGCTATCATAATTTACCTCCCTCACCCATATGATGCTCTCCCTCTAGAAATTGTGAAGGTTGAAATTATTATCTTGCATTCACCTCAAATCAATAGGTGGTAGTTAATCATATATAATATTACAAATAAAAGTAATTTTTTCCTTACCAATATGAAATCACGTACATGATTTTTACCTTAAATCACATTGCAATTATATAATTCTCACCTCGATAAAACTATCATTTATAAAAATCTCAATTAGCATGATTATTAGTTCAAGATATTAATAGATAAAATATGAGATGTGCTAGATGATCCTACTTTAGATTGAAATAAAAATATATATATTTGTGTCCCTTAGAATACATGTTTGATTCCCAAGTGTTGTGGTGTGAATCCTCCCATTGGGAATCCATATAATCACTAAGATAATTTATTTGTTTGAGTTTCATCAACTTTTTTCTTAGTGGTCCCTTTCATCTCCTCCGCCATTATAAAAAAAAATATTCCATAAAATTGGCGATTGCTTCCTTTACAATAGATTCGACATCTATGGGATTTGTCTCTTCTAATATTAGATCATCTTTATCAAGATTCTTTGTGGATTCCTTCCCTTGCCTCTTATTGTATCTGTTACCATGATTTCACTCAAATAAATTTTATAATGACTCACTTAACACAAATCAAATATGCTGAAAAAATTACTATAACTTAGTTAAGTATGACTCTCAACTTAGTGGTAAAATTCTCCAAGAAAATTAATGCATTGTAACCATAAAATTGAATTTTGTGAAAACACTAATTTTGTATAAGCTTCTTCAAAAATACTTCAAATAACCTAAAATGTAGAGTATAGTTACAAGAACATATCCTTGATTAAGAGGAATATGTGTTTGAAAACACATCTTTCTAAAGCATTTTTTTTATTGTTTATTGCCTTATAAGTGTGAAGAATATGCTTTGATACCACTTGAAATGAAATTACTTGCACAATAGAATAATATGATATGAAATGAGATGAAAATACTTGATAATAATAATCCACTTTGAGGGGGAAACCTTCAAAATTATTTATTAAGAATACAAATTCATAATATGAGCCTTAATCACTACTCACTACGTCTTATATATAGACATCATTCAATAATTATAGTATCCTAATACCAATGATGATCCTAGCTTACAATAATTATATCTAGAGTCTCATATATTACTCAATTGAGGATTATTCTAGCCATAAGTTAGCCACATATCCTAATTCATGCTATAAATTAAGGTTGTGGCAAGTCAATCTCAAGTACTACAAGATTTTCCTAGTATAGGAAGGTATGGATATTAAGGTGGGGATTAAAGGTATGGATATGTGTGTAATGATAAGCGAAATAAATATCCAATAATGTATGTAAATAGGGATAGAATTAAGTCAAATCTATAGGGGAAAGTGCAAATATATGTAAAATTATACTGAATAAGAATTTTAAAATGAGCCAGACTTAAACACAATAATGAGCCACTTATGGATATGCAATTATTTTAAGTTATTGCATGAAAACTGACCCAATAATAAATGGGAATTTTAATAGGTGTGTTTCACCATTATAAATAAAAAATAAACAATGTTTGCAAGGTATTTGTAGTTTACCAAGGGTTGTAAGGACAATTTGCTAAAGTTATGGATAATTTTCTTTTTACCAATTATTAAAGTTGTGTCTAATTTTTTTTTCACTTTGTTGTTTTGTGAATACAAACAAACTTGAAAAAGAACATGATAGTAATAATTTAAAGATAATAAAATAATATTTTATAATTACCTTATCTTGAGAGAAGTTGTGTATATATGTGTACATATATATAAGAATTTCTTAAAGTGGCTCTAGTTATCTATCAAGCATGTTATACAAGACAATGTTTTTCTAACTCTCTAAAATGAATCTACATATTATACATTTGGAAACTCAACCCCCTTTGATGAAAATCATAGGAAACTACATGAAACTTCAAAACTCACCCACACAATACTATCTACAAAGAAAATTAATCATAATCTACAATCATTCAAGAGAGAATCTATGCATTAATACTTCTTTATTGAATTTTATGCATAAGTTATTATAAAGGATATGGTGATAAAAAGTGACACTTGGAACCACTACATATTAGAAAAATACACTTCTGATTATGCTTGAAAATTTTTCCTACCTTGCTTAAAAGTTCATAAAGTTTTTTCAACAAACCCATGTTAAACATATCCTACAATAATAATGTTTCATGACACCACATTTTTACTATTATTCCCTCAATCCTAAAGCATGAATAAGGTCGTGAGTAGTTGGATTATACCTAATTTAATGCTTAATTAATTTATATTATCACTATTATATTATTATTTATATGTTTTGGTCATCCAGGTGTTTATATTTAGGTATCTAAGTTGGTCTAGGTGACATCAAAGGTATAAGGGTATATATAGTTTGGTTAACAAATTTGTCGCCTAACTCTATATTCTAACAACCATGGAGAGGACAAATGTAACAATAGTCGAACTGATATCATGAGATTTCATACTGATTCTCTGCTTATTTTACAAGGTGGCAGCTACCTTCTCAGATATTCAATGACTAGAAATTCAGACTGCTTTTAACCAGAAAGAAAAGAAAGGTGTTGGTTTTAACCAGAAAGCTTTGAAAGGCATATCATTATCTAAGCATAAACCAAAATTACAAAGACTTGAAATACTTCCACAACCAATAAAATCCTTCAACTGAACTTAAAGCGTTGTTATAAACATTCATTCAAAGATAAAAATCCAACAACAACACAATCTATCAAACATCCACAATATCAACATAGATAATCATTGGCAACATATTCAGGATAAACAAAATAAATCCATACACCATAATACAAATATTATGTCTGCATAAACTTCACCATATGATTTTTCTATATTAAAAGATCACTGCAAAGACTTAGAAAATAAAAAAAGTTTTCTCTAATGAGGAAAATCAAAGTTTTGGCCAAAAGATCCTAACTACCTCGGCTAAGCTCATATTTAAAGCATAAACCGATTGTCTTTATTAATGGTTTCTTGAGAATAATTGTACCCCATAATTAAAATATTTTTTAACTTAAAAGATCCAAAAATTAAAAGAAGTATCAAGAAATGCTAAAAATAACTATACATAAACTCTTTTTGTTTCATCTTCTTCATCCTCCAAAACTTCAATCGTCGCTTGTTCCAACAAATTTTCCTGTATCTTCATCTTGGACATGTAATCATGATACCTGGTGACAATCACAAATATGTCTCTGCTCCCTAGTGTTGTAGTGATTTGTAACCCGGTTCTCCATTTCGCCAGAGCAATGTCAAACTCAACCAACATCTCAGATCTCCTATTCTCCTCAGATTTGTAAGAATTAAGATGGATTTACAATCTACCAAGATTTGATAAGGATTCCCATGTCATTGTGGCAGGATCACATATTTCTTTATTGAATGTCTCTCTGAATTTCAGAGAGACCTCCTTCATATCAAGAATATTTTCATCAAACTCATCTGTAATTTCCACATCCAGGCTATGACAACTATCTTTAATTTCCACCAACATTTCAAAGTATTGTTCAAGTGCCTTATTAATTTCTTTCACCAAATTATCATGCATATTCAATTTCCATTCCAGTGAATTAGACCAGGAAGAATCTAGCTCTTTAGGATCATTCACAATTTTCTCACCAAGTAATGTTGCCTGGTCCATATAAATTAATTCTTCAACTTTCTGAGAGAGAATATAGAGCTGACTAGTTTGATCTTTTCTGACTTGTTGAAGTTCTACCACTAACTCCTTCCTTTTGTTAGTAACTCTAGTATAAAAGAGTATAGATTTATTAATAAAGAAGATAGCTTCCTAAGACATATTATCAATCCACTCACTAGTTGCACTAGAGTAATTCATATTCTTTTTTATTTGTTGTATGGCAAGCATATCAATACCCTCTACCTAAGAGCTTGAGGTTCCATTGGGTGTCAGAGGAGTGACCATGGAAGAGATAAAGTTACCCAAAGCAAGGACTTGATATTGTAACTTCACCTTCTCTATTCTCTCTTCCTTCACTCTCTTAATCAAAGCATTAACCGAATAGTTGGCATGGTATACATCACCTTCAAGTGTTGGAGGCCCCATATCAACATGTGTAATCTTGTAGTTTGCCTATGTTATTTCATTATAACCCAACTTCTTCACAAGATCAAAAATTTCTAACACTTTATTTCCAGAAGTAGCAGCAGTCAACATCCTTGATATCCTTCTGGCTTTCTTAGGTTTTGAAGAACCTTGTAGCAACTTTGTGACTGTTTCTAGTTCAATTGTCATTGTAAGAGTATATTTTCTCTTCTTCTCTACTGCCTTCTTCAACCATCCTAGGGAGGCTTCTACTAAACCAAAATCTTTATTTCCACTAGTAGTCTCATGAGGATTACCAGGAGTAATTGGTGAATTATCAATCAGAGAAGTGGGCATCTCAAATAAAGGAGGAAAGGTATTATCTTCGACAATCTATTGGAAAATAGCTTTAGAATCTGTAGGCACATGTTTTGCTTGACTGGATTTATTTTTTAGGGGTTGGAGAGGGCATATTATCTTGTTCACAGACTGATTTCAACTTAGTTGCTTCTTTTGGCTTCTCACTATCACCTCTTGACTTTGAATTTGCACTAGAAGACCTAGCAGCCGATCTCCTTGATGATACACTCACAACAGACGTTTGTGTAGACCCTTGTTCATTCTTCTGTGATGACCTAGTCTCTTTAGTGGGGCCAGCAACCTGCTGCCATTTTCCATCCAACTAGTCTTGAGTTCTTTTAAGCACTGGAGCAGCACATACTTTCATATCAAAAACCACATTCTTATTCCAATCAACCTTAGGGTGAGATTTATCCGACAATTTTTCATATTCGGGATCCACGACCACCGAATCCTCAGTCACATCTTCAAGAATTTGAAATGAAAGACCAAAGACTTGTATCTGCTTCAAGGTTAGTCTCATATAATCACTTCTTAGAACTTCATTCTCATCAATACAATCTTCCTAGAAATCCTCGATAAACGATTGGCTGATATGAATTCTCTTCGTACAAATTCTGCTTCACAATTCCCTTACTATCAAACTTGGCTCTCAAAGATAGATACTAGAGATTATATTCTTTAAGGACTTCCTCAGCTCCTCTGGCCATCTGATTAGTTTTGCACACAAAAGAGGGGGTCTTCAATGGGAAGACATACCCTCTTTTCCCCATGCTTGCATACTTAATATTCACTATGGCCATTTGTTGACAAACTTCCAAGAATACTAGTAAATCTTTAGGATACCAAGATAATTTCAATGGGGATTTTTCAAAACCCCCTATTCTTAGATAGGAAAAAATATCAAAATGAATATAGAAACTTTGAAATTTCGATATAAGAGAAATTGATTCAGGAGAAAAATGCATCCCAGGGTTTCCATCTAGCTTCCTCACGGCCTCCATTAAGAATGCATCATTAACACGACAAAAATCACCCATCCCAAACTGTTTAGTGAACTACAGATAAAGTTTATACATAGGCATATCTGAAACTGGGGTTCCTTGTAGTTCCAACCTAGGCCAGAAAGACCTCTGACTAGCTACAATGTATATCAGGTAGGAACACATATGAAAAGTAGCAGTCTTATGGAAATTAATTAATTGCTCATTCAAATGGAAGCAAATAATTTTGGCTTGGTTAATAAAGATATTCTCGTCACATATTATCATGATAAACTAGCACATCCAATCCTCAAATGACTCAATTTGCGAGCTTCTAACAACACATTGCAATAAGGCAATAGCATCTACAATTTCCTCTTTGAAATGTATTATTTTAAGTTTGGTCGGCAGTTGCGACTTACCTTTCTTTTCTGACTTCAACCAAGTTTTGGCCATGGTGTTTCTACACCAATCTTCGTTCTTTTTGAAGAATTCACCCGCTACAGCCATAGACATGTCTTCCACAGGTTCCCTTTCTGGAATCTTCAGCGCACGGGAAACAACCTTAGGAGAAATCTTTGCAATTATGGTCTTGTCCACGACTTTAATCTCTCATGTTTTCATAATGTATCTTCTCGCACATGCACCTATCAATTCCACACTTAGCACAACTTCTGGAAATCCTCCAACATGAGCTAGCCCACTTTTCAACAGATTTACATCCACCTCAGACCTTGCGTTGCTCTCTAGATGTGCCCAAAATTCTTCCAACTTAAAGGGTCTGAGCTTAATATCCCTTATGCAAAGCCAATGATTTCCAATTCCGAACTGCATGACCTCTCAATGCATAAAGAAGCATGCATATACCAGGAGAAGTAGTTATAGAAGAAGGAAATGCAGCTGAAAAAATTAGTGAAAATTCTGCCACCTCAAGTTATGTCATAGATAAGACGTGTGTTTGGTGTTGCATTAATATGGTACTTCATTTTGATCCCCAGAAAAATAAACCCAAATATTTGCACACATTTTGAAGACTCTTGACAAGACGTCTCCAGGTTGTACTGTACACATCTTTAAATGAATTGGCAGCACTTTGAATGAAGCAAAAAACACTATGTCGCACGATCGCGAAGGATTGAAACTTTAGAACCAAAGTCGGAAGTTGCTAGGTTACATAAAATTTTGAATTTATGACTACACAAGATAGACCACCTCATCAACACACTTGATGCTAGCTAAGGGACCAAGTCAGACTATCCAGTGGTTAGGAAACTCATGAACCCTGTGAAAAAGTTAGGAAACATTGGGCACCAGTGACTTAGGTTTCAAAACTTAAAAAGACTGCGACAAGAGGTTAGGAACTTGGAGACATCTGCGACAAAGGAAAAAGACATTAGACCCATACACAACTTCTAGTAACTTCTTATGTTGTTCTTTATCAATGCACCTCAAGAAGGTCCCATGCACACCTTTCTTATACAAATTCCCTTCCCAGAGAACATATTTATTAGCTTTAAGTTTTAAATTCCTCTTTTCCTTGGATGAGAGATGTGATGGGCATTCACCATAAGTTAGAAAATAATAGACATCATAAAACCATTCATCGGTTGTACTGGTAAACAACACCAACAATAAATCCTCCTCTTCAACAGATTTACTTTCAACAATCATTTTAGCCAAACCCTTCCCTCTAACCAGGTCAGTCGGTTTAATATCCAGATCATATTTTTGCACCTTGGCTATCCAAGACCCTCTCTTATTGCATCTAATATCTTTTTGGGTGAGTATACTCTTCACAAAGGCTTCAAGAACAAAAGCATTGTATGGGAATGAAGAATAAAGAACCTGAAACTCTTGAGTGCCTTCACAATAGTGTATGCATGTTTCTCAGGTGGAGAGTATTTACATTCATACATCTTCAAAGGATTGCTCATAAAAGAGATAGGAGCTTCAATACATTGTTCATTTTTTTGCAGCAAGATGGTTGATAGAGTGTGCTCAGAGGCATAGCTATATATGATAAAATCCTTAGTGAAGTCAGGATGAACCAAGGTAGGAGCATTTGCAATTGCAGTTTTAATATCTTAAAAAGACTGCTTCCCTTCACCACTCCATTTAAACACAGGATGATTCTTCATCATATTAGAAATAGGCATAGTTAACTCATAAAAATCAGGCACAAACCTTCTTAGGAAATTCACCTGACCAAAGAAAGACCCGGTACCATCCTTTTTGGCAGGTAATCTCAGCTGTATAATCACCTTCACTCTCTCAGGATCTACTTTAATCCCATCTTTTGAAACAATATGACCTAATATTTTTTCGTCTGTCACAACAAAAATTGATTTCTTAGGGTTCAAGGAGATTCCCTCTTGTCTGCATCGTTGTAGTATCACTTCCAAATCGTGCAGGTGATTAGCTCTCTTCTTAGAGAACACTGTTAGGTCATTCAAATAAATCACAATTTTTTTCTTCCTTAAATCCCCACATGCTAAATCCATTTCTCTTTGAAATGTTTCTCATGTATTTATAAGACCAAAGGGCATTCTATTGTATGTGAAAACAACAACAGGGGTAGTGAAAATAGTTTTATGTTGATCCTCTGGAGCAACCTCTATCTGATTATAATCAGAAAAACCATCAAGAATAGACATCATTTTAGAACTAGCAACAGTTTGCAAGATATGATCCATCACATGCAATGGATAATTATCTTTTAAGGATTCCTGATTCAAGTTCCTGAAATCAACACATATTCTTATCTCTCCATTTTTCTTCTTCATGGGAACTATATTGGCTACCCATGTGGAATGATGGATAGGGTAAATAATCTTCACCTTCAACATCTTATCAATTTCAATAAAAATAGCTTCCGCAACTTTGGGATTATAAGTATGTTGCTTTTGTTTATAACGTGCAGAACCAGGCTTCAACGGTATCTTATGTTGCAATTCCCCATTTCTAAACTTCTTTAAATCAACATAACACCATGCAAAACATCTTTGTATTTAATTAGCAAAGAGATCAACCTCTCCCTCTCTTGACTAGAACAACATTTACTAATGCATACAGTATTGGGGTCATCCTCAGTACCAATATTAACCTTATCAAATTCAGCGGATGATTCAATAGAAACTTCCCTCTTTTGCTTCAAATATTGGTCATGTCCGTTGAACAGATCTTCAAGAGAGTCTAAACCTTTCAATTGAATATACTAAGACTTCTCTCCACCTAAAGCACCAATTTCTCCTTCCAAGACCTCATTGCTTTTATCATTACTGCCTTCAAAGAAAATATTAGCAAAAGATTCAGCTTTCTCCAAAAATGCAATAATTTGTTGATCATTATTAAATACCTGCCAATGATTTAAATTATCAAGGACACTAGGTTGGTACACAATCTCAATTTGGAATGATTTATCTTTAAAATAAGGGTGCGGTAATAGTAAGGACGTTGAGACTGCTAGAGAGTCAGCTCTAGTATTTTGATCCCTTGGAACTGATTCTATAGAAAAGGCATCAAAATCTTCTATACACTCTCAAACTATGTTCCTATAGTGCCTAAGCTGACCATTTTCACAAAGTAAACCTTCCTAACCTATTTCACTACTAATTCAACATAACCCACTTCTCTCAATTGCTTAATACCTTTTTCTTTAGCCATACTTAGAACAAGAAATAGAGCCTCATACTCAGTTGTGTTATTGGTAGTAGCAAATTCTAGTTTGAAAGTGAAAGAGAACTTATAACCATCTGGTGAGATTAAAAATACCCCTGCACCTAATCTAACATTAGCACAACTTCCATCAAATTCAAATGTCCACAACTCATCAATTAAATCTGGATTGATAAGGTTCGGGTCTCCTTCTTTTTCAAAAGCACACATGTAAGTGCCTGGCCCTGTTTCAACAAACAAAATATCTGCTCTTGGGTCACCAGACATTAGAACAGTAAATTTTAGCCTTGGGTTTAGGGTTTAGACATACTTTTTTCCCTTTCAATGGTAGTAGGGCATGAGACCAATCCATTTGTATTTCCCCACCCAAATCTTTACAAAAGCTTCTACTCAAAAGAATTCCATAACTAGCTAGAATATCAACAACTAGTATGGTTAATTTCAATCTTTTCTTGGGGAAAGAAGCTAAGGATACTTGAGCATCTTTGATCTGACCTATGATAGGAACAAGAGAACCTTCCATTGAGTAACATTTTCCCTAAGAAGATGTAATTGATAAACCTAAGGCATTGGCTATTTGGGCCAACATTACATTTTTCGAGGCTCCAGAATCAATAATGCAGTTACTCAACCTAAAACTAGCGATGTACAATGACACATAAAAAGGTTCCAGTTTTGCAAAGGGATTTGGTTGGACTGAATTTTTCCCAATAGATTTAGTGCAGACTTGGTCTTCCATAGGAATTTCATGCTTCGGGGACACCTGGCCATTACACTAAGAGGGTAAAGGCTCTTGCTTAATGTATTTGACTAGTCTATCTAACTCTACGGGATTAAGTCTTAGATACTTAGCTTGGGAAATTTGGACTTTAGTATTTTTACATGATTCAATTATATCAAATGAACCATTGATAGAGGAATCAAAGGAATGTGTAGGGGTTACCTCAGTTGTTGTATTTTTATACACATTCTGCTCCAATTTCTTTTCTTTTTTCAATAAGAATTTAGGAGCTAATGATGAACAAAATGCTTCCCCATTTGCATGTTGTGCCCTTGTGAAGATGGCACAATTTGGTTCGTCCACTCTTAGATATACATCTTCTTTGGCCTCAGAATCTAGTACAAATTCAAATAAATTCATGCCAAAGTCTTGAGATGAATTAGGCTCTTCCACATATGGCTCTTGTGTACCTTCATCGGTTGACATCATTTGCATGAATCAAACCATTTACGAACAACTAGCCCCATCATGATCTGAAGTCAAGTGAAAATTACAATGGTTACTCTTGCTTGAAGAAGGAGCAACTTCAATTTCCAACCTTTAAGTCGGGGCACCCAAAGATAATGTTTTATTGGGAGCTCCTTGATAATTATTATGAAGGACCCTTTGACATCTGCCTCTTAAGAGTAATTATATCATTGGCCAATCTCTATATAACTAGATAAGTGGAATTTGTGGGCAAAGGCTTACCAGTCTGCAATTCTTTCTTCCATTTTCCCTCAACAATCAAATAATCTTCTATGGATATATCTAATTGTTGAGCAGCTTCCAAATTAGCAGCTCCTCTTTTGATAGTGAAGCTTACATCCGGTGGCAAGGTTTTAATAAACATTGCCTTTAACAACTCATTTCCTGGCCTCATGTTTGCATAAATTATATTGAATAGTTTGTTGAATTTGGCTACAAATTCTCTCATTGTCTCATGAACCTCCTTCTTCATAGATCCCAACTGGGCAACTAGGACCTGATCATTTTTAGCAGTCTTAAATCTATTTTCAAATCTTACTCTAAAAGTATCCCAATTATTAATAGTACCATTCGGAAGGGAACAGAACCAATCAACAACAACATCCATTAGAGATTCTTCAAAAATCCTCATGGCAACATCTTCATGTTTTATGGCCAGGATAGAAGAAGCAGCAAAGAAAGCTTACATGTGTTCATCAGGAGAAACCTTCCCATCTCCACTGAATTTCGTAATAATTTTTCATGCACCCTTTGGAAAATCATGCAATTGAGCTCCAGATCCAAAGGTGAGGGGACCTATTACAACTCCCCAAGGGATAGGTAGAGGTTGAGCCATTATAACAGGGTTAGGGACAAGAAAACTTATTTTTAATGGAAGAATTGTGTCAGGTAAGATGAGAACTTGACAGGATATATTAGAAACCCCAGGGGAACTAGGGCTAGGTGTGGGATAGGGTGGTCTACTGGTAGATTTAACCTTTCAATTAGGTGGAAAAGATGAGAAACCGGCCACTTCTAGTAACTCAAAATCTTCATCAATAATCCCTTTCTTTTTATCTCCCCTCGTGTATCTTTTAGGTGCCAGAATTGAACAAAAGAGATAAATTGCAGAGTCGCCAACTCCCACTCACTAATGGTTTCGTGGAAGATTTTGTCTATTGTTCAACTGATTCCTAGGCTGGTTGTTTGGAACTGACACTGTAGGAACTCTGACCCCTCTTGCCACATTTGCAATATTTTCTACAAAGTCAATTTCTTGAGTGTTCTCAAAATGCAAAGCATTCTCTCTTATAATCTCACCAAGTTCATCTTCTTCTAACACCTCATTTACTTGATGATACTAAAGGTTGGTTCTTCTTTGCTTCCAAGCAAGTAGTCGAAGACCAGTAACTATATCCTCTTGATCGCCAACCAACCAGTCTACGTTAGGTTGGAGAACAAGAGTGTTACACCTTTGAATAACCATGACTAACAATCATAAAGCAACTCATGATACAAAAATTTTCTTAGTTCATTCCCTAGCGCAGTCGCCAAAAATTTGTTGGTTAACAGATTTGTCACCTAACTCTATATTCTAACACCCACAAAGATGAAAAATGTAACAACAGTTGAACCGATATCATGAGATTTCATACTGATTCTCTGCTTATTTTACAAGGTGGCAGCTACCTTCTCAGATATTCAATGAATAGAAATCTAGACTGCTTTTAACCAGAAAGAAAAGAAAGGTGTTGCTTTTAACCAGAAAGCTTTGAAAGGCATATCATTATCTAAGTATAAACCAAAAGTACAAAGACTTGAATCACTTCCAGAACTAATAAAATCCTTCAACTAAACTTAAACCATTGTTATAAACATTCATTCAAAGATAAAAATCCAACAGCAACACAATCTATCAAACGTCCACAATATCAACATAGATAATCATTGAAAACATATCAGGATAAACAAAATAAATCCATACACCGTAATACAAAGATTATGTTTGCATAAACTTTACCATATGAGTTTTCTATTGAAAGATCGCTACAAAAACTTAGAAAATAAAAAAAATTTGCTCTAATGAGGAAAATCAAAGTTTTGCCCAAAAGATCCTAATTGCCTTGGCTAAGCCCATATTTAAAGCATAAACCAATTTTCTTTAGTAACGGTTTCTTGAGAACAACCATACCCCATTATTAAAATATTTTTTAACTTAAAAGAGCCAAAAATTAAAAGAAGTATCAAGAAATGCTAAAAATAACTATGCGTCAAATCTTTCTGTTTCATCTTGTTCATCCTCCAAAACTTCAATTGCCGCTTGTTCGAACAACTTTTCCTGTATCTTCATCCTGGACCTGTAATCACGATACCTGGTGACAATTGTAAATATATCTTTGCTCCCTACGTTGTAGTGATCTGTAACCTGGTTCTCCATTTGGCCAAAGCAATGTCAAACTCGACCAACATCTTAGATCTCCTATTCTCCTCAGAGTTGTAAGAATTAAGATGGATTTGCAATCTACCAAGCTTTGGGAAGGATTCCCACGTCATTGTGGCAAGATTAGATATTTCTTTATTGAATGTCTCTCTAAATTTCAGAGAGACCTCCTTCATATCAAGAATCTTTTCATCAAACTCATCTGTAATTTCCACATCCAGGCTATGACAACTATCTTTAATTTCCACCAACATTTCAAAGTATTGTTCAAGTGCCTTATTAATTTCTTTCACCAAATTATCATACATATTCAATTTCCATTCCAATGAATCAAACGAGGAAGAATCTAGCTCTTTAGGATCATTCACAATTTTCTCACCAAGTAATGTTTCCCAGTTCATATAAATTAATTCTTTCACTTCCTAAGAGAGAACATAAAGACTGGTTTGATCTTTTCTGACTTGTTGAAGTTCTACCACTAACTCCTTCCTTTTGTTAGTAACTCAAGTATAAAAGAGTATAGATTTATTAATAAAGAAGATAGCTTCTTGAGACATACTATCAATCCATTCACTGGCCGCTCTGGACTAATTTAAATTCTTTTTTATTTGTTGTATGGCAATCATATCAATACCCTCTACCTAAGAGCTTGAGGCTCCATTAGGTGCCAGAGGAGTGACCATGGAAGAGATAAAGTTACCCAAAGCAAGGACTTGAGATTGTAACTTCACCTTCTATTTTCTCTCTTCCTTCACTCTCTTAATCAAAGCATTAACTGAATAGTTGACATGGTCTACATCACCTTCAAGTGTTGGAGGCCCCATATCAACATTTGTAATCTTGTAGTCTACCTCTGTTATTTCATTATCACCTAACTCATTCATAGGATCGACAATTTTTTTTAGAAGATTAATCTTTACTTGGTAAAGGTTATTCTTTAATTGTAATTATTTATTAACTTGTAGGAATATTTCAAAAGAATCCCTACAAGTCTTTTATCCTTTTGTCTTCTCACACATGTATGAGGATGAATCATTTTATTTTAAATTTCTTTATTAAGGAATATTTGTAGCCACCTCCTTAAGAGGTTCTTGACGCATTGCACACATATAGATGAATGGTGGCATTCGTTGAGTTGGGAGTTACATTCTAACTCCTCTTCTCACCTCTATTTATTGAGGTGCCTCTCCTCTCATTCTTCATATTCAAACATGCAAGCTTAAGGCTCTCTCTCTTTGTATCATTCTTAGGCATTTTGCCTCCATTCATAATATTGGGGTTTTTTCTTGTTTTTTTACCTTACCAAATTTTGTGTCTCATTTGCATTTGGTGTTGCTTGGTTTGGCTTCTCTATATCTTGGTAATCTCTTTCCTTAAAACAATGCTCATTAGTTAGTACTTTCCATTGCTCATTTATTTTTCCTTTCGCGATATCAGAGCTTGATATTACTAATCTTTTGTGAGCTACATTATTGAAGGTTTACCAAGTTTTTTAAGCACACCATTGGAGGCACTTTGAAAGAGGAGAAGAAGAGCCAAAAAATCTAATCTTGTCTTTTGTTTGATAATATTTTTTCTAACTCTTATGCAGGTTTTTTTTATTTAAAGATTTTTTAGTTTTCAAATTTCAAACAATATATGTTGCATGCATGTTTAAATTTTTGCAAAATTTTAGAAACCCTCAAATAAAGGGTTATAGATTTTTTAGTTTTCAAATTTCAAGCAATATATGTTGCATGCATGTTAAAATTTTTGCAAAAATTTTAGAAACCTTCAAATAAAGGGTTATATTTCATTTTTTTTAGATTTGTAAAAATTTTTTCTAATATCAAGCTAAATCTGTAAAAAAAAATCACTATATTGTCTCTTTTGTAAAAAAATTATTTATTTTTTTAAGAGATTTAACTTTGTTTTAGTTTAGAACTTTTTTTTTTTAGTAAAAAATTATATTATTTTAGTTTTAAAGTTTTTATTTCTTTTCTAAAATATTTAATCGGTTTTTCTTAAAATATATCCACATAATAGCATTTTTTTAAATAAAATTAAACCTTTGTTTTAATTCAACTTTTAAAAATATCTCTGTTTTTTTTTCATATTTATATGAAATACATAAAAATCTAAACCCGAACATTTTTTTTGCAGGGCTTTTATTTCAAAATAATATTCAAAGTTTTTTTATAAATAATAAAAAATCTTAAAGCTTTGGCACTTTGCTTATTCCATTGCCCTTCTTTCATTCTTTGCGGCCTTAGTCTCCTCTTTCTCCATCCTATCCACCTTCCTCTCTCGCCCATTCGCGATTTCAAACGCAACCTTTTAATTTTGATTTATTTAGTTTTAAAATCCAATTTAACCTTTCTTATCTCCCGCCCACACATGTTTGTCTCGTGCATTTAATTTATTACTAGCTATTGCACCTTGGTGTGCAATGGGTACGCCGAAGAGGTGTGGAAGGTCAATTAGGAAAAAAATTGGTCTATTATTTTCATACATTTTGCAGTATATTAGGTCAATAGGTAGGCCATTTAATAAATGATGTTTTTGCAAGAAAGGTCTCAATGGAGAAGTGATAGCTTCAAATCACCAATGCATCCTCTTACAAGATTCCAAACATGGTTAAAATAAAACTTCTAAATGAGGAAGATAATCATGCTCCATTACCAATAGGTTCATGTTATGTTTACAATAGAGAGAGAGGAAGAGTAGATATTAAGAGAAGAGAGATCAATAATTAAAATTGCATCTATAGCATTTAAACAAAGGAGAAGGTAGGCCAAGGTTTTTGAGACTTATTACATTGTGATAGATGCCATACTCTATTATAAAGCTCCTATTTAGGAAAAAGTAAGGAGAAGGTAGTCAAGGGTTTTTGTGGACTGTGTGATTTGTCTCCAAGTAGTGTAGTTTGCATGTTACAAAGCTTCATTACTTCCAACTCAAAAAATGAAGGGTGAAGTTCTTTCTAGTCAATGCAATGGTATTGACCTCAGTGTAGGCCAATATGTAGGTATGATGGATACCATATAGCATAGAATTAGTTTTCACGAATAATTTTTAGTTGTTAGCTATGTTGTATTGTACATTTTATCTTGATACTAATACAATTTTGTGATGGTAGAAATGGGCCCTTCTTTTGTAATGAGATTAAATGTTCATAGTTTTTAGTATGTTAAATTCTATTTTATTGTTGTGTTGATACATATGTAATATGTACTAGAAGAATTATCACCTATCAAGATTAGAAATTAGTAATATCAAAGCAACTCTTAAGGAAAGCAATAGCTATGAATGTAGATCCAACTTGTTCTTTTGAAGAGAACATATTCATCTGTTGCTTATTTATTAGCTTATTTTAGCAATACAAAAATCATAGGCATACTTCTAGAGTGATGACCATAAATTTTGAGCCATTTTATATTTTGCATATGTTTTTACTATTTGATTATGCTATGTTGGATGTGCATGCGCTGTTCCAAATCTCAATTTTTCTAGACTGGAAGGTGTTGACAAAGGTTGTGGAGATTGGCTTTAATGTGCCAATTGCATTTTCTTGAAAGCTTTTGAAGCCTTTCGAAAAGCCTATTTTGTGCATATCCCACAATAATTCCATTGCATTCCTTTGAGGCATTTTGTATACATATTTACATATTCAGCAATAATTCCATTGCATTTCTTTGAGGCATTTTGTGTACATATCTACCAAGAAACCTACAAGTAAAACAATGTAGGTTAATTCTCTTTCAATTATATATTTATGTCCATCAATCCTCTCTAGTGAATCTTCTGTAAGATAGACTATTAAAAAATATATATAATGGTATCACAGAAAAGATCAAAGAAACAAACAGAGATGCGTATGTAGATTTGTCGAAGTCAATTTCTATTTTCCAATGAATAAGAACCATTATGAAGTGAATTCAATGAGCTTAACATGATGCTAGTAAAATTTTCCTCGCATCAAAAGAACCTTTAATCACAAATTAAAAATTAAAAATCCATAGGAGCATGATAGCTGCTATTTTCATTTCAAATTTTGAATTACTGCTTCTATGCTTCAGCAAAAGCTAATTTCTACTAAACTTTCAGAACTTGGATTCCTACTTTGGCAAGTAACTTGTTTATAGTTAAAGGCATGCAAAACAGGGGTATATATAAACGCATGTTCATAATGGTTATTCCCTCAAAATATTGATAAAAAATACATCTAGCACAACCATCAGGCAAGACAAAAAAATTCCATAGACGTCCACTAGAGCGGTTGCAACTACAACATCTCACAAAATTCCTCTATCCTTCTTTGATGGATGTCCATACCTTGTTCCAAAGCTCCCATTCGGCATAGGGTCTGATGATGCAGGCAAAGGTTGTAGAATCTAGCTTTACATGTGCCAACTGCATTTGCTTGAAAGTTTTTAAAATATTTTCAACAAATACATTTTGTGAATATTTTGCAATCAGGGCATTCCATGAGAACGCATTTCTTAGGGGAATTATGTCAAATAGTTCACGTGCCTTGTCTATGCTTCCACATTTTGCATACATGTCTACCAGGGCAGTTGCAGCCACAATATCTGACAAAATTCCTCTTTCCTTATCCTGTGATACATATCCATACCCCGTTCCAAAGCTCCCATTATGGCATGGGTAGGGAGGACTTTGCCAAAGATCACGGAGTCTGGCTTTACACCTGCAATTCACATTTGATTGAAACTTTCTAAATCCTTTTCATCTAAGGCATTTTTGTGTATATCCTGTAATCATAGTATTCCAGAGACCACATTTGTTTGAGGCATCCTATCAAACAGTTCACAATATGTCTCTACTTCCACACTTTGCGTATATGTCTAGCAGAGCGTTTCAAACAATAATACCTGAATAATCCCTATGTGTTGTTGATCATGAGGACACCCATGTCTTCTGAAATAGAGAGAGTGTGACGCGAGAACTTTACCAAAAATTTTGCAGCGCGGGTGGGCAGGACAAACATTTAACTTACGGGCGGTCTTCTACGCGGGAACGGTGGCGAACGGGAACAGTGAACGGGCAACCTTCTGCACGGGATTAACGGCTACAGAAATGGCCGTAGAGATATTTTTGGGTGTATTCATCTAAAAGGTACAAAGATATTTGAGGCGAGCCAAATAGACATAAACTGACGTAAATAATGAAAAAAAACGATGGACGGACGGGGTGGTGTGAAGGGTCTCCGAGATGCCTTTAGTCGTAGATGTAAATAATTAGCTTGCTTCATTTCAGATATTTGGTCTCTACAATGCTCAAGAGCAATTTTACAAAAAAATTTAATTGTTATATATAGCTTTGAGAACTCTACAAATTTGTAGGCTCTTGTTAACGAATCTGATGGGTACAATGAAACTATTGTAGATAATTTTGACAATCCCTTGTACCAAATAGGCAGCTTCTTCAATTTCATGGCACAAATATCTATAGCTTGCAGGTGCTCAATTTTCAAACCCTAATTTTAGCTTCCTTCTTGAAAGCTTATGTAATGTCGTTTCCTGACAAAGATATTTGTAGATTTCAAAGAAGAAAGAAATATACAAAATAATCATTACAAACATGGCTATTGTGGTGACAACAAAGCGATATTGATTCATTACTACGACAATCACAGGGCAGTAACACCTCTTTTACCCTAAAACTCACTCCTTGTGCCCCAAAAAAATCAATTTTTAATTACAACAAGACTTCTGTAAAACCCTAAACCCAGCAAGATTTTCCACTTTATTTTATTCCTAACAGATAAACACAACATGGACTAAAACCTAACATAATGATAATACAGCAAGCCCCACTTGGAGTGTTTTCAATGGGATTAAAAAGCAACAAAATTAAGCAAAGCCCGAAAAGGAGCAACAAAACCCTTAAAGGTCGTACCTTGATAAAGCAACTTTTGGGTGGTCTCATTGGGATCCATACTACATTCCTTTAGCATTGCGTACATCTCTTCATCAGAGTGGTATGGTTTTGTGGACACTGGCGGGAATTGAAACCGTGCCACCCGACCTGACGTTGCCGATCATTTTCGATATCTTCACTGCAACACAAACCCTGGAGTATTTTTTCCAGCAAAAAGATTTAGTCACCGCTTTGGCTTCTTTCTGTAAACACGCTAAGATTTTATTTTATTCTAAGAAACTAATACAGGAGGCAAATAAATCCCACCCGCGTGATTGCCCGCTGACTGACTGCTTTGAGTTGTTTGTGAATGTCACCGACTGCAAATTAAAAGAACCCACGAACTCCACGGAACACAACTAATACCATAGATTTCCAACTGATACTTGTTTGAATGGCCGCATTGAAATTGGTTAGAAATCTATCACATTCAAAGTCAATTTAAGAAATCTATTGTAGCAAGGTCAGGAAGACGAATGAACTCGTTGTGAACATCTATGTGTAGGCCATTTTCAATGTCTTGATGGACAGGGAGAAGCTTGGCTGCCGAAACCAGTAAATACGCACAATCCATCGGCAACATCCTGCTTATACCAACATTCCTCTTCAGTATTTCCTTGCTCTGCACACTTGAACTGAGTTCTGCCCCTTTCTCTCTACCATGGTACCGCATTTCACAGATTGTGGTGGTGGTTATATACCACTATAGAAGTAAATTCGCCTGATCCTGTTCTGAAGCCCATTTGAGATCTTCACATTTGTTTACTTCCAAACTGAAACCATGGTACATCAATCTTGTTCTACACGTTTCCACATCTTCTTCTGTCGGGCATCTCTCTTTATGTTGTTCAACAATAGATCTTTTCAATCATATCTGATGGCTCTGTATCGATGTACTTAGAAACTTTCATTGCAAGGACGGTGGCAGCATTAAATTTTCATTTCACTGATGAATGGGTTAGATCATTGCGTATGCATGTGGGATTCAATATTACATGTTGTAGCCATGCTTACGTGGGTGAAACAACCGTGGTTCAGGTAGAGCATTAATGCATCTACGACAAAGGACTTTGAACGACTGAGATTAAAGTAAGGGTCTCCCGACTGATCTTACACCGAAGATGTGTGAAAATTCAATTAGATAATTTTTTGGTCTATATTTTTTTCATACATTTATGCAATAGATGAGGTCAATTGGTAGGCAAATGGAGAAGTGATAGCTTCAAATTATCCAAACACAATTGAAAAAAAACTTTTGAATCATGAAGAAATTAATTAATTTCATTATTCAATAGAGACTACCAGGTATTTACAACTACATCATCTAACAAAAATTCGCTTTCTAATATGCTTTGATGGATGTCTAGAACTTGTTCCAAACCTCTGATTTTGACACAAACTTTGAGTATGCTAGGATAGGTAAGTTGATCAGGACAAACACCTGTTGGTTGCATTTGGTGAAACAGTGTCAATGCTTCGTGAGGATGTGCATGTCTTTGGTAAGTTAAAATGATCACATTCCATAGCAAGCCATCTCGTTCATTCATTTGATCAAATAATGAGTGGAAGCACTCACTCAACTTTTCTCCCTACCCATCCTTCAGATTCAATAAACTCGTATTTGGAAGGATGAAATCCGCTCCACTACCACTACTTATTAGTTTCAATAACCACCTACTAGTAAAAAACAACCTTAATAATCCAAACTATCTTAAAAAAATAAGATTAAGATCTTCCCTAAATAAAAGTAAGATATAAGTATACACCAAATCTAAATCCATAATTTACAAAAAAAACTATGAGAATAAATGCTTTACCAAATGCACAACTAACATATAGAATGGGCAAAGTAAAGAGTAAGAAATGAAAAAATAAAACATAGGAAGTAACAAACAAAAATAAGCGTGCAAGTCATACCCACATGTATCTCACAAAGAGCCAAATAAGAGTATCTACAAAATACTCCTACCGGCAGGCAGTGGGCAATGCGTAAGACGTGGATGTAATGGCTCATTAATTTTGAGTTCTAGAGCAATTTATGGACTAGAACAATTTTAGTGGCTCTTCTTATCAATTTTCTCTAGATGAAAATCCCAATTATAATCAGTTGGAGATGATTATTACCCTAAATTTCTAGGAAACAATGTTTCTTTATAATATATGCAAAGTCATCAACTAAACTTCCGCACTTGTTGTACACGCGTATAAGTGTATTTTGTAGAGGTTAACATGTGGCAATCTCTAAATGTTTTCCATTTATATAGGAGTGAACATGATTACCCGGGGATACAGCCAACAGTCTTGAACAATTATTAAACAATAGCAGGGGTGGAGGCAGGTTCAGATGCATAAAAAGATCCAGAGCGAACAGTTCCAAACCCAGGCGGCAAAGGCAGAGCCATTTGGGAGATAGACAAGGGCAGAGGCACCAAAGCCAGCGACAGAGCAGTCTTGAACGATTATGGTTTTCTTGGAAATGCAGGTCTGCAATAGTTGAATATAAGTTGAATAATTTGCAAGTGCAATGTATGATTATGATTGAAACATTGTCATTGTTTTTGTTTTGAAATGTGGGTTTTATGGTCATTTACAATAAGTTGATTCTCGCCGTGAGATGAAAGAGGTAAAAAAATTGAATTTGGGGAAACTCCTTCCCAGTACTTTTTTTTCATGGAAGCGTCGACCAGATGAGCTTCCAACACAGCTTCTCCAAAATTTCTTTTGATTGTACGCTGGTCGATGTCATCTCTTCACTGTGGAGGAATTTAACGACTGCAATGCCAAAAAAGTGTGGAAGAGATTGAGTCAGGGTTTGAAGATTATTTACCAGTAATGGCAAAGAAAATCAGAGGAGGAGGAGTTTATGGCAAAGTTGTGCAGTGCCTTCCGTCGGTTGGCCGATGCAGAGAAAGGCGTGATAACTCTATAGTCTGAAGAAGAATGCTGTTGTTTTTTTAGAGTGGAGGTGATGACTGAAGATTTGAGCGATGGCTGAAGGGTGATCTCAATAGCAATGAAATTCTTGACCAAAATGGAGGAACGGTCACGATCATCTAAATCGTCTTTGTGCCTCCTCTCCCACTGTACACCGTTGATTAAACTTTTTACCTTAATGGCGTAATGGTTCAGGTGCGTCTGCGACAAAGGACTTTGAACGACTGAGATTAAAGTAAGGGTCTCCCGACTGATCTTACACCCTACCTTTAAAAAATTAGCTTTGACAGTTTCAATTTGGATACGCCTTCAACATAAATTAAATATATTTTCATTTCAAAGTTATTTAATTTCATCTTTCTTAAGAAAGAAATAAAAATTTCTTTTATTTCACCTGTTTATGCTTATGTTTTTAAATTGCATCTTAAAATTAATACTTCATTCTTTAGTAAAAACTTTTAAAAGGTTTTAAATAAAGTTTGAATGAACTTTCTTTGGTTTTTAAAAAAATCATGTTAATATTTAATATTACCTTTCATTATATAGTTTAGCAACTTTTTTAATTTTTTTAACTTTCTTACCTTTTTAAAAAGATCCGATTACTTTTTCAAGTAAGAACTTTTACTTTTAAGTAAAAAAAAATTAATCTAAGATTTTTTTTATTATTTAAATGATTTAAGTTTTTTTTTTAAATAAAAGGTTAATCATTTTAGTTTGTTTTAAATTTTTATATGCTTTATGTAAGAATTGGCATGGTATTAAAGTTTTTCAAAAATAAAGAATGAAAAAGTTTCAATTCTTTATAGTTTCTTATAAAAGCATTTTATCCATAAAAACTCTTTATTCCTTTTTAATTTTATTAAACTTTTAAACAATTAATATTTATAAAGATTTAATATTATATATTTTTAATATTACTTTTCAAATGTATTTGTTTTAATTCTTTAATTTTATTGTGCAAAATTATTGCATTTAATTTTTAAGATTTTTTTTTTTTTTTTTAATACATAAGAATTTTATATTATTAATTATAAAATACTTCACCAAAAAAATTGTAATCCACAGTCATCATTGCATCATTTTAAACCAGTCCAGGAACGGACTATCCAGCTGACTACAAAAACTACCCTAATAGTCGAGAGCAACGGAGCCATTACTATCTATAACCAACGTTCTAGCAGAGCAAACCAAAAAACAAAGTATTTCCTTAAGCAAAAAAACCCCAGCCCATTGACCAACTTTACAAAAAATCATTTAATTTTGCAAAATTCTCAAATTCTGTTATCCATTTTATCTTACGAACTGTCGTCATCCCAAAGAACTTTTTCATTAATTCAACAGCCACTGCTACAATCATTTGGTGCCTCATCAGGCCCGACCCTTGCAAGTTCAAGGGGAACGGATAAATCTTCACCGTATCCTCCATGTGAATCCTCTCCATGTCGCAGGGCCTTCGACAACCCCTACCCTCGATCACCCTTTCGCTTCTGCTTTGGGCACTTTGTTTTCCAACAAAGAAGCAAGGAAATAGAACGAGATTTGCAGATTATCCCTCCCATACTCCTTGCTCTTCAAATGATTTGAGCCCAATATCATCTTCACTGCTACCAACACCAGAGGATCATAAGTGAGGAGCATTTTCTTTAACCATTGATCAGTGATCACCCTAAAGGAATTTTGCCTTGCAGACGAAATCGGTGTGTCAGCTACAAACCTTACTAAGCCTTACACTGATACCTCAATTACAAATTTTGAGATCTTCTCCATCGTCAACCCTACATAGACCACTTCCAGAGCAAAAGAAAGAGATCGCTCACTCTTATTCGCACCTGCAAGAAAAAAACATGGCCAAAAAAAAAAACAAAGGAAACCTTCGATAAATAAACTCATCATTCACAAGACCGTCGCCACCAAATGCAATGGTACTCTCTATCACATGCAAGATGTCCTTTCCATATTAAGGAGATCCAAAAGGTTGGATTTGCACTTATTTTTAAGCATGGGAATGAGTGCCTTAGCTGGCCTCCTCTCTCCACCATACTTCTGCTACAAGAATTACTACCACCTTAAGCCATTAAAAGTTGAATCCAACCTTCCTCAACTCCACGTGCTTGCCACTGTGGCTTGAATTGCCACCTCCCTCCGCCAGCTTGGAGGGGCGCCCTCCCTTCCGCCCACAATTTTTAAGATTTAATTTAATCTGAAAGGGCTTATTTTATTTTTTAGGTATTTTTTTAAGAGGTTATTTTTTAAGATTATCAAGAGGGCTATTTTTTTAAAGCAAATATTTATTATTTTTATTCTAAAGTTGTGAATTTTCTATTGCAATCATGTCAACTTTAATTCCTAAATTAAATTAACTAGTTCTAACTATCATTCTTGGAAAACCCATATCTCTTTTATTTTTCGTTTTAAACATCTTTTGGATGTTGCTACGGATCCCAAATCAAAACTTGGTCCATCTGCATCCCAAGATGAACAAGAAAAATGGAAGCTCAAGAATGAGGAAGCCCTTGGCCTCATAGGTATTTTCATGTCACCCGAACTATATGTTTGCATTGGGACATGTACAACAACCTATGAATAATGAGACAAACTCAAGACTATTTATGATAGTTCAAATGAATCTAGAAAAAATCAACTTCAAGATCAACTTGAAGATTTAAGGTATTCTAATTTTAAGTCTATGGATGATTTTTTTATTAAAATTTGATGCTTTAAATAGTCAATTGCAAGGTTTAGGAGTACAATTAGAATATCTTAGATTAATTCATCTTATTCTTAAAAAATGTCTTCCTAGGCAATTCCAACAATTTATTAATAATATCCATGTTCAATTAGCTATTCCTTATTTAGCTACTCAATTAACTTATGATATTTTTCATAATTTATTAAGATAAGAAGAAGCTAAGTTAGTTCAGTTTGGCAATCTTAAGTCTAATGAACATGCTTTTTTGTCTAATCATAAACAAAAAATTAAGTATCATTCTAAACAACATTATAATAATACACCTCATTATAATAATGGCAATGATCCTAGAAAGTCTAACTCTTCTAAGAGACCTCATTGCACTTATTGTAATAAGGATGGTCATTCGCAAAATACTTGTTTTAAGAAGCAAAATGAGAAAAAACCTATGAAGCAAAATAATCAACAACAAAATAAACCTAATAATAATAAGTTTCAAAACAATGTTAATCAATCTAGACGTGCTTTTAATTGTAGTTTTAATGTTTCTCAACCTCTTGAATGGGTTATTGATTCAAGTGCATCTCAACATGTTACTTCACATAAAGAAGTTTTTGAGTCTATGCAACCTGATATGTCTAATGTTCCTCTTCAACTTTCTAATAATCATACTTGTAAAGTAGAAGCAATTGGAGTTGTGAATGTTCCTAATGGTAAACTGTATGATGTTTTATATGAGACTAACTTGCTTTAGTTGCTAAGCTTTGTCAAGATTATAAAATAGAATTTTACAAAGATATGTGCTATATTATTGATCCAAAACAAAACAAGGTCATTGCTAATGCTAAGTTAGACAAAAAAAATCCCAATTTTTTTGTTTTTTAAATAACTACACATGTACTTTATTATTGGACTTGATCAACCAATAATAGTGTACTTGTTTTATTCAATTATATTTGGAATATGAAAAGGGGATATTCGTGTAGTCATGAATGGATGAGTATCGTCTTAATGACTTATTTATACTTAATAATCCTTCTCTTCATAGTATGCAATTCCCATTATTCCATCACAATTTTTTTTCATATTAATAACTTAAGGTGGCTTGATTTGTGGCTTTTGATCTATTACAATATTTAAATCAAACCTAGTGTTTCCTTCTCAACTATAATTATGTTGTTTTGATAAAGGGAATTTGATATTTTATTGTGTCTCATTAATCTGATAGTGTGCCTTATTGGTAAATTTTCCTTTTTGATGGATTTAATTCATCTATATATTTTTGAAAATTAAAAACTCATTGGAGTATTTTCCTTCTTGATGGATTTATTCCATCTATATATTTTTTGTAAATTAATCACTTTATCAAGTCTCAGTGGAGCCTTTATATATATATTTTATGTGCTAGACGCATTTGCATTAATGTTGCATAGGGAGCCCTATCTATAAGAATCATATTTTTTATCAAGTCTCATTGGAGTTTTTTTGGGACCCATGGAAAATATTTCCATCCACTTTTATTGTATTGTATGCATATTTATGATGAACTTAGATCTATTTTCTTAATTAATGGGGATCAAGTTCTTAAAATTTTTATGTTTCATTATTTTACAAAAGGCAAAATGGTTTTTATACCATTTTTAGGACTATTTTTCAAAATCCTTTGCTATTTAAAATGAAGGCTTAGATTATAATGAAACATTTGATCCAGTAGCTAAAATGCCAACTATTAAATTATTTCTTGCTTTATCTTTTCATATGCATTGGCCTATTCATCAAATGGATGTTAAAAGTGCATTTTTAAATGGTGGTTTACATGAAGAAATTTATATGTCTCAACCTTTGGGTTTCATTAAGGAAGGTAATGAACATCTTGTTTACAAATTGAAGAAATTAATTTATGGTTTAAAACAATCTCCTAGAGAATGGTATTCTAAGATTAATGTTTTCTTTCTATCTCAAGGTTTCCTTAGAAGTAAAAATGATCCAAATTTATATATTAAGCATAGTGAAAATGATATTGTGATTCTTATTTTATATATTGATGATTTAATTATCACTTCTAGCTCTAAAAATTTGATTAGTGATGTTAAGTCTCAACTCAATCAAAAATTTCAAATGATTGATTTAGGCCTATTACATTATTTTTTGGGTATGCAAATTTGGCGAACACCTAAAGGTGCAATCTCATGGAATAGTAAGAAACAACAATCTACTTCTCTTTGTTCTACAGAAGTTGAATTTAAAGGTTGTACACATGCATCCAAAGAAGCATTATGGTTAAGAAGATTACTTGAATATTTGGGTCTACCTCAAAAGGATCCTACTCCTTTATATTTTGATAATCAAAGTGCCATTGCTTTGGCAAAGAATCCATTTTTTCATGCAGGGACCAAGCATATTGCTCTTCAACATCACTTCATTAGAGAGCACATTGAAGACAAGCAAATTTTTCCTTCGTATTATAAAGGTGAAGATCAAGTTACAAATATTCTCACCAAAGCTCTTTGTAAAGATAAATTTATCCTTCATTGTAAAAATCTTGGATTACAACCCATTGAAGGTTTTGATGTAGCCTCCCCAAGTAAATCTTAAGGGGGGCTGTTAGAAGATTAATCTTTACTTGGCAAAGGTTATTCTTTAATTGTAATTATTTATTAACTTGTAGGAATATTCCAAAGGAATCCCTACAAGTCTTTTGTCCTTTTGTATTCTCACACATGTGTGAGGATGACTCATTTTATTTCAAATTCCTTTATTAAGGAATATTTATAGCCACCTCCTTAAGAGGTTCTTAACACATTGCACACACATAGATGAATGGTGGCATTCATTGAGTTGGGAGTTACATTCTAACTCCTCTTCTCACCTCTATTTATTCAGGTGTCTCTCCTCTCATTCTTCATATTCAAGCATGCAAGTTTACGGCTTACGTTCTCTCTCTCTTTGTATCATTCTTAGGCATTTTGCCTCCATTCAAAATATTGGGTTTTTTCTTGTTTTTTCCCCTTACCAAATTTTGTGTCTCTTTTGCATTTGGTGGTGCTTGGTTTGGCTTCTCTATATCTTGGTAATCTCTTTCCTTCAAACAATGCTCATTAGTTAGTACTTTCCATTGCTCATTTATTTTTCCTTTCAATTTCTAACACTTGATTTCCAAAAGTAGCATATCAGTCAACATCCTTGACATCCTTCTAGCTTTCTTAGGTTTTGAAGAACCCTGTAGCAACTTCGCGACTATATCTACTTCAACTATCATTGTAGGAGTATATTTTCTCTTCTTCTCTACTACCTTCTTCAACCATCTTGGGAGGCTACTACTAAACCAAAATCTTTATTTCCACTAGTAGTCTCATGAGGATTATCAGGAGTAATTGGTGAATTCTCAATCAGAGAAGTGGGAATCTCAAACAAAGGAGGAAAGGTATTATCTTCGAAAATCTTCTGGAAAATGGCTTCAAAATCTGTAGGCACAGGTTTCGCTTGATTGGCTTTCTTTTTAGGGGTTGGAGAGGGCATACTGTCTTGTTCATAGAATGATTTCAACTTAGCTGCTTCTTCTGGGTTCTCACCATCACCTCTTGATTGTGAATTTGCACTAGAAGACCTAGCAGCCGGTCTCCCTGATGATACACTCACACCAAAAAATTGTGTAGACCCATGTTCATTCTTTTGTGATGACCTAGGCTCTTGAGTGGAGCTAGCAACTTGCCGCCATTTTCCATCCAACCAGTCTTGAGTTCTTTTAAGCACTGGAGCAACACATACTTTATATCAATAACCACATTCTTATTCCAATCAACCTTAGGGTGAGATTTATCAAGAAAATTTTCATATTCAGGATCCACGACCATCGAATCCTCAGTCACATCTTCAGGAATTTGAAATGAAAGACCAAAGACTTGTATTTGCTTCAAGGTTAGTCTCATATAATCCCTTCTCAGAACTTCATTCTCATCAATACAATATTCCTAGACATCCTTGATAGACGGTTGGTACTGATATGAATTCCCTCCATACAAATTCTGCTTCACAAAACTCTTACTATCAAACTTGGCTCTCATAGATAGATACTGAAGATTATATTCTTTAAGGACTTCCTCAACTCCCATGGCCATCTGATTATTTTTGCACACAAAAGAGGGGGTCATCAATGGGAATACATACCCTCTTTTCCCCATGCTTGCATACTTTATATTCACTATGGCCATTTGCCGACAAACTTCAAGGAATACTAGTAAATCTTCAGGATACCGGGGTAATTTCAATGGGGATTTTTCAAAACCCCCTATTCTTAGATAGGAAAAAATATCAAAATTAATATAGAAACTCCCAAACTTCGATACAAGAGAAATTGATTTAAGAGAAAAACACATCCCATGGTTTCCATCTAGCTTCCTCACGACCTCCATTAAGAATGCATCATTAACATAACAAAAATCACCCATCCCAAAGTATTTAGTGAACTGTGGATAAAGTTTATACACAAGCATATCTGAAACTAGGTGTCCTTGTGATTGTAACCTAGGCCAGAAAGACCTCTGACTAGGTACAGTTATATTAGACAGGAACACATATGAAAAGTAGCAGTCTTATGGAAATTAATTAATTTCAATTCAAATGAAAGCAAATAAATTTGGCCTAGTTAATAAAGTTATTCTTATCATAGATTGTCAAGATAAACTAGCACATCCAATCCTCAAATGACTCAATTTGCACGCTTCCAACAACACAATGCAATAAAGCAATAACATCTACAACTTCCTCTTTGAAATGCATTCTTTTAAGTTTGGTCGACAGTTGTGACTTACCTTTATTTTCTGACTTCAACCAGGTTTTGGCCATGGAGTTTCTACACCAGTCTTCATTCATTCTAAAGAATTCACCCGCTACAGCCACATACATGTCTTCCATAGGTTCCCTTTCCAGAATCTTCAGTGTGCGGGAAGCAGCCTCAAGAGAAATCTTTTCAATTATGGTCTCGTCCACGGCTTTTATCTCTCATGTTTTCAGAATGTATCTTATCACACATGCACCTATCAAGTCCAAACTTAGCACAACTTCTGGAAATCCTCCAACATCAGCTAGCCCACTTTCCAACAGCTTTACATCCACCTTAGACCTTGTTTTACTCTCCAAACGTGCCTAGAATTCTTCCAACTTAAAGGGTTCGAGCTTAGTATCCCTTACACTAAGCTAATGATTTCCAATTCCGGACTGCATGATCTCTCAGTGCATAAAAAAGCACGTATATACTAGGAGAAGTAGTTACAAAAGAAGGAAATGCAGTTGAAAAACTTAGCAAAAATTATGCCACCTCAAGTTATGTCATAGATAAGACGTGTGTTTTGTGTTGCATTAATATGGTACTTCATTTTAATCCTCAAAAAAATAAACCCAAAGATTTGTGAACATTTTGAAGACTCTTGACAAGACATCTCCAGGTTGTACATTACACATCTTTAAATGAATTGGTGGCGCTTCAAAAGAAGTGGAAAACACCATGTCACCCAATTGTGGAAGATTGAAACTTTAGAACCAAAGTCAGAAGTTGCTAGGCTACAGAAACTTCTAACTTTCTGGCTACACAAGACAAACCACCTCATCAATGCACTTGACGCTAGGAAAGGGACCAAGTCAGACTATCGGGTGGTTATGAAACTCATGAACCCCACAACAAAGTTAGGAAACATTGGGCGCCAACGACTTACGTTTCAAAACTTAAAAATACCATCTTAAAAACTTTTGAGGTTTGACCATACAAAGTGGCTTATTATTCTCAGGTATTACCCATTATTTACAACATATTTCCTCTATTATGTAATTTATTTCACTACATGTGAATTCCACCCTTTCCTAGCAAATTCTTTTTTACCTAATAGTTTTGTTTCGATATTTTTACTGATGAGTTTTTTCATTATTTTTAAATTGTGATTATAATGATAGAATAATGTGAATATTGATACTATATTTAGAATGGTTAAATCATTATGAGCTTTTTGTAATGATCTAGCTAGTACATAACTATAGATTACTCATACCATTCATATGATGGACTTAGAGTTATGCTTCTCCTCCTTATTATCATGATTTTATTTTATTATTTTCAAAGTGTGAATTTTGGTGTTATGGTTAGACTAACTAATTTTTATAATATTATTGTGATTATCTAGTAGCTAACAATTTTGTTTTACTCATATTATTTGATTATGTGTGTTGGATATAGAGTTGTGTATTTTTCACTTTATCATTATGAATGGATTTCATTTTTGCTGTGATAAGTATTGACTTAATTAAATTTTAATTATTATGTAATTTGGAAAGAAAATTATGAAATAGCCTTATGTGAGTTGTGTGTGGTTGTAATTGTGTTTGTTGTAATTATCATTTGAATAATGATAATTATGTTGGTTTTAAATTTTCTATAGTATATTATGTTGTAAAAAATATTATTGTTTTGATTAAGGGTAAAATGCGAGTTTTGATGGGGCTTGAAACCCAGAACAAAGAAAGGCAAGCTACAATTAAAATACATCATAAACCATCAGCAGCCCCACAACAACCACTAAAGATATATCAAGACTACACACACTGCATCTAATAGACAAGCAAGGGCTAGAGACCCTTTAACAACCTAGTTTTAACCGGAACGAGTAACCCTTTTAGATACAACATAACCCGTCTGCATCTACCAGGCATCAACAAACCAACTACTCATGGAAGACAACCCAGAGCCAAGAAAGATAATCTGCATGATGGTGTAAGACACCATTAGACCCCTAATCACAAATAGCAGTAACCACTTGAAATAGTCAGGCATCCAAGCAGCCAATCTGCCACAAACCATCTGCTCATTAGCCAGAACTGAGTCCAGACAAATAGAGTACTTGTTCGCCTCCCTGCAACACCATCCCACTTGATCATCCATCTCAACATCCACCTCTAAAGGATAGGGCTCCCCTCTAGTAGAGAGAAAGAAAATGAGCACCTTCCCACCAAAATCGCTATGCTCTTGCCCATGAAAGCTCCACCTCAACAGGATAGCTATCACCTTCACCTCAATAGAAGAGGGTTTCACTCCAAAAGGAACAATCTCCCCCTCTATAGGAGACTTAAGCTAAAAAGCTCAGCGACAACCGACTTCAGTAGGAAGGGCAACCACATCCTCCTTAAGCATCATGAGCCACAGGAACTGGCAGGAAGGAACAAGACACATAACAAAAAAAGATTGGGCCAACGGAGAAAACCCAACCATCAGCAAACCCACATCAGCCAACCCACAAAGCATAAAAACAACAGGCATCTTCCACCAGAGCCCCAAAAAAACCATCGTTAGAGAACAACCTCCCAGTATAAAGATAAACTTCACCAACTCAGGGGGGTTCACAACCAAAAGGCCAAACAAAAAAATATACAACCCCAAACAAAGGGGGAACAAAAATAGCTACCAAAAAGCCACCACAACACCAAACAACAAGAAACTCAGTTGGGTAAACAAAACCAGCAAGATGAGAAACCCAGACAACAACTCCTCCTTAGACCAAGAGGAGGCAACACAAAACTTCAAAAAGAAGCAAAGGCCAACAAACCACCAAAGACCCACACCCAAAGAGAGCATCAGCAAACAAGCCCCAAAAGAGAAAGAGGAGCCCAGATAGGAAGAAAACATGAAGAAGGCCAAACAATAAAACCATCCAACTACATTAACACGCCGGTTAGAGCCACAAATAGGCAGAAACTCCACAGAACCATCCTGAAGCAGACACCACCACTCCCCGAGAGGGATACCAGAAGCCAAAACTCTCCAAGAGCAAGAACCCCCAAAAGGGCACCACCGAACTAACAACCGAAAGGGGCTGAGGGACACCAAGAGGACCCAAGTAGGAGAAAAAACCAACATGAAAATCACCCAAGCCTTCCTATTACACCGAATAGGAACAAGAAAAGGCCCATCCTTCCACCAAACCACCCCAGAGAACCCTGAGCACACACCCACTAGTTGCAAGGAAATCAACACAAACAAAACACCAGGCAAAAAGGGTAAGAGGGAAGAACAACCTCCACCCACACCAAGAGCCACAACACCCGACATCATCAACCACCCAACAAGCTGCAGGAAAAAGCGAAAGACACCAAAGAGGAGGCCAGAAACATAATAGACAAGCAAGAGGAGCCACCAAGCCTTCCTATTACACTGAATAGGAACATAGAACTGTCCATTTTGCACCCAACAGTCCTCAAAGAGGCCAAATCTCTCCCACAACAAAGAAGGCAGCCCCATAGAAGGATAAGAGTGCAAAAAACCACAACCTCTCATAGCAACGCCAACGAGAAAAATAGGGGCAAGCAAAAACCCCAACCATCTCCAAAAACCATTCACCACAAACCAAGAGGGAAGGCACCTCACCCAGATTAGAAATAAGAAGCTCACCCTTCCGTCAGCACCATGCCCCAAATCAAAAATAGCGAGCCAAAAATCACCAGTCACAACCCCCAAAGACTTCTCAAATGGAAAAAAACTTCGCAGTCGCAGCCAC
The DNA here is from genome assembly GCA_007115665.2 of Sequoiadendron giganteum. Taxonomy (NCBI): domain Eukaryota; kingdom Viridiplantae; phylum Streptophyta; class Pinopsida; order Cupressales; family Cupressaceae; genus Sequoiadendron; species Sequoiadendron giganteum. The sequence continues at coordinate 312,399,209 of CM021105.1, forward strand.
CAAAGACTTCTTAGACGACAAAAAAACCTCGTCAGGGTCTCCATCATCATCGACATCTCCTGCAGCTTCTCCATTGTAGGTTCGAAACCCCCTTCCCGCACGCGCCTTCTCCATTTTTCTTGTTAGTATAAATATTATTATTGTTATTTCAAATATTTTGTGTGATAAACCAATACTTGTTGTAAGTGTAGGTAATTTTTATGACAAATAGAAATACATGGAGGTCATCTTAAAACCTATATTGTGATTCCCTAGTGACACCTAGACCTTAGCCATGAGGGGACTAACTTATTCATTTGTGGAAAATGTTTTTTATGTAAATAATTTATTTTTATTTTTTATTTAATATCTTGCAAGGTTGTTATATTGGGACCTCGGAGTTTGAGCCCTCTTATGTATCAAATATCATATTTAAACTTGAAAATATTTTTTTAGATGGTTATTTAGAGTCTTTTCTTTATTAATTAAGAAAAACAAGTCCTTGGGGTGAATACCTATGGGACAAGCTCATGTTGGACCTATTTTTTGGGATTTGGATGGGATTCAACCCTCCCAAAGTCTTTGTGAAGAAGCGTGATCAGATTTATCTTAGATATGAAGCAAGATTGAATTTAAGTCATCTAATATATTTTACCTAAGTTTATGTATCTATCTAGGTAAATTCTATTTATACCCCCATGAATTATTTTTGGTGATTGGTTGTATTTTCTTCTTGAATCGATAAAGAAGAGGGTTTTAAGGATAATCTTAGAGCTTGGGAAAGAGAGACTTATAGAGGAGATCCTTGAGGATTCTTCAAAAAATATATTTTATCATAGTTTTTGAAACTATTAGTGGTAGGTTCCATAGACTCTTGTACATTATGCAATTTTTTTTTTGTTGTTGTTATAAATGTCTAATGTTGGTTGGTTTTTGTATGTGAATTTTCTTGTGAGTTTTAGGTTCTTTTGTATATATGTTTTAGAAAGGCTTGTTATGTGGGTGTCAATATTTATAATTTTTTGGTTAAGAGCCACCTATGCGTTGGGATTGAGAGAGGTGTGAACCCTCCCTTGGAGAAATCATGAAATTTCTTGTGAATAAATTTTAGTATTAAGTGTGTGAATTTTATGTGAATTTGGCTTGGAGGCATACATAGAATCTATTGGGGTTATGGCTATGAAATAATAATGAGTGGTGTTGTGGATTTATTTTTTTTATATTTAGGGAGGTTGGTATGTTATATTTGATAGAGCTAATATCTTGTTATTGATGGAGATGAGACATTATTTTTTATTTTATTTTCCCTAATGGGTTAGAATGCCCCCTTGAATTCTCCTTTTCTATGAATCTTGGCGTGATTCATATTTGGTATTTTCATCCTTTAGGTATTATTATATTTATGTTGCATCATTTTTTTATGTCATGAAACTTACTTTCTATGAGGACTTATGAGAAATTTATAAGGTTGAGAGGTGAGAAAACCTATTTTGGTCATGGATGTGAAATTTATTTATAAATTTATACATAATTGAAAATTAGCAACCTATGTTGATAAAGACTTTACATGGTACAAAAGGCTAATCTTGGATTTATTTTTTTAATTCTTATCGAGATATTATAGAACTTATTGATAGGTATGAACATTTATCCCTATATTTGAAGTAAATTATCCCTTTTAACCATTTATCATCCCAACATACCCTTATCATGCTTAATTTTATAATATTATATAAATTTTGCTATAATTTTAGTTAAATATTAATGTATATATGATTATTGGTATTCATTTGATTAATGATGATCTTAATGCTAATAATCATGTGTCAAAAGAGGTATTTTTATAAAAATAGGACTTATACAAAGAGGAGATGAATTATGGAGCACCAAATCTATAGAGCTTTGGAATCCCAAAAGCATCTCCAAACTATCACAGATTGGGTCTCTACGAAGGGAATTCTAGAGATAGACATCTCCTATGTTGCTTGAAGTTGTGAATACCACCAAACCACTAGTTCTTTGAAATTTAAAGCTTTCATTTTATGATTTCTACTCAGACTTTTATCTATAAAATTTAGGTAACATAATCTTAATGGAATCAAGGCATGTTTCCATAATGCCATAATCTACCTAAAATAGGTCACAATATATATATAATTCTATTAATTAGCAAAGATAACTTTGGCATTTGATATTTTTGACACAATTGTAATAAAGGGTCTCTTTAGTAAAAAATTGGTTATGAGAAGTATGATTGCATGTTATTATTAATCTTTTTAGTGAATAAATATGAACCTTTGTTGATATGGCCACTCAATTAAGAATTTTGGAAGTACATGGTAGGAATAAGTATTTCAATTTTTCATTGAGTTTATTTTTATATAGTTTGTGTTCATATCCTTCATAACTTGTAGCTTTAATGTGTTTAATGTGTTTTAGATATCCAAAGTTATTTATTGTTATTTCTATCATCTGTATTATTCATGATATTTGATGTACTCATTTATGAATCTATGTTGATGTAAAAAATTGTGTATTATTTAGCTCCATATTAGACTGATGTATTTATGTTATATTTCAACCTTTATTTAATTTTTTTAATTGAAATATTTCATTATTGTTGAAATATTTCTTTAGAAAAATAAGAAAAATGATAGATTAGTTCATGTTTTATTTCTATCAGCTCATTAGTTAACTAATCCTATTCTTATTAAAGAACAACTTTGAGTTAATTTATTTATATATGTAAGTTACACCCCTTATTCTCTTATAGATTAAAATTTTCAAGTGATTTCTAGTTAAAAACATAGGAATTATCTACCTTAATGACTTTATTAAAGGCCAAATATCTGAAATCCTTCTCCAGACAACCTTGAACACCATCCAAGTCAAAATGATAATCAACAAGCTAAAGTACAAGACCTGGTGACAACTTGTCACTACTTACCTATTTCTACATTGTAGACATCATATCTAGTTTAAGAAGGAAGAAATTAATGTTGTACATAAATTCTATTACTATTACATTAAAATATTTAAAGGAAACTTGTCAAATATTTATAATTTTCAAAATGAAAGGAAATATGCATACACCGAAGATAATTTATGCATAACCCAAATAGATAAATCTATGCAAACAAGTATTCAAAATTCACATGCAAAATAATAGACAACATACAATCAAAGATGATACAATATATACCCTAGAAAAACCTCAAGAGGGAAAAAACTAGACTCTAAAAGCATCCATCACTCATGTATTATTCAACAATAAATATTATAATACATCTTCAAAGTCTATGAACACATTTCTAACATCGAGCCCTCTATAAGAAATCCATGTGAACAAGCATGTAACAACACATTGCATGCCATGCTTCAACCCTCACAAGTGTGAAAAATATATTCTCTCAACCTCTTAGCCGAAATAGCCAACAAGACACCCTTAGAAAACTACCCATGTATTTTATTTTATAGAAATAAGCTCACACAAAACCACCAATCGGTATTACATAAAACCACGTGACTAATTCCATGAGCTTACAAAACCATTAACCTCCACATTTAATTCTTGATATTAAGTTTTTCCAACATTAAATTTTTTCCCATGTGCAACCCCATATTAACTATTTCATCTAGTGTTACATACAATACATAAAGTGGCCCTGAGAATGCTAACCCATGTGATGCATGCATCCCTAGATTCCCTAGGTACACCACATAATAAATAAATCTTATGTTATAACATTATGTAAGGTGGAAAACACACATTTTCCTAACATTCTCCCACTTTTTGTATACATTGCATAAGGGTTAAACAAGTAATCTCAAACCTGAACAAGGGAACAATCCCCATGGCCACATACACCATTAAGGAATCAGAGTTCTCCATGTGGTCCATCAAGATACCTGCAACAAGAATCAAGGTGACCACTATATCAAGAATGAATACTCTCGTCCTCCATCATGCAAGTGCACAAATATAAGAAATCATCCAAAGAGATGCCACACTATTTATCACAAAGAAGCATATGTATTGTCTCCAACTGATACCTCAATACAAAAACACTCAATCCTAAGGTAATAAACATGCATCAATAGTTGTCAAGATATAATCAACATAGCTGAAAATAGAACCCAAAAAAAATGCTAACACATCCAACTATTCATACCTCAAAGGTATAAAAATTTATAAAAATTGAACCAAATGCCTTCAACATATATAACCCATAACATGTAATCACAAGCTCCAAGTGTCAAAATTGCCATATAATTAACACACACAACTAGGAACTCCCACTGCATAAGTATTGCCAAATATAAAAATGATCAAGGCATTCAAAGATCCACCAATAGCAACACATAGAAGAGTAACCAACATCATGTAGTACCATGGAACATACACAATGATATGCAAATCCTGCAAACCAATATGATGTAATATACCTCTCACCACAAGTCTCCATAGCTCTCCCAAGTTCATCACACTCAACAAAGGAAAGATATAAAGTAATATCCATGTCATCACCAAATAATAATGAGCAACACATGACAACAAACATAGTGATCACCATAGCTCCACACAAGATCTCAAAACCAATATTAGGTCAATACAAAAATCCAAGTAGAACAAGACCAAAGAGAGAATATATAAATCAAAACCTATAGCATGTCCTTATACACACACCTCTAAATTCTAAGTTTTGATAAGTACAATATCCTCTATAAAATCCCAAAGATAATAGCACTATCCACATCTAAACATAACCAGTATGTATGCATCTCAAACCAAAGGAAGATCAAACCAAAGGAAGATCAAACCAAATTCATTCCCAAACCAAGGGAATAAGCCCAATAACATATCCTAAACTCAACATCAATGAATATTCTCACAATTCATAAGGAGATAAACATGAAAACATCCCTCAAATAATCCTCTATAACCAACAAACAATAGCTCAAGATCCATATGCACGAGAGGATAAAGCATAAAATATAATACATTTGAAAATAATAGTAGCAATACCTTAGATGATTAATTTCCAATTTGACCAAGAGTAGGGAATGATAATTCTCCTCCAAGATGTCCAAGTAATCATGACTCATCCAAGAATAATATTCTCATAGGTCCATGTTAAACTCATGTCCAACTAAGGTGTAGGCTCCTCAGACTTCCAAATGAAACCTCATCAATGAGTAACCATCTCAAAACATGTATCTAATGTCAAGAGATCTCCTAGCCTCATTATGTCTCCAAGTATCCATGAGTACCTATAATTGATCAATCCATGCAAAACTCTAAATTCAACATAGCACCATCATAAAGCTCTCAATGAAATTACCAATGTACTCAATACCAAGAGAACCAACCAAGATCAAAGTCAAAGTCACAATCATGACATCATGATCTCACATATCCTTAAAAGAAGATAATATTCTCCAATAAATATATCATGCACATGTATCATGCCAACACTCTAATGTATGATCAAGAGCCCATCATAATAATATAACCATCCTATCAAAGAAAGGATCACATGTCAAAAGATAAATCATGACACCTCAACCAAAGATGTCAACATCTCCATACCACATGAAGCTAAACATCTCTATCAATGTAACCCAATATTTCAAAGAAACCTCACTACATAGAAGAAACAAAACCCAAGAGTTCATCCATGACACCAACAAAAACTATAGAAGATCATCCATCACCAAGTGATGAATCCACATCATTGTCACAAGATCTCACTGAACTGTGATACCGATCTCTCCATGATATTATGATAACCATTCCCTAAATTTAGATCCTTCATAGTCCCAACAAGATCAAATAACTCAGCACCAAGCTCCCAAAGGGAAGAGTACAAACCATGATCTCTAAACCAAGAAGATACAACATTGCCAAACCATCAATGTCACAAGCTCCCATTGAATAATGTAATCAAGCTATCCATTATATCATGATAACAACCTCCTTAATGAAGATCAACCAAAGGACCTCATGCAATCAAAGAACTTAGTTGCAATATGAGCTCCCAAAATGCAAAGTAAAATCATGATCTTCAAACCAAGAAGATTCACCACCACAAACCAAACAAGAATCAATCCATCACCAATAAAGTACCTACATAAACAATCATGTCATGAAAAAGTCCCTAAGACATAAGGAACATTCATGACACCATGATCACCACCAAATGTACCAACAAAAAACTCCAACCATGTCATCACATGTTTGCATCACGTAGTCAACTACATAGGTCCCACATCATGAATATACATGGTAATACCATCTCTCCATCTCAACATGACAACCAAACCAACAAAACAAAGAAATAGACCAGGGAAAAAATCTAAATTTTTAACAACATTGAAGCATCTATGTGCGTAGACAATCCACATCCAAGTCATAAATGTAACCTATAAGCATAAAAAGCATACAACACTACACAACTTGTAGATCCAACAATGCAACATACGAATCCAAAATAATACTAATAACCATGTCAAATGAGAGTATACAATGACTCAAACATCAAATCACCAAGATTTGAATAGCCAGAAGATCACAAAATCACCATAGTCAAAAGAACCCTATAAACAATTCATATGGAAATAACAACAAATAAATCATGTCAAAACATATTCAAACTTGATCTACTATGTAGTTCTTTGAACAAGATTTTTGTCAACTATAATAATTCCAAAATCTTCCATATGCACAATTTATGACCTCTCCAAGCTTGGAAGGAACATTCGGCTTCCAACAAGCATTTCTCTATCAAAACAACAAAATCTAGAAAAACCATTGATACCACAACGTAGTTTTTGGAACCACCTTTCTAATGAGTTGTAGCATCCAAAATTGTACTCACTTGTAGGTGATAATAAAATTTCATGCTTATTTTGGACCTATTTTAGTGACCCTTGCATTTATGCATTTTCAACACCTCCTAATAGGCCCTAATTCCCTTCATTATGCATTCCAAGGCCTATTTTTATCATTTTTCGACAAAATTGCAAGCATTGAATAAATGCAGCCAATTGTTATTTTTCTCTTGACACTCAATGTCCTAGAAATTTGGGATGGGAATCATACACCCATGGGTATATGGGTCCCCCTTCTTAGCTAGGACCCAAATTTTGGTGTGTTTTTGGCAGCATTTTAACATCAAAATTTCAAATTCCAGCTTTCGGGATCTAATTTTTTGGAAATTAAAGAGATACCTATAAATACCTAGTCCTTTCACCATTTCAAAAATAAAGAGAAGAATAACAAGATAAATAGCATTCAAGCAAGCCAAATTGAGCAGTCTATTTTGTCATACACTTTTGCATTTGTAGGTTTTCAAGCATATTTGCAAATTTGATCAAGCTTTATCACATGATTGAAGGTTGATGCCTATGGAGGAAATGATGGATTCCAAGTTTGGGAGATGCATTTGGCCACTTTCTTCAACCTAATGACTTGTTTTCTAATGTTCACACCTTCAATCTTCATTCCTCTTGTAGCCTAAAGCAAGGTATCATTGAATTTCAGAATTACTTAGGGTGTTTGACTTCTTCCTATTTGGATCTTGTCATTTTCATATAAGAACCTCTCTAATACACTTGAGTAGGGTTTATTTTTATTTTATCTCATAACGACCTTAGACACATATAGGGTTAGGGCTTACACACAATATTTTATCAAATCTTTGGCTATTTGTTGAGGTTTAAATACTAAAATAGGGGTTTGATTGAGGCAAATCCTCATATAGCCACCTCAAACCATTTATTTTTGTACACTTATTGTAGGTACAAATCTAAAGAAGGTTTGTAGGACAAGAAACATAGAGCAAACAAAGAGCTATAGGATCAAGTTTTAAATTTTTGGTAAGACTTACAAAGACCCACATGCCTCTAGGAATTTGAGTCCTCCTCTACATGCCAGATCTAGCTTTTGGTTACATGTACACATCATCCAACACTTCTCAGATTTTCTTGCAATTTACTATATCTATATGTGTGTTTCTATAATATTGCATTTATCATATTAGGTCATATAGTTCAATTAGTTTAATCATTTCTAATCATTTCTAATCCATTTTCAAGGCACTAAGAGTGTAGATCTTGGTTCGATTGGCTCACTTTTATGGTTGAAATTCAATCTATACAACTTGTTGATCTACATTCGAATGTACCTTTAAAAAAGGAGCTAAAAGTAATCCTAGGTTTATGCATTAAAATTAGCGTTCCCTTTTTCTATGTTACATTTTGGTGAACTTGACACTTTGACATCATATACCTTCTGAAAATTCCATTCACTCACCCTAGATCTAGGTCTTGCATACTATTATCTTGTATTTCGCATTTCACATTTCATATTTGCATCATAAAAGTCATAAAAATCTAAAAATATTGCATCATAGCTTACATTAGGGTTTGTTTCGGTCATTTAGATCATAACTGTATTCAAAATTTATTTCAAAAGTGTGATTTATTGTTCAAACATTTTCATACACTTACATTTCACTTACATTAGGAAATTCTAGAAAAACAACCACTGTGAAACCACTTTGCAAACATAAACAAAAACCTTAAATAGCAACATAAACATTTATTTTTTCTATTTTTTGAACCCCTGTCAAGGACTCAAATGCCCCTAGGCGTCCCTATCCTTTTATAGGTGCTTCAGGGAAATTTTGTATATATTTATATCTCTGTGCTTTCATTCTATTTCTACTAAAAATAAATTGTTTTAAAATTTTGAAACAATGTTATTGCATATTAAAGAAAATTATCATTTTGCTTAGATTGTTGAAAATTGGGAAAGGAATTTACTTTTCAGTGCTTAAGATTTTCAAACTTGTAGAGCAATTATTTGAATTATTTGAATCATTTCATTATCTAGGTAGATTAGTTTAATTTTTCAAACATTCAAAACCCTAGATTGTTACAACATATTACTCAAATTGAAAACTCATAAAATAGTAGTAGAATCAATCCAAAACTTGGGTTTGCAAATAGTTACACAATTAATATTTGTTACTAAATCCTCTAAAACTGACACTTTTGAAAAAGCCCTACCAAGACCCAAACGCCCTTGGGTGTCTCAGTCCTCCAAAAATAGCTTCAAAACTTAGAAACAATTTGATATTTATTGTTAGTTTGCATGTCTGCAATCTGGTTTCTAGATTTGTAGCAAGTGTGTAAAACCTATTTTTAACCCTAGTTAGCTTAAACATGTATTGGAAATTAATGATTAATCTTGGAGAAAATATAGTCATCTGATTATTTCAAATCTCTTTTTGCAAGTGTATTGTATACCTATCAATCCCTTTAGTTATGATGAATTGGATATGTTAGATGAAGCCCTTGAGGACTTCATCTCACCTAGATCATCCACTAAGGCTTGAAAAATTACTAACCAACAACGAACAATCAATGCAATCACACCTCAACTTATTATTTACCCACCTTCGCAACAATCTCAAGTCCAAACTGAACCAATTCTTATCATAGGACCACCTCAAAAAAACCAAAAACTCCAGGTGCTATCTTAAACTTTGCAAGAAATCACTAGTGCCAATGTATCATATCGACCAAGTTACCACAAAGTTGCTCATATAAATAACACAAGGAATAGTAGTCAACCAAGATAAACACAAACCATTCTTGCATCGATACCACTTCCACAACCTACTTTACCTAGTGTGCCTTGCTTTCTTCAACATAGTGGAAAGGAGTATGATCTTGTGGAACAACATTGTAATACTCTTGCTAAGATTTCATTATGGAACCTAATTCAAACATCATCAACTTACCATGGAATGCTTCAAATACCTTACAAGTTGTGGTCCCTCCTAGTGTACAACCAAATGATGTGGCAACCTTAATTCAAGGTATGAACTTGGTCACTCTTGATATTGTCTTTCATCAAAGTGAATTACCTCTAGTGGAAATAAAAAAATAAAGAGATGCTATGATATTGGTCGTTATTAACAAAGCTAGATTTAGGAACACCCTTGTTGACAATGGTTTAGGATTTAATTTTTGTAGTGTAAATCTTTTGGATAAAATTGGAGTAGACAAGAATAAAGTTCAACTAGATTCTTTGTCCATTTGTGGTTTCGATAATGTGGGGAAGCAACCATTTGGTGTGATAACATTACCTATCAAAGTTGGAAACATTAAGTTTTACAAACTCCTATCCATGTCATGCCCCGGAAATTTCATATAATTTTCTCTTGGGTAGACTATGGATTCATGAAATGAATGTAGTACCTTCAACACTACACTGTTTACTAAAATACACTTACAACAATAAGGTTTACACAATAAAAGCTGATCCAAAATTTAAAAGTTGTTTACAAACTAAAAAGGGAATGAAAAGTCCTTTGAGAACATTGATACCAACTTCAAAAGTGTAACCTTTACAAGAATAGGAGAAACATGAGTGTCTTTCATCGAAGAAAAATTTGTTGGATGATGATTGAGGGTCATTAGATTTCACACCTACATTCATGGGAGAATATAAGATAACAGAAAAATGAAAGAAAAAGATAAAGAAGTTGCGGTTGTATTGTTACCATATTTTCACTCAAGATCAATCAGGTAGATCTTGTTGTTTTTAAACTAAGAAAAGGTGCATTTATCATTCCTACATTACATTCAGATGCATAAATGAAATAATTCAGAAAATATTTCTTTTTGCAAATTATTGCATTCATACAAGTGCATATAACAGAAGAAGGATTCAAAAAAAAAATTAAACAATCAAGTTATCTTTATTGAATGTGAAATGTACAAATGTCTCACACAATCCATGAGACTCGCCATAATTTATTCAATGCAAATAAAGAAAAATATATACATGAATAAGTTAGAAAAGTAAATGTGCATGTAAGAAAGAAACCAGTCATTGCTTGGAATGACTAGTTCTGGTTGTGTCATCTTGTCCGTTTCTGCCCCAAAATGCTTGTGTCCTTCCTACCTCCGTACCACTCCTAGTCCTACATCTAGAAAAAGCAATTGTATTAGAGAAATTCTCTAAGTAATGAAAGGTTTCAAATCATACATGAACATACACCTATCCACATACATACTGATCTTCAAAATGCGTTAAACAAGCAATGCATACTTTAGGTGTCCTGGAGAACTATCAGAGTCATCAAACACACCTAAAACATGCACATGTTTTTTCTAACTTGTTTGCTTCATGTGCAGATACAGGTGTGATTATGTTTCTATATTTTATTTATCAATTACCAAATGAGTGGTGAAAATATGGCTCCCAGAAGGGTTGAGCCCAGCTCATAATTTATGCACAACCTTTTAGGTATATTTAAGTGCATTCAACACAAATTACCGTGTCAAGAACCTTATCAACAACAACTTTTGATATGTAAACTGCAAGTACAGTATGACAGTGACAGGTATTTTCTCATTGGAGAGTATAAACCAACACGATCATTCAAAAGTAAGTCAAGAAGGAGTGAGCCTATGAGGAATTTATGACAGCATAAATAAGGCATGTGAATCATCTGATAGAATGCCTAAAGAGATGATAGAAGAATAAAGACAATGAGCTCTGGATATGTGCAAAAAATGGCTATTTTAAATTATACATGGCTATAGGTGGATGCATGAAAAGGATGGTGACCAGTAGGTGGAAGGGCACAATGATATTTTTGCAGTCAGGCCATAAGAAATTATAGAGATCAAACACCTAAGGAGTATTCATCCAATGGAATAATGGTGAAAGGTTATGTTAGTTCCCCAATGATCATGAAAATCCAATTCAATAAATGATCTTAACAACACTTTTGATGTCTTTGGGGGTTTGATGGTTCCATTGTTAAATGTTTCATTCACCGGTATCATGTCAAGTTACATTGAAGACTTGATCACTTGAATTCAACAGTAGAATTTTCATTAGTGATAAGATCATTCAGTAAAAAGCATTACTTTTGGGGACCTCCCTTTGAGTTTATGAGATAAAAATATGCATTTTCAAGATGGAATAAATTCAATGAAATGACAAGGATTTTTCTTTTGAAGAAAGATTTCCAAATGCTCGACACATATAATAAGTATGGTAGTTTCCAGACTAGCAGTATTGAGCCATGAGTTAACAGATTTTGCTTGAAAGTGCGAGGGGTTTGCATAATCTTAATCAGTAATGCATCAAGGACATTTCAGTAAAGGATCAGAGTTAAACTTGTGGACTGTTTGACCGAATACCTCAAGCAATGTGATCTCAAGAAACGTATATAACATCATCATTGGCAAGTAGTAAGGTACATATTAATAGAAGGTATATCTTAACACAATTATTATGTCTAGCAGTATAGTGAGCAACATTCTCTATGAAGAGAGAGATAAAATCAAACAGAGACAGCTTAGAGGGTTAAAAGAAAGTGGTAGAAGGAGCAAGCCCCTTGAAATTCAACAAAAGGGAAAATATTCAAATCAAGAAGTGACATGGGTTTTGACAACCTAGAGCAGTCATAACAAGTAGAGCTTGCATACCCTCGAGTTAGGGTTTCATGGAAAGAAATTTGGGGTTTTAATAACCCAAAGTGTGTTTCTCTACATATGTCTAAATCAATTTGGGGTTTCAAGAAAAAATAAAAATATTTTTTCAAAAACGGAGGAAAAATTGGCCAACCCAGAACATTATAATGGCTATGGAAAATTTCTTGAGCAAACCCAGGAGGGTTCTTTATTTTTTCTGTAAAAACGAGCAAAAAATCATGTAGCCGAGTCGAGAGTGCCTAATAAAGAAAATCTCATATGTTTTTCTGTAAGCAATATTTTGTGTTTCATAAAAAACTCATGTATTTTTTTGGAAATGAAGCATAAAATCCATGACAACTTGTTATATATATAAAGGGGGGTATGTATGAGTGCGCAGAAACCCTCATGGGTTTTTTTTTTAAACTCTTTGAGTGTGAGCAAAAAATGTAAAGATCTCCATGGCGGCCATTAAATTAAGAAGTTCTACAGAACATGGCTCAGATTCAAGTATTTTTGCTTCAGAAAAACAATATGAAGGTGCTTTCAATAGCTCACCTTTCTTCATTCTGCTGAAGAATTTCAAGTATTTTCCCTCAAAGTCTGTTGGAATCCATCCTAGAAATATGCTCTCAAGTCTGTAGCCAAGAAAAGTAGAAATCAACAGGAGTGATCATAGGAAAAGGAACAACAATATGGGTGAGAAACAGTACAAGGCCGCGGCCATGAAAAGCCTACTTAAATAAAGAACAAATTGAAATCTCTAGTTTCTTCAATAAAAACACAAGAATGATTACCAGTCTAGCAACTCTCTGGAAGGAGTCACAGAGGATGCAAATCTATGCTTCTGAAACGAGCGTGTGATTTTCCATCAAGCTCAGGAAACCCTCATCATGGAGGCGGTGGCGGCTCAGCTTCTTTTTGTAGCTTCTAACTGACAAATGAAAGATGCTTCATTTTCGCTTTTGTTTCATTTAGGGTTTCTTAACCCTATGTTGAATGTCGATGGAATGGAATTTTAGCCATTGTTTTAAAATTCAATGTGAAAGTAATTAGGGCCATGGGTTATGATTTGTCTTTCATACCTTAGGCTAATGAATTACATATACCTTGTAATAAGTCTTTATGACTTTTTTATATTTGTTTTATTTTCTTTGTATTTTATTATAACTTTGTATCTTGCAATCTTTTAAAAATGTAAAAAATATTTACCTTAAGTGATAAACTTATAAATCACTTAGGTGTAGATATTGTTTCAATGCAAAACAATGTGCTTGAAGATTTCAACGTATGCAAGGAGAGAGGTATATGGATATGTTTGGATTTATGACTTTTGAGAGCATCTAGGGTTGTTTGGAGGAGTTAGCCAACAAATGGAGCAAATATAGGGGTTTGTTTTGACCCAATAATAACTTTTGTTTCCATTTAGAGAATTTTTAGAGGTGTTTATGGTTTGATTAAGTCTTGCATGACTTTTTCATCCATCATGAGCTCTTTTTGAGAGAATATAGATGCTATATTTTAGGATTTTGAAGGACATCCAACCCAAGAAGCTTCCAGGTCCTATTTTGATGGAACCACTTGAGCTTGGCTACTTATGGCTTTTGTAACTCATTTTAAGGGAGTTCTTTTTATGCAATTTTTCGGAGATTGTGACTTTGGCAGTCCTTTGCTATAGTTTTGAGCATGCCTTGTAACTCGGTTTTGGGATATGATATACAGATACTACCTTGAGTACTATTGATTGGATGGTGTTGTCTTTTCATTATTGTAGTTTTGTGCATAATCTAGTCATCGATCAAACTGTTAGTGAGGTATTTATCTCCTTGTGGTTTTGTCTTACTTTTCATGCCTTTTCTATGAAATATACTTATACAAGTTACAGCTTATGTTAAAATTGCATTTAGCCTTTGAATTGTGGAAATTTTATTTTCCTTTTGAAGATATTACACTTAAAATTTCTTGTGAAACATTGATGTATAAATTTATAGAAGTGAATGATGCAATTTAGATGTTATCAACAGTATTCAAGTGTTTCAAAAATATAGATTTTCATGATCCTTTCAGTTAGGTGTATCACCATAGGAAGTAATATTCATAGCTTACAGTTTTATTCATTTTTGTAATCCTTCTTCCATTTTTCCTTCAAAATAATCATTAGTTAGGTGATAACCGATAGGAATCTAGCCTTCTCCGAAATTTTGGTCTCATTTAAGGTACTCACACCTTGGAATAATTCCCATGTTTCACTAGATTGTTGAATTCTAAATTCAATAGGGTGTAGATTTTAGTGATAACAGTTTTTGGCAGGCCCAGTGGGACACGTTCTTCAACATTTTTGTTGGTTTGGTATGCAACCAACAAGTTTCAGACCTTACAGAGGTTTTACTTGTATATTTGGTGACTTCATGAAGTGAAAGAATAGAAGAATTGGTGTTGTTACAACACATGAGAAAGGTCCAAACAAGGAGTGCTAAGGATTTTGAATTTTTGTAGCTATCACCACCCAGAAGACAAGGCAGGACAGCGAAAAGAACCCCTCCATTGAAGAGAGTTCAACTAACACCACCTGGTATAAGACCTGAATTTTTTTTCTCACCACCAAGGAGGAGAGGTAGACCATCTAAGAAGCAGAGTGAAACTCGTTCTGCTTCACCAAGCTTCAGAACAGTGAGATCACCAACAAGCAGCCCAAAGAAAGTTGTTATTTCTTGAGGTTCTACTACCTTTTTATTTCCAAGATTTGTTGTTGTAGCAAGTTCATCAGTTGTTGTTTTAACTCATTTGAATCCACCTCAACCACCTCTTCTGGCAAGGAATCAACGTTTTGTGCCATTTAATGGAGGCGGTCCATTAAACTTGGCACAACACAATGACATACTAATGGCTACCCTCAAAAAAATTCCAAACTTCACTGGGGAGGATCAGACTACCCCAATTGAGCACATACGAGATGTTGCTTCCTTATGTGGAGTTCACCACATAACTCATGAAGACGTAGTTGTTAGGCTGGTTGTTGCATTGTTAAAGGGAAAATATTTGCAGTGGTATAGGGGTCTGGTAGTTGGCACCATTACTACTTGGGATGACTTTGGAGACAAGTTGCATAAGTAGTTTCAAGACAAATCAGACAACTTGTCCCTGATGGAGCAGCTTACAACCATAAAGAGAGCTCCTCGGGAGAAAATGACGGACTTCAACTTTCATTTTCAAAGGACTTGGTTCAGGATACCTAAGACAGTAAGACCTACTCCTGATTATGTTTTCCTGTACTATCTTGGAGCTATAAACAGTGGCATATCAGTCATGATACAATCAATGGGAGGAGCGTCTTTACCAGGTGCGTATGAGGTAGCAATCAGAGCTAAAAACAACTTAATATAGGCCGGTAAGCTTGATCCTAGGCCACCAATGCCTATCTTCCCAAATATTCACTCGAATATGCCTTTGTAGATACCGCCTTTTGGTCCTTTTCCAACTGTACCAACAATACCAGTTGTTGTAACTCAAGAAGTTATTCTAAGCTAGTCACAAGAGCTACAGGAGGTCAAAAGTAAGTTACAAACTTTTCATAACAAATTGGTTAGTTTAGAAAAGCAACAATCTTATAGACCACCTTATCAACAAAAAAATCAAGGTCAACAACAACAGTACCAAGGCAATAGGCAGCCTTATCAGGGTAACTACCAAGGCCCAAGATAGAATGTGAACACAAGGCCTTTTCAGGCATATGCACCAGCACCTTTTATTGTAGCTAGGGACCTTGTCCCTCTTCAAAACAACTTGGCAGCAGAGTATGAGTGGTGCTATCCTTACAAACAACCTCACAATCAAGCCACCTGCTCTAATGGGCTCATTAATCAGGCACTAATGGTGTAAAGTGTTTCACGTTTGTAGCAAAGCATACCTAATGATGGAGCTCCATAGCAATAGGAGCAGCCTACAAATGATGCTACTCTGCTAAACTGGCAGGGAGAGGAGTTATGTGGAGTCAATGCAGATGATCCAATTGCATCAAACACAAGAGCAAAGAAAATAGATTTTGAGTTTGAGCAAACAGTTGACAAAGGGAAAGCAATAGATGTTGAACCATCCACATCACAAGTGCCTCACGTCATGTAGAGGAAATCTCAGGGAGCTTCCAAGGAGCAGCCACACTTGTAAGTTGATCATGCTGGTGTAAAGACCCATCAAAAGGTAAGTTCAGTTGTGCCTTTCAATATAATCGATAATATGAAAAAGGTGAATGTAACAATCTCTATGTGGGATTCATTAGCTATCCTAGGTTGAAAAGACATGTTACAGTCAGCCTTATCAGATTTAAAGGTGACTAATGAGCCATCAGTAGGTCAGAGTAGAATTTTTCTAATGAACACCCCTTAGGACAGCAAGCAATAGCCCAGCAAAGAAATGGGTAAGGATGTCAAAGCACCTCTTTTTTATGTTTCCTTGATCATAAATGGTAAACTATTCCACAATTGTATGGTAGATAGTGGAGCTAGTAGTTTTGTAATGCCGAAACAGATTGTTGATAGGCTAGGTATAAAGTATCAAGATTTAGAGAAAGGAGTTGTCCAGTTAGATGGGACTTCAATTAATACCATAGGTGTTATCAAGGGTCTAAGCCTTACACTTCATGCTTGCCCAAATTTTTCAGTGCCCCAGGACATATGTGTCATTGACCTACCACCTTTCTTTGCCTTATGTCTCTCAAGAGACTTCATAGCCAAAATAGGAGGTTATGTGTTTGTTGATTGGTCACATATGTTGTTTAGAACAAGATATGGGACTAAGGTTACCATAAAATCTAAGAAATTGGCCAAGGACCATATAGAACCCTATAATCCGAGTGTAATTAATGAAGTTCCTAGTGTTGCAGGCACAAACTATGTTGTTTTTTATGACAGTAAGCATGCTGCTACTCAAGAGCTACAAGCTGAGATTGTTCCTAAGGTGTTGTTAAATGAGTGGGCAGCAGAAAATGTGGTAGATAACCCTAATGATCATATTTTGGATGTTGGGATGGGTATTTATGTGTTACATGAACCTGATGCAGAGGTGCCTAATCTTGAAAAGAGTGCAGATCAGCTGTTGTTGCAGCAAAATGAGCTTTGGGAGATGTTTTTCAATGGTTCCAGAAGTAAGAATGGAGTTGGAGGGGGTGTAATGCTTGTGTCCCCACAAGGTGACAAATATTTTTCTAACTTTCGTTTTGCTTTTTCCTATTCTAACAACACTGTTGAGTATGAAGGGATTATTCAAGGACTTCAATGGGTGAGGAAAAGGGGAGTTAACTGTCTGAAGGTCTATGGAGATAGTGAGTTGATAGTAAATCGGGTCATAGGCTTGAGTGTTGCAAAGAATGATGCCTTGAAGTCCTACCAAAACAAAGTGTGGGACCTGATTGAAGAATTTAACGCATTGAATTTGGTTTTTGTACCCACAAATCAAAACAAGCATGCATATAGGCTTGCAGCTGTTGGGGCATAGTTTGATATCCCCAATGATATCAAGAAGGAGAAAACACAACAGTATGTGAAGGTTGTAGTCAGGCCATCAATTCTTGATAACAACGTTCACTGGGAAGTGTTTGATAGTGATGAGCAGATTTTGTCATTTCTGCTTCAAGAGGATCATTTTTTTGTGGTGAACCAAGAGAAACTCAAGCAGCAGTATGATGATCAAGTCATACAACTGAAGACAAATCAGCTACCCAAGGGACTTGTCACCTTGGAATCAATTTTCAGCACCGATGATCAGCTTAAGAAGGGTAAAGCTGGTATGCAGATCAAAGAGGAACATTACGAAGAGTTGGATATTTTCAAAGGTAAACTCCTTAAAATAGGCAAAAACTATTCAGCTAAAGATAAACAAGCTTTTGTTGCTTTATGTCAAGAATTTCATGATGTATTTGCATGGGAGTATTTTGATTTAAGGGGTTTGATCCCCATATTTCCCAACATACTATTGAATTAGAACCTAATGCCAAGCCTGTTAGGCAGAAACAAAGACCTTTGAACACTAAGTTAGAGCCTCTCATGATCAAAGAGCTAACCAAACTAGTTGAGGGGGGTATCATCTTTCCTATTAAACATACCTCATGGGTATCTAACCTTGTACCGGTTAGAAAGAAAAAATGGGAGATTAGACTCTACGTAGACTTTAAGGATCTTAACAGAGCTTATTTAAAAGATCATTACCCAATGTCCTCTATGGAACAGATCCTACAAGTTGTTGTTGGTTCTGAAAAAATCTCCTTATTAGATGGTTATTCAGGTTATAACCAAGTGCTTGTCAAAGAGGAAGACCAGTTTAAAAATACTTTTACAACTAAGTGGGGCACTATGGCCTATAAGAGAATGCCTTTTGGATTATCTAATGTTGGTGCCACATTTCAGAGGGCCATGGATATGGAATTTCAAAGTTTAATCAATAAGATTGTCCTAGTTTATCTAGATGATGTCACAGTATTCTCTAAGAATGTTGATGAGCATCTGTCTCATTTAAAACAAGTGTTTGAAAGATGCAAGGAGTTTGGTATATCCATCAATCCGAAAAAGAGCATTTTTGTTGTCCATGAAGGCAAGCTTCTTGGACACATAGTGTCAAAATAGGGGATCACCATTGATCCTGAGTCATTTGAAGCTATATTGGAGCTGCCATTACCCAATCACAAGAAGGGTCTGCAGAGTTTCTTTGGGAGAATTAATTTTCTAAGAAGGTTTATACCTGATGTTGCAAACCTTTTATAGCCTTTGACAACCATGTTGAAGAAAAATGCAGTTTTCAGTTGGACTAGAGAATCCAAGTACAGTTTTGAAGCAATCAAGGAGGCTTTAGCATCAACTCCCACTTTGGTAAACCCAGATTTCTCAAAGGATTTCACTTTGTATGATTTTGGTAGCTTAAGTTCAATTTCTGCTATGCTGGCTCAGAAAAATAACGATGATTTAGAGTAGCCAATAGCCTTTTTCAACCAAGGTTTAGTTGATTATGAGCAGAAGTGTACTTTTGTTGAGAAACATGTTCTTGTTGTGATCAAGAGCTTAAAGAAATTTAAGTCTCTAATCTCTATCAATAAGATTCATGTTATGGTTGCACACCCTAGTGTTAAGGAGTTTTTGTTGAGCAAAGGCCCGAATGAGAAAAGAGTAGGGTGGATCACAAGGGTTATGGAATTCGACATTGATATTAAGATCACCAAAATTTTCAAAGGTAGAGGACTCTGTGAACAGTTGGCCTCAAATCAAGAAAATGAGAAAAAATTAGAATCAGAGACTGTTCAAGTCAATGAAAATGAGTTTCAGAATGTTGCATTTGTGTTAGATGCAGGTTGGATTCAAGGTATGACCCATTTCCTACAGACTGGTGAATTTCCACCAGGTCTCAATAGAGCCAAGAGAAGGTACTTCAAGTTGCAGTCTATTCCATATGTTTTGATTGATAACATTCTTTTTCAGGAAAGATCTTAATGGTGTTTTATTAAGATGTGTTCATAATAATCAAACAAAAAAAGTTCTTCATGAGTTCCATGATGGAACTGCAGGGGGTCATTTTTCCCCAAGAACTATAGCTTGGAAACTAATGTGTGTTGGTTATTATTGGCCTATCTTAATTAAAGATGCCCATGATTGGGGAAGAAAGTGTGTTAAATGTGCTCTTTTTGCAGGAAAAGAGAGGTTTCCAGCTTTACCTTTGCAACCTATTCAAGTAGAGCAGCCCTGCATGAGATGGGGAATTGATTTTATTGGACCAATAAATCCATCTTCCAGTGTTGGTCATAGGTGGGTGCTTACAACAACTGACTATTTTACACTATGGACACAAGCAGTAGCTTTGAAAGAAGCTAATGAATCTTTTGATCTGAGTTTTTATGAAGATATAGTCACCAGGTTTGGAGTACCTTACTCAATTATTTCTGATAATGCTCTGGCTTTTGTTGGTTTAAGAGTAAATGATTGGGTTGTGAAGAATGGGATTCATTTAAATACCTCTTCAAATTATTACCCACGGGGTAATGGTTTGGCTAAGAGTACTAACAAGAATCTAATTAGGATTATTAAAAGAACCATGGAGGAGAATCAAAGAGTTTGGCATACCACATTGAAATCTTCTCTATGGGTAGATAGAATAACTCCTAAGAGGTCAATTGGAAATTCTCCATATGTATTGGTTTATGGTAAAGAGGCAAAATTTCCTTTATCTGTATAGCTTCTATCTCTTGATATTTTACATCAACTGGAGATGTTTGAATAACAGGACCCAATGTCTATAAGATATGTTGAGCTCATGGAGCTAGAAGAGACATGAGACAAGGCAATGAAATCTTTAGAGTATCATCAGATCCAAACAAAGAGAGTCTTTGATAAGAAAGCTACACCCAAATTTTTCAAGGAGGGTGATGTTCTCAAGTGGGATGTGTTGAAGAGTGGGCCAGGTAAGTATTTGAAGTTTGACAACTTCTGGAATGACCCTTTTATTATTACTGAGTGCAAGGAGCATAATGCATTCCAATTATCAAAAATGGATGGAGAAATCTTGCCAATCCCAGTTAAAGGGATTCAACTCAAACATTGTTTTGAGGTATGATCTACCTTTATGCATATTAGGTTAAGTTTTATGCTTTCAATAACTGTTGTTGCACATTAGATTAGATGCAGTTTTCATTCCCTAAGTGTTGTTTTTGCACAGCTAGTTAGTTTCTTTCTGCTATTTTGTTTTCAATAATGCCAAGGTGTCATTCATGCAATGAATTGAGTTACAGAAGTTTTGACTCTGTTTTCCTAAGTTTTGATCCTATTTTCTAAGTGACTATGTTCCCAAGGTTAGGTCTAGGCAACTGGTCAATAGTGTTTAGCAGGTAAACACTCCACAGACGTCGCCAAAAAATGTTACCAAATTTTCACTCAAGCTCAATCAGGTAGAGCTTGTTGTTTTTAAACTAAGAAAAGGTGCATTTATCATTCCTACATTAGATTCAAATGCATAAATGAAATAATTCATAAAAGATTGCTTTTTGCAAATTATTGCATTCATACAAGTGAATATAACAGAAGAAGGATTCAAATATATTTTTTGAACAATCAAGTTATCTTTATTGAATGTGAAATGTGCAAATGTCTCACACAAGCCATGAGATTGACCATAACTTATTCAATGAAAATAAAGAAAAATATATGCATGAATAAGTCAGAAAAGTAAATGTGCATGTAAGAAAGAAACCAGTCATTTCCTGGAATGAATGGTTATGGTTGCATTGTCTTGTTTGTTGCTGCCCTGAGTTGCTTGTGTCCTTCTTAGCATTGTACCGCTCCTAGTCTTGCATCTAGAAAAATAAATTGTATTAGAGAAATACTTTAAGCAATGAAAGGTTTCAAATAATACATGAACATACACCTATCCACATATATATTGATCTTAAAAATGCATTAAACAAGCAATGCATACTTTAGGTGTCTTGGAGAACTATCAGAGTCATCAAACACACCTAAAACATGCACATGTTTTTTCGAACTTGTTTGCTTCATGTGCAGATACAGGTGCGATTATGTTTTTGTATTTGATTTATCAATTACAAAATGAGTGGTGAAAATATGGCTCCCACAAGGGTTGATCCCAACTCATAATTTATGCACAACCTTTTAGGTATATTTAAGTGCATTCAACACAAATTACCATGTCAAGGACCTTATCAACATCAACTTTTGAGATGTAAACTATAAGTACAGTATGACAGTGATAGGTATTTGCTCATTAGAGAGCATAAAGTAACATGATCATTCAAAAGTAAGTCAAGAAGGAGCGAGCCTATGAGGAATTTATGATAGCATAAACAGGGCATGTGAGTCATTTGATATTTCCTAAAGAGATGAAAAAATAATAAAGATAATGAGCTTTGGATATGTGCAAAAAATGGTTATTTTAAATTATACATGGCTATAGGTGGATGCATGAAAAGGATGGTGACCAGTAGTTGGAAGGCTACAATGATATTTTTTGTAGTCAGGCCATAAGAAATTAGAGAGATCAAACACCTAAGGAGTATTCATCCAATGGAAGAATGGTGAAAGGTTATGTTAGTTCCTCAATGATCATGAAATTCCAATTCAGGAAAGGATCTTAACAACACTTTTGATGTTTTTGGGGGTTTGATGGTTCCATTGTTAAATGTTTCTTTCACTGGTATCATGTCAGGTTACATTGAAGACTTGATCACTTGAATTCAACAGTAGAATTGTCATTAGTGATAAGATCATTCAGTAAAAAGCATTACTTTTGGGGACCTCCCTTTGAGTTTATGAGATAAAAATATGCATTTTCAAGCTGGAATAAATTCAATGAAATGACAAGGAGTTTTATTTTGAAGCAAGACTTCCAAATGCTTGACACATATAATAAGTATGGTAGTTTCCAGACTAGCAGTATTGAGCCATGACTTTGCAGATTTTGCTTGAAAGTGCTAGGGGTTTGCATAATCTTAATCAGTAATGCGTCAAGGACAGTTCAGTAAAGGATCACGATTAAACTTCTCAACTGTTTGATCGAATACCTCAAGCAATTTGATCTCATGAAATTTATATAACATCAACATTAGCAAGTGGTAAGGTACATATTAACATAAGGTATATCTTAACACAATTATCAGGTCTAGCAGTATAGTGAGCAGCATGCTATATGAAGAGAGATAAAATCAAACAAAGACAACTGAGAGGGTTAAAAGAAAGTGGTAGAAGGAGAAATCCCCTTTAAATTGAGGAAAAGGGAAAATATGCAAATCAAGAAGTGACACGAGTTTTGACAACCTAGAGCAGTCATAACAAGTAGAGCTTGCATACCCTCAAGTTAGGGTTTCATGAAAAGAAATTTGGTGTTTTAATAACCTGAAGTGTGTTTCTCTATATATGTCTAAACCCATTTGGGGTTTCAAGAAAAAAGGAAAATATTTTTTCAAAAATAGAGGAAAATTTGACCAACCCAAAACATTATAATGGCTATGGGAAATTTTGAGCAAACCCAGGTGGGTTCTTTATTTTTTCTATAAACACGAGCAAAAAATCATGTAGCCGGGTCGAGAGTGCCTAATAAAGAAAATCTCGTAGGTTTTTTGTAAGCAAGGTTTTTGTGTTTCATAAAAAGCTCATGTATTTTTCTGGAAATGAAGCATAGAATCCATTACAGCTAGCTATATATATAAAGGGGGGTATGTATGAGTGCGCAAAAACCCTCATGGGGTTTTTTTTTAAACTCTCTAAGTGTGAGTAGAAAATGTAAGGATCTTCATGGAGGCCATTAAATTAAGAAGTTCTACAGAAGATGGCTTAGATTCAAGTATTTTTGCTTCAGAAAAACAATATGAAGATGCTTTTAATAGCTCCCCTTTCTTCATTCTGCTGAAGAATTTCAAGTATTATCCCTCAAAAGTCTATTGGAATCCATCCTAGAAATATGGTCTCAATTCTACATCCAAGAGAAGTAGAAATCAACAAGAGTGATCACAAGAAAAGGAGCAACAATATGGGTGAGAAATAGTACAAGGCAGCAGCCATGAAAAACCTGCTTAAATAAAGAACAAATTGAAATCTCCAGTTTCTTCAATAAAAACACAAGAATGCTTACCAGTCTAGCAACTCTCTAGAAGGAGTCATAGAGGATGCAAATCAATGCTTCTGAAACGAGCGTGTGATTTTCCATCAAGCTCAAGAAACCCTCATCATGGAGGCGGTGGCAGCTCAGCTTCTTCTTGAAGCTTCTAACTAACAAATGAAAGATGCTTCATTTTCGCTTTTGTTTCATTTAGGGTTTCTTAACCCCATGTTGAATGTCGATAGAATGGAATTTTAACCATTGTTTTAAAATGAAATGTGAAATTAATTAGTGTCATGGGTTATGATTTTTTTTCATACCTTAGGCTAATGAATTACATATGCCTTGTAATAAGTCTTTTTGACTTTAATATATTTGTTTTATTTTCTTTGTATTTTATCATAACTTTGTATCTTACATTATTTTAAAAATGTAAAAAATATTTACCTTAAGTGATAAACTTATAAATAACTTAGGAGTATAAATTGTTTCAATGCAAAACAAGGTGCTTCAAACTTTCAACGTATGCAAGGAGAGCTCGGTATATGGATATGTTTGGATTTATGACTTTTGAGAGCATCTAGGGTTGTTTGGAGAAGTTAGCCAATAAATGGAGCAAATATAGGGGTTTGTTTTGACCCAATAATAACTTTTGTTTCCATTTAGAACATTTTTAGAGGTGTTTATGGTTTGATTAAGTCTTGCATAAATTTTTCATCCATCATGAGCTCTTTTTGAGAGAATATAGGTGCTATATTTTAGGCTTTTGAAGGAAATCTGACCCAAGAAGCTTCCAGGTCCTATTTTGATGGAACCACTTGAGCTTGGCTACTTATGGATTTTGTAACTCATTTTAAGGGAGTTCTTTTTATGCAATTTATTGGAGATTGTGACTTTGCCATTCCTTTGCTACAATTTTGAGCATGCCTTGTAACTCAGTTTTGGGATATGATATGCAGATACTACCTTGAGTACTATTGATTGTATGGTGTTGCCTTTTCATTATTACAGTTTTGTGCATAATCTAGTGATCGATCAAACTATTAGTGAGGTATTTATCTCCTTGTGGTTTTGTCTTACTTTTCATGCCTTTTCATGAAATATACTTATACAAGTTATAGGTTATGTTTAAATTGCATTTAGCCTTTGAATTGTGAAAATTTTATTTTCCTTTTGAAGATATTACACTTAAAATTTCTTGTGAAACATTGATGTATAAATTTATAGAAGTGAATGATGCAATTTAGATGTTATCAACAGTATTCAAGTGTTTCAAAAATATAGATTTTCATGATCCTTTTCAGTTAGGTGTATCACCATAGGAAGTAATATTCACAGCTTACAATTTTATTCATTTTTGTAATCCTTCTTCCATTTTTCCTTCAAAATAATCATTAGTTAGGTGATAACCGATAGGAATCTAGCCTTCTCCAAAATTTTGGTCTCATTTAAGGTACTCACACCTTGGACTAATTCCCATGTTTCACTAGATTGTTGAATTCTAAATTCAACAGGGTGTAGATTTTAGTGATAACAGTTTTTGGCAGGCCCAGTGGGACACGTTCTTCAACATTTTTGTTGGTTTGGTATGCAACCAACAAGTTTCAGACCTTACAGAGGTTTTACTTGTATATTTGATGACTTCATGAAGTGAAAGAATAGAAGAATTGGTGTTGTTACAACACATGAGAAAGGTCCAAACAAGGAGTGCTAAGGATTTTGAATTTTTGCAGTTGTCACCACCTACAAGACAAGGTAGGACAGCGAAAATAACCCCTCCATTAAAGAGAGTTCAACTAACACCACCTGGTGTAAGACCTGAATCTTTTTTCTCACCACCAAGGAGGAGAGGTAGACCATCTAAGAAGCAGAGTGAAACTCATTCTGCTTCACCAAGCTTCAAAACATTGAGATCACCATCAAGCAGCCCAAAGAAAGTTGTTGTTGTTTCTTCAGGTTCTACTGCTTTTTTTTATTTTCAAGTTTTATTGCTATAGCAAGTTCATCAGTTGTTGTTTTAACTCGGTTGAATCCACCTCAGCCACCTTCAATGGCAAGGAATCAACCTATTTTTCCACTTAATGGAGGCAATCCATTAAACTTGGCAAAACATAATGACATACCAATGGTTTCCCTCAAAAAAAATCCAAAATTCACTGGGGAGGATCAGACTACCCCAATTGAGCACATATGAGATGTTGCTTCATTATGTCGAGTTCACCACATAATTCATGAAGACGTAGCTATTAGGTTGCTTGTTGCATTGTTAAAGGGAAAATATTTGCAGTGGTATAGGGGTCTGGTAGTTGGCACCATTACTACTTGGGATGACTTTGGAGACAAGTTGCATAAGAAGTTCCAAGACAAATAAGACAACTTGTCCCTGGTGGAGCAGCTTACAACAATAAAGAGAGCTCTTCAAGAGAAAATGACAGACTTCAACTTTCATTTTCAAAGGACTTGGTTTAGGATACCTGAGATAGTAAGACCTACTCCTAATTATCTTTTCATGTACTATCTTAGACCTATAAATAGTGACATATCAGTCATGATACAGTCAATGGGAGGACAATCTTTACTAGGTGTG
Source organism: Sequoiadendron giganteum (assembly GCA_007115665.2). NCBI lineage: Eukaryota > Viridiplantae > Streptophyta > Pinopsida > Cupressales > Cupressaceae > Sequoiadendron > Sequoiadendron giganteum. The sequence continues at coordinate 312,425,859 of CM021105.1, forward strand.
TATAAGGCAGCAATCAGAGCTGAAAACAGCTTAATACAGGCTGGTAAGCTTGCTCCTAGGCCACCAATGCCTATCTTCCTAGATATTCACTTGAATATGCCTTTGTAGATACCGCCTTTTGCTCCTTTGCCAAATGTACCAATAGTACCAGCTGTTGTTCCAGCTATTGTAACTCAAGAATTTTTTGTTCCAAGCTCGTCACAAGAGCTATAGGAGATCAAAAGTTTGTTATAGACTTTTGGTAACAAATTGGTGAGTTTAGAAAAGAAACAATCTTATAGACCACCTTATCAACAACAAAATCAAGATCAACAACAACAGTACCAAGGCAATAGGCAGCCTTATCAAGGTAACTACCAATGCCCAAGATAGAATGTGAACACAAGGCCTTTTCAAGAATATGCACTAGCACCTGTTAATGCAGCTAGGGACCTTGTCCCTATTCAAAAAAACTTGGCAGTAGAGTATGAGTGGTGCTATCCTTGCAACCAACCTCACAATCAAGCCACCTGATCTAGTGGGCTCATTAATCAGGCATTAATGGTGTAGAGTGTTTTAGGTTCACAGCAGAGCATACCTAATGATGGAGCTCCACAACAACAGGAGCAACCTACAAATGATGCTACTCTGATAAATTGGCAGTGAGAGGAGTTATGTGGAGTCAATGCAGATGATCCAGTTGTAGCAAACACAAGAGCGAAGAAAAGAGCTTTTGAGCTTGAGCAAACAGCTGACAAAGGGAAAGCACTAGCTTCTGAACCATCCACATCACAAGTTCCTCGCATCTTGCAAAGGAACTCTCAAGGAGCTTCCAAGGAGCAGCCACACTTGTAAGTTGATCATTATGGTGTAAAGACCCATCAAAAGGTAAGTTTAGTTGTTCCTTTCAATATAATTGATAATATGAAAAAGGTGAATGTAACAATGTCTATGCGGGATTCGTTAGCTATCTCAGGTCAAAAAGACATGTTATAGTCAGACTTATCAGATTTAAAGGTGACTGATGAGCCATCAGTAGGTCAGAGTGGAACTATTCTAATGAACACCCCTAAGGAAAACAAGCAACAACCTAGCAAAGAAATGGGTAAGGATGCCAAACCACCTCCATTTTATGCTTCCTTGATCATAAATGGTAAACTAGTCCACAATTTTATGGTAGATAGTGGAGCGAGTACTTTTGTAATGCCGAAATAGATTGTTGATAGGCTAGGTATAAAGTATCAGCCTTTAGAGAAAGGATTTGTCTAGTTAGATGAGTCTTCAATTAATACCATAGGTGTTATCAAGGGTCTAAGCCTTACACTTCATGCTTGCCCAAATTTTTTAGTGCCCTAGGAAATATGTGTCATTGACCTACCACCTTTCTTTGCCTTATGTCTCTCAAGAGACTTCACACCCAAAATAGGAGGTTATGTGTCTGCCGATTGGTCACATATGTTGTTTACAACAAGATATGGGACTAATGTTACCATAAAGTCTGAGAAATTGGCCAAGGACCATATAGAACCCTATAATCTGAGTGTAATTAATGTTGTTCCTAGTGCTGCAAACATAAACTTTGTTGTTTTTTATGACAGTGAGTTTGTTGTTGCTCAAGAGTTGCAAGCTGAGATTGTTCCTAAGGTGTTGTTAAATGAGTGGGTAGTCAAAAATGTGGTAGATAACCCTGATGATCATATTATGGATGTTGGGATGGGTATCTATGTGTTACATGAACCTGATGCAGAGGTGCCTAATCTTGAAAAGAGTGCAGATCAGCTGCTATTGCAACAAAATGAGCTTTGGGAGATGTTTTTCGAGGGTTTCAGAAGTAATACTGGAGTTGGAGGGGGTGCAATGCTTGTGTTCTGACAAGGTGACGAATATTTTTTTGCCTTACATTTTGCTTTTGTCTGTTCTAACAACACTACTGAGTATGAAGGGCTTATTCAAGGACTTCAATGCGCGAGGAAAAGAGGAGTGAACTGTCTGAAGGTCTATGGAGATAGTGAGTTGATAGTAAATTAGGTCAGAGGTCTGACTGTTACAAATAATGATGCCTTGAATTCCTACAGAAACAAAGTGTGGGACCTGATTGAAGAATTTAACACATTTAATTTGGTTTTTGAAGCCAAAAATTAAAACAAGCATGCAAATAGGCTTGCAGCTATTGGGACACAATTTGATAAACCCAATGATATCAAGAAGGAGAAAACATAGTAGTATGTGAAGGTTGTAGTTAGGCCATCAATTCTTGATAACAACGCTCACTGGCAAGTGTTTGATAGTGATGAGAAAATTCTATCATTTCTGCTTGAACAGGATCAGTTTTCTATGGTGAACCAAGAGAAACTCAAGCAACAGTATGATGATCAAGTCATAGAGCTGAAGACAAATAAGTTTCCCAAGGGACTTGTCACCTTGGAGTCAATTTTCAGCACCGATGATTAGCTTAAGAAGGGTAAAGTTGGTCTACAAATCAAAGAGGAACATTACGAAGAGCTGGAGATTTTCAAAGGTAAACTCCTTAAAATAGGCAAAAAAAATTCAGCTGAAGATAAGCAGGATTTTGTTGCTTTATGTCAAGAATTTTATGATGTATTTGCATGGGAGTATTCTGACTTAAGGGGGTTTGATTCCCATATTTCCTAGCATACTATTGAATTAAAATCTGATGCCAAGCCTATTAGGCAGAAACAGATACCTTTGAACCCTAAGTTAGAGCCTCTCATGATCAAAGAGCTGACCAAACTAGTTGAGGGGGTATCATCTTTCCTATTAAACATACCTCATGGGTATCTAACCTTGTATCAATTAGAAAAAAAATGGGGAGATTAGACTCTAAGTAGAATTTAGGGATCTTAACAGATCTTCTTTAAAAGATCATTACCCATTTCCCTTTATGGAGAAAATCTTGCAATTTGTTGTTGGTTCTAAAAGATTCTCCTTATTAGATGGTTATTCAGGTTATAACCAAGTGCTAGTCAAAGAGGAAGACCAATTGAAAACTGTTTTACAACTAAGTGGGGCACTATGGCCTATAAGAGAATGTATTTTGTCTTATCTAATGTTGGTGCCACATTTTAGAGGGCCATGGATATGGCATTTTAAATTTTAATCAATAAGATTGTTCTAGTTTATCTAGATGATTTCATAGTATTCTCTAAGATTGTTGATGATAATTTGTCTCATTTAAAACATGTGTTTGAAAGATGCGGGGAGTTTAGTATATCCCTCAATCTGAAAAAGAGCATTTTTTGTGTCCATGAAGGCAAGCTTCTTGGACACGTAGTGTCAAAATAGGGGATCACCATTGATCCTAAGTGAGTTAAAGCTATATTGGAGTTGACATTACCCAATCACAAGAAGGGGCTGCAGAGTTTCTTAGGCATAATTAATTTTATGAGAAGGTTTATACCTGATGTTGCAAACCTTTTACAGCCTTTGCCAACCATGTTGAAAAAAAATGTAGTTTTCAGTTGGACTAGAGAATCTAGGTATAGTTTTAAAGCAATCAAGGAGGCTTTAGCGTCATCTCCCACTCTAGTAAACCCATATTTCTCAAAGGATTTCACTTTGTATGCTTTTGGTAGCTTAAGTTCAATTTTTGCTATGTTGGTTTAGAAAAATAATGATGATTTAGAGCAGCTAATAGCCTTTTTCAGTCAAGGTTTAGTTGATTATGAGAACAAGTATACTTTTTTTGAGAAACATGTTCTTGTTGTGATCAAAAGCTTAAACAAATTTAAGCCTCTAATCTCTAACAATAAGATTCACGTTATGGTTGCACACCCTAGTGTGGAGTTTTTGTTGAGTAAAGACTTGAATGAGAAAAGAGTAGGGTGGATCACAAGGATTATGGAATTCGACGTTGATATTAAGATCACCAAACTTGTCAGAGATAGAGGACTGTGTGAATAGTTGGCCTCAAGTCCATAAAATGAGTAGAAATCAAAATCAGAGACTGTTCTAATCAATGAAAATGAGTTTCAGAATATTGCATTTGTGTTAGATGCAGGTTGGATTCAAGGTATGACCCATTTCCTACAGACTGGTGAATGTCCACCAGGTCTAGACATAGCCTAGAGAAGGTACTTTAGGTTTCAGTCTATTCCATATGTTTTGATTGATAACATTCTTTTCAGGAAAGATCTTAATGGTGTTTTGTTAAGAAGTGTTGATACTAATCAAACAGAAAAAGTGCTTCATGAGTTCCATGATGGAACTGTAGGGGGTCATTTTTCCCCAAGAACTACAACTTGGAAAATAATGCATGTTGGTTATTATTGTCCCAACTTATTTAAAGATGCCCATTCTTGGGCAAGAAAGTGTGTTAAGTGTGCTTTTTTTGCAAGAAAAGAGAGGCTTCTAGCTTTACCTTTGTAGCCTATTCAAGTAGAGCAGCCCTTCATGAGATGGGGCATTGATTTTATTGGACCAATAAATCCACCTTCCAGTGCTAGTCATAGGTGGGTGCTTACAACAACTGACTATTTTACACCATGGATAGAAGTAGTAGCTTTGAAAGAAGCTAATGAATCTTCAGTTCTGAATTTTTATGAAGATATAGTCACCAAGTTTGGAGTACCTGACTCAATTATTTTTCATAATGCTTTGGCTTGTGTTGGTTTAAGAGTAAGTGATTGGGCTTTGAAGAATGGCATTCATTTGAATACCTCTTCAAATTATTACCCATAGGGTAATAGTTTAGCTGAGAGTACTAACAAGAATCTAATTAGGATTTTTAAAATAACCATGGAGGATACTTGGAGAGTTTGGCATACCACATTGAAATCTGCTTTGTGCGCAGATAGAATAACTCCTAAGAGGTCAGTTGGAAATTCTCCATATGTAGTGGTTTATGGTAAAGAGGCAAGTTTTCCTTTATCTGTATAGCTTCCAACTCTTGATATTGTACATCAAGTGGAGATTTTTGAAGAATAAGACCCAATGTTTGTAAGATATGCTGAGAACATGGAGCTAGAAGAGACATGAGACAAGGCAATGAAGTCTTTGGAGTATCATCAGCTCCAAATGAAGAGAGTCTTTGATAAGAAAGCTACACCCAGATTTTTTGAGGGTGATGTTGTTCTCAAGTGGGATGTGCTAAAGAGTAGGTCAGGTAAGCATTTGAATTTTGATAACTTCTGGACTGGCCCTTTTATTATTACTGAGTGCAAGGAGCACAATGCATTCCAATTATCAAAGATGGATGGAAAAATCTTGCCAATCTCAGTCAATGGGATTCACCTCAAACATTGTTTTGAGGTATGATCTACCTTTGTGCATATTCGGTTAGGTTTTATGCTTTCAATAAGTGTTGTTGCACATTAGATTAGATGCAGTTTTCATTCCCTAAGTGTTGTTTTTGCACAACTAGTTAGTTTCTTTCTGCTATTTTGTTTTCAATAATTCCAAGGTGTCATTAATGCAATCAATTGAGTTACAGAAGTTTTGAATTTGTTTTCCTAAGTTTTGATCCTAGTTTCTGAGTGACTCTATGCCCAAGGATAGGTCTAGGCAACTGGTCAATAGCGTTTAGTAGGCAAACACTCTGTAGAGGTCACCAAAAATTGTTACCAGATTTTCACTCAAGCTTAATTAGGTAGAGTTTATTGTTTTAAACTCAGAAAAGGTGAATTTATCATTCCTACATTACATTCAGATGCATAAATGAAATAATTCAAAAAAGATTGTTTTTTTGCAAATTATTGCATTCATACAAGTGCATATAACAAAAGAAGGATTCAAAAAAAAAATTAAACAATCAAGTTATCATTATTGAATGTGAAATGTACAAATGTCTCACACAATCCATGAGACTGACCATAATTTATTCAATGCAAATAAAGAAAAATATATACATGAATAAGTTAGAAAAGTAAATGTGCATGTAAGAAAGAAACCAGTCATTGCCTGGAATGACTGGTTCTGGTTGTGTCATCTTGTCCGTTTCTGCCCCGAAATGCTTGTCCTTCCTTGATTTGTACCACTCCTAGTCATGCATCTAGAAAAATAAATTGTATTAGAGAAATTATCTAAGCAATTAAAGGTTTCAAATCATACATGAACATACACATATCCACATACATATTGATCTTCAAAATGCGTTAAACAAGCAATGCATACTTTAGGTGTCCTGGAGAACTATCAGAGTCATCAAACACACCTAAAACATGCACATGTTTTTTCTAACTTGTTCGCTTCATGTGAAGATACAGGTGTGATTATATTTTTTATTTTTATTTATCAATTACAAAATGAGTGGTGAAAATGTGGCTCCCACAAGGGTTGAGCCCAGCTCATAATTTATTCACAACCTTTTAGGTATATTTAAGTGCATTCAACACAAATTACCATGTCAAGGACCTTATCAACAACATCTTTTGAGATGTAAACTATAAGTACAGTATGACAGTGACATGTATTTTCTCATTAGAGATCATAAAGCAACATGATCATTCAAAGGTAAGTCAAGAAGGAGCGAGCCTGTGAGGAATTTATGATAGCATAAACAAGGCATGTGAATCATTTGATAGAATGCCTAAAGAAATGATATAAGAATAAAGACAATGAGCTCTGGATATGTGCAAAAAATGGTTATTTTAAATTATACATGGCTATAGGTGGATGCATGAAAAGGATGGTGACCAATAGGTGGAAGGGCACAATGATATTTTTTGCAGTTGGATCATAATAAATTACAAAGATCAAAAACCTAAGGAATATTCATCCAATGGAAGAATGGTGAAAGGTTATGTTAGTTCCTCAATGATCATGAAAATCCAGTTCAAAAATCCAATTCAGTAAAGGATCTTAACGACACTTTTGATGTTTTTGGGGGTTTGATGGTTCCATTGTTAAATGTTTCTTTCACTGGTATGATTTTAGGTTACATTGAATACTTGATCACTTGAATTCAATAGTAGAATTGTCATTAGTGATAATATCA